>BLSH010077881.1:355474-456816 GCA_018402905.1 Glandirana rugosa | reverse complement strand
CCCTACGGTTAGATGTCATCCACAGAATTTTGGGTTATGAGTCCCTTTAAGGCTTGTAGACTGCTTGCCAGGCTGGTTTATATCTCTCCAGCAAAATACATGTCAAAACAAATGAACAAACTCCATAGTGCACTAAAATCCCAAAAATTGATTTACTAGAATCACACTTACATTATTAAAAACATAGACCAGCATGTCCTAAAAACACCTGTAAATACCACCAGGGCCACTTAGAACATCACTTCAGGACCACATCTGATGTCACCCAAGCTCCGCATGACTTCGTTAGGGGAAATATCCGGGTGCAGTATTCATTGCTTAACCGGTTCCCGACCGCGCACAGTATATTTACTGCTGCGGTGTGGCGCTGTCTAGTGAATCGCCATATATAATCTGTGAGTGCGCAGTTAGCGGATGGGAGCACACCGCTGGTGGCGCGCTCTCGTGCCTGTTGCACTCTGTAGGAGTGTGCCTGCGGCTCGGGTGAACCTGATGTCCTCCGGCGAGCAGCGATGACCTGCCAGAGGGAAAGTAAGAGATCTACTGATCCCTGTCACTGGGATCAGTTAGATCTCTTATGCCCATGGTAGCCCAGCCCCCCCCCCACAGTTAGAACACGCCTAGGGAACACAGTTAACCCCTAGATCTCCCCCTGCAGATTAACCCCCTCACTGCCAATGACATTTATACAGTAATCAGTGGACATTTACATTTCTGATTGCTGTATAAATGTCATTGGTCCCAAAAAAGTGTCAAAAATGTCCGCCCCAATATCGCAGTACTGCTAAAAATCGCAGCCATTACTAGTAAAAAATAAAAACCCCAGAAATGAATTCTCGTCATCCGTAAATGCGGCCACTTTTGCGCAAACCAATCAATAAACGCCGATATTTTTTTTACCAAAAATATGAGGAAGAATATAAATCGGCCAAAACCGATGAAAAAAAATGAGTAAAAAAAAGAGTAATTGTCATTCAAAATGTGAGAGCGCTGAAAGCTGAAAATTGGTCTGGGCAGGAAGGGGGTATAAATGTCCTGTATTGAAGTGGTTAAATACACATGTAACCAGATGAGAGGATTTTTTTGAAAGAATGGTCTGGTGACTAGACTATACTATAAATTAATGAATATAATGTATTATTAATTCTGAAGGGCAGTCACACCTGCTGTGCTTGAAAAAGTCTGCAGTAGTTAAGAATTAATAAAGTGAACAATATGCCAATTTAGGAACAGGTTTGCTATAATAAAAGCCAATGAATGCCTTTAAATGATAAATGCACCTTTGTACTTAGGTAATGTGTGCTAAGGAAAGCTCACTAAGCTAAACTAAGTGTACAGGGCCTGGAGCACACAGGGGGAATTAGTGACAGATGACAATTGTGTCTCTTTTCCTCCAGCAGATGAAAGCTGCTCTCCTTCCCTCTCCCTGCTGCCAGCTTTTATCTGCTAAGAAAGAGACAGTCGTCCCTCACTAATCCCCCTCCCTGTGTGGGCCCCCTCCTCTCAGCACTGGGGTTTGTTATCTCTCTAACTTAGGCTCCATGCACACTGGCTTAAAAATATGTTGCTTCTACAAGAGTTTAGTGTTTTGCCCGTAGAAGCAGCTCAATTTTATCCTATGTGTCCATACACATTTGGACGATTACAGCCATATTTTAAGCTTGTTTAGACACAGAAAAAAACCCTCATAGTTCTCCTAAACTCGTCTAAACTTTGTACAAAAAAAGTTCTATATGAGCGTTTTTTTTGCCAAGTGAACTGGAGTTTCCTTAAGTCCAGTGTGCATGGAGTTTAACTTTTTTCCTCTCCCTCTGTCCCTCTGATCCTGGAGCCTGTATATTTTTTTTTCATCTCACCTTGATATTTATTTATTAACTCAGTTTTATCTTTTAGATTTAGCAGGAATTCTGAGAGTTATGTTGTATTTGTTTCTGCTAATAGTTTTATTGTATTTTTAGTGAAATATAACTTTAATACTTTCTTGGGGGGGGGGCTGTCAGATAGTCTGTACGGGGCCCCGCGATTTCTATCAGCAGCCCTGGTCACAGGGTCTGTGTAAAGACCACCCCTCAACCTCTAAAACAGTGCTCTGGCCTTGTGGACGATCAGTAGGCCCAAGCACATTAGGCTGGCCATACACAAGTAGAATTCCATTTGAACATTCGTATGGAAAGTTAAAAAAACTTAAAAAAAAATGTTTGTTTGGGATGCATTCGTTATTTCAAGAATTTAGTTTCTCCATATGAGTTATGTTAAACTGATTTGTTTTCAGAATTTATTTCATATCTCCAGCATTTGTTTCATATATTCTTTGGTCCGGGGGGATTAAAAAAAGTATGCAGTTTTTCTGAAAGATTTCCATATATTCAATATATTATCAAATTGGATGGATTCAAATCGTAAAGATTCAATATTTTCAGATGCTAGTCCAACCCACAAAGAGAAATGGCATGAGTTGACTGGCGCCATGTGCATCTGAATGAATGAATGGAACGAAATTCGGATCCATTCATTATCGAAACCCTAATTATCAAACAAATGAAAAACCTGAATTCCTTTCCCCATGGGCCCAAACTACTATTGCATCATGTGACATCATCCGAATAAAACAAATGCATTTGTTAATTTGGTTATAACTTTTTTTCAGGTTCGTTGACATTCGTTACTATGTCCTTTTGGAGGTTCTTACACATCTGAACCTCCGAAAATGAATTCACTACCAGTCTACCAGGCACATGCGCATTACAATATGTACAATTTATCCCAATCGAAAACCACTTTCACAATTATAATTTTATTAATTCAAGGAACATTTTCCTTCCTGCTCCTTTGAATCTTCCCATCTCTACGGTTGAAAAGGATTACAATTTGACCCCCCTAACAATTCGAGAATTAAATGAAATTTCAACTAAAATTCTGCTGATGTGTGGGCAGCTTTAGGAATACTGGCTCTTGCTTTGTAGCACATACATTGTTTGGTTTTTAATTGTATTTAGGGACAAAACATTATCTTATTGTACTCCTCTCTGGCACTTGGTATTTAGAAAAAGAAGTTTTAAATATTTTATGAGTGTTGAAAAAGGAGCAGTACAGGCGGTCCCCTAGTTACAAACATCCGACTTACAAACGACTCCTACTTACACACGGAGGGAGACAACAGGAAGTGAGAGGAAATCTCCCCCTAGGAAGGGAAATTCACTCTTGTAAGAGTTATTATGGGAAAAAGGTGTCTCCACTGAAGCTTTATCACCAAGGTTTTTTTCCACAACAACACAAAATTTTCAAAATTCAATTATCATTGGGACAGAAAGTGAGGTGAAATCTTCTGAACAGAACCATAGACAGCAAAACAAACATTACTGGGGTGTTACCCCTTCCCTATGCTATCCAAAAAGCTTAACAATAGTTATTTTGGCTGAAGCTACACTTAAAAAATGTGCCTGTTCCGACTTACAAACAAATTCAACTTAAGAACAAACCTACAGTCCCTATCTTGTTTGTAACCCGGGGACCGCCTGTACATGCCATAAGATGCTGCCTGCATCAATTGTATCCTCATTTTGTTCATAGCTTTGGTGGGAATGGATCGGAGCTAATACAATCCCATCTCTCATTTTCAAATATTTTACTAGTGGTGGAAAACACAACTTTTAGCCAGTGACCTTGGCTGGTAAACTGAGAGATATTTGAGACCCTTATTGTTTGGTGGGCTTGCTCTAGAGGTTTAGAGGAACCTCTTGACCTAGCAGGATGCCAAGAAGGCACTCTTAGCGGCCCACTTAGAAAAGCCTGATCTGACTGGGAAAATAAAACAAGCACTGGAACATTTAACTGGACGTCTTCTGTAATGCTGAAGGTGTTCATAGCTTCTCCAAGCCACTGTTTCAAGAAGTTGATTGGAGAAGCTACAAAACATCTTCAACGAGTCCAGTTGAAAGTGATTAGCTTTTGCTAGTGTGACGATACGCGAGGCAAAGTGATAGACGGTCGCTACCTGTCACCTCGCATACGTTCACTTGGATTGGACTGAAGTGGAGTCCGGCCCGGGTTTTCCCAGCCACCCTGGCAGGTCTTGTTCCGGGCCGGGTTTTCGGGTCCACTGGAGTTCAGTCTCAGGTGTGGTTAAATGTCTAGGAAGAGACCACAGTGTTTCTCTGGCCTGGCAATCAGTATCAGTACACTGAGAGAGCAACACCTTGAGAATTGGTTGCTCTAAGGACTCAAATAAAAGATTTGCGTTTGTTTTGTTTTGAGGTGTCTGGTACAAGCCCAACACCGTATGGAGAGGTTTGTTTAGTTTAGCACCGGACGACAAGGAGTTGTTTTTGCTATTTTGTGTGTTTTATGACTTGCAACCTTTTTACAATAAAACTGGCAACCTGCCAGACTTTTAAGAACGTTTGCCTGCAAGCTGCCTTTTTTTCCCAGGAAAGGTGATCCCCACAAGCTAATCTCCCACACTAGATATGCCATGATGACCTGAAGAAATGAGAACTTTCACAGACATTGGAACCCTCAATGGCAGCCTGCTTTTGAATAAAGACCAGCAGCCCAAGAACAAGAATCTTTCTCAAAGTGTATCTATCAAAAGTGTATTCTTTTGATAGAATAGAGAGGGGTTAGAAGCTTTTTATTGCTGTCCGTCTACCCAGGAAAGATTTAGCCTCTCTCTTTGTCCTGGTCACAATTGTAACTGGGACTGTAAGTGAGGCGAAATCCAAAATTTTACAGTTGTCACCACAACCGGAGGTGACATCTTCCAATGAAGACCAACTGGCTAAGAGGGGATTTCCATCTCTCTTTGGAGATTTTTCCTCTCACCTCCTGCAGTATATCTAGAAAGAGACTTGAAGAAAAATCTTCCTAACAGGACACAGAAAAAAAGAAAGTAGAGAAAAACCTGGCATGGCTAATAGATACACCATATTCTGTCTAAAATTAAAATAAAAAGTTCTGGCTTTGGATAAGCTTTAAAGCAGTGGTTCTCAACTCCTGTCCTCGGGACCCACTAACAGGCCAGGTTTGCAGGATAACTGAAATACATCCCAGGTGATATCATTTGCTGCTCAGTGATTGCAGTATTCTAGTCTGCATCTCCCCAAGGTAATACTTAAAATCTGGCCTGTTGGTGGGTCCTGAGGACAGGAGTTGAGAACCACTGCTTTAAAGGGACACTTCTGATCTGCTTCAGCAATGTGTTCCAAAGGTCAGTGGGTATTATTAAAGCTTACCTGAGAAAATCGCTCATTCCACAGAATGTTGCTGGTGTTAATATTGATCACATGACCTGACTTTGCCTCGGGGTTAAATGATCCCACAGTCACCAGCTGGAACTCTTCTTTAAGAATCTGAATGGTCACAATGTCATATGATGCAGAAACATCTCCACTGGCATTAAAAGTGATGGTTTCCCCAGATGGGGGGCCGAAAGGGGTTTTTCGTAGAGAATGCAGGACCTAGGTGTCCATCAAAGAGAAAAATGTAAATGTTCTTCTCTATGAGGTTCTCAAAGTCATTGGTAGTCTTATGTTTGAATTGTGTTGAGGATCACCAGAGCTAGGATGTGTGTGACTCATCTATTGGCATGTGGATCCACGTGTCTAGCAATTCATGGAGCATTCATAAAAAGTAAACCCAGTTGAAATCTTCTAAACTTCTTTTATGAATAAAGTGCATTTTCATATCATAACCCAGCTCTCAGGTTACATTAAACATGAACTCCAGGCAGATACAAAAGATGCAAATTATTGCAGCTCTGCATTCATTTATACATCCTTTAATGTGTTTTTAATACAAATGGCGGTCCAGAATTTGATCTGGTATTAGCCTCTTACTGTACAGCAGAGCTCAGTCTGGTAGAGGAAGAAGAAGCACAAGTCTCAGGTGTTGGTAAATAGGAACATGCTGATAGGAGGAGAGAGCAGAATGAGAGAACTGAGTTAATCAGTGTGCCACTTCTCCTTTCAATTGTCACAATGCTGGGAGTAGACCTGTAATTGAAAATGAAACAGCAGCAGAGGAAATATAAGTGCCTCAACTGCCAGATGGGGCTGTGCTGTATATTAGAACTGTGAACATCTCAGAACTGGATGGACAGAAATACAACTCATTTGGTAGGTAAAACAGCTCTTATATACTGTATGTAAAAGGGGAACTTCACCTAAAAGGGGAAGTTCTGCATGTTTGCATCTTCCTTCCCTCCACTGCCACATTTGGCACTTTTTTTTTTGGAGGGGGGGGGGGGACCAGGGCCGGATTAACATAGGGGCTATTGGAGCTGCAGCTCCAGGCCCCTTCCTTAAGATAGGCCCAGCCCAGTGGTGTGAGTGAGTCACTAATGCTGCCCAGCCCTGCTCTGTGTGCAGTGTACACATGATTGATATGTAAATTTCGGCTGCATTGATATGTAAATTTTTCTCTCACCCTCCTCTCTCTCTCTCACCCCCACCCCCTCTCTCTCACCCCATCCTCCTCTATTTCTCACCCCCTCTCTATTTAATTTGTTTTAACAAAAATTGTATTTTCGTTGTATTTATTTCCATAAAAAGGGCCAACAAAATCCACAGGACCAGGCCCACGATGCTCTTAATCCAGCCATGGGGGGGACAAGTATCTTGCACATGCGCAGTAGGAAACCGGCTATGAAGCTGCAAGGTTTCACTGTGAGTTTCCCTTACCTAAGATGCTGGCTACCTCCACTTAATTACTGTAATCTTCTTCTGCCTCTAACCATCAGGGCAACATCAGAAATTTTGGGACCCCTTACACAGCTTCTTTAGGCCTGGGCCCCCCCTTCTGACCACCAACATTCCCCAGGGCCCGCCCACTGGACTGGCCATCCCACCACATCCACCCACTGGCCATCCCACCAAATCCGCCCACTGGCCAGGGGGTTACACATGTTGCAGCCGCAGTAGGAATTATACACCCTGTCACACTTACCAGGTGTAGCCTGCCAAGCATCACCCATTGAAGTGAAGTGTGCAATGCATGCTAGTGTGGGATCCAAGGGGTTAAAGCAGGTGGTGAAAAGGCAATAAAATGCCTCCTCACTGCCTGATTTAGCCCCTTGGTCACTGCACAAGGTTGGTATATTTCTTTTAAGTGTGACAGGATGTACAATTCCTGTTGCAACATGTGTAGTGGGGTGCAGTTGCGGGGTGGTAAATAACAGGGCTCATCTATGGAGATTTTACCTCCCCAGCTGCAAATGTAAATAAGTTCTTACTGGCCTGAGCCCCCTATCATAGTTGCCTTTTAGGGGATGTCGTGGGAGAAGAACAGAGAGGGACGCAGTATGACATGGACAGAGAGGGACGCAGTACGACGAGGGCAGAGAGGGGTTCCGGGGACAGAGAGGGACGCAGTATGATGAGGACAAAGAGGGATGCCGGGGACAGAGAGGGATTGCAGTATGATGAGGGCAGTGAGGGATTCCAGGGACAGAGAGGGACACAGTACGATGAGGACAGAGAGGGATGCCGGGGACAGAGGGGGATGCAGTACGACGAAGAAAGAGAGGGATGCCAGGGACAGAGAGGGGCGCAGTGTGACCAGGACAGAGAAGGATACCAGGGGCAGAGAGCAACACTGGGCAGACAGGGACAAAGAAGGACACTGTGGGGGGGGGGGTCAGAGAGAGACACTGTGGGGGTCGGGGGTAGGAAGCAGGGGGACACCGTTGGGGCTAGGAGGACGCAGGGGGACACCGTGGGGTGGGGGAGGGGAGGACACAAGGGGACACCGTGGGTGGGGGATAGGAGGACACTGTTGCGAATGAAGGCCACGGGGGGTCACCGTGGTGGGGGAGGACACAAGGTTACACTATGGGTGGGGAAGGAAAGAACATTGTGGGGGTGGAGGATACAGGGGGTCATCATAGTGGGTGAAGGACACAGGGGGTCACCGTGTTGGGTGGAGGACACGGGGACACTGTAGCAGGGCCGATCCTAGGGTCACAGACGACTGGGTGCAGAAATATTTCTGGCGCTCCCACGTGGGCGTGGTCATCTTACTAACTCCTCCCCTTTACAAATGTTTCTATAGCAACAGCTCAAACACAGAGATGCTCCCCTAAGAATTCTTTGTTACCCTGGGATCCTCCCACAATCTCTTAACAATAAACAGAATACAGGAAGAGAGTACTCTAATGGGACCTGGAGGGGGTCTCTCTAATGGACACAAAGTGGGCTTTTGTTAGAGAGAGCCCCCAGACATAATGCAGACATCACACAAGCAATGGTCAGAGACTGCAGACATAATATAAGACAATGGTCAGCGACTGCAGACATGATACAAGCAATGGTCAGAGACTGCAGACATGATACAAGCAATGGTCAGAGACTGTGGATATAATATAAAAAATGCTCAGAGACTGCAGACATGATGCAAGAGATGGTCAGGGGCTGCAGACATGATACAAGAAATGGTCAGAGACTGCAGACATGATACAAGAGATGGTCAGAGACTGCAGACATGATACAAGAAATGGTCAGAGACTGCAGACATAATACAAAAGATGGTCAGAGACTGCGGACATGATACAAGAGATGGTCAGAGACTGCGGACATGATACAAGAAATGGTCAGAGACTGCGGACATGATACAAGCAATGGTCAGAAACTGTGGACATGATACAAGAAATGGTCAGAGACTGCGGACATGATACAAGCAATGGTCAGAGACCGTGGACATGATACAAGAAATGGTCAGAGACTGCAGACATTATACAAGCAATGGTCAGAGACTGTGGACATGATACAAGAAATGGTCAGAGACTGCGGACATGATACAAGCAATGACCAGAGACTGTAGACATAATATAAAAAATGGACAGAGACTGCGGACATGATGCAAGAGATGGTCAGAGGCTGCAGACATGATACAAGAGATGGTCAGAGGCTGCAGACATGATACAAGAGATGGTCAGAGACTGCAGACCTGATACAAGAAATGGTCAGAGACTGCAGATATGATACAAGAAATGGTCAGAGACTGCAGACATAATACAAAAGATGGTCAGAGACTGCGGGCATGATGCAAGAGATGGTCAGAGGCTGCAGACATGATACAAGAGATGATCAGAGAATGCAGATATGATTCAAGAGATGGTCAGAGACTGCAGACATGATACACAAGATGGTCAGAGACTGCAGACATGATACAAGAGATGGTCAGAGATTGTGGAAACGATACAAGAGATCAATGCATAAAATGCAGCCATATCAATACCTACCAAATGCAGCCTACCAGTCCCCACCAAATGCAGCCTACCAGTGCCCACCAAATGCAGCCTAGCACTGCCCAGTAAATGAAGCCTACCAGTGCCCAGCAAATGCAGCCTTATCAGTGCCCACCAAATGCAGCCTTATCAGTGCCCACCAAATGCGGCCTACCGGTGTCCACCAATTGCAGCCTACCAGTGCCCATCAAATGCAGCCTACCAGTGCCCACCAATTGCTGCCCACCAATGCAGTGTTCATCAAATGCAGCCTAGTAGCCTACCAGTGCCCACCAAATGCAGCCTCATCAGTGCCCACCAAATGCAGCCTCATCAGTGCCCACTAAAAGCAGCCTTCTCAGTGTCCATCAAAGGCAGCCTGCCAGTGCCCACCGATTGCAGCCTGCAAGTGCTCCTGGATTACCTACTGTCGGAGCTTGGATCTGAATCTCCCAGGCAGCCACTGTAACAAAGACCCAACTCCTAGACCGGTTCCTGGCTCCTATGATACATGTCACACTGATTCAATTTCACTAAATTCACAAATTTTGAACTTGAGAATGAGGGACACTTCAGGGAGACAGTTCTGCAGTATGAACCAATCCTTAGGGAGAGAGAGAGGAAATGATCACTATGGTATATGGAAGAAAGAAAGGAGGGATCACTATGGTACATGGAAAACAAGAAGGATTACTATGGCACATGGAAAGCAGGAAGGATCACTATGGCACATGGAAGGCAGAAAGACTATGGTACATGGAAGGCAGGGAGACTGGCACAGGAAAGGTAGGAAGACTATGGTACATGGAAGGCAGGAAGACTATGGCAGGTGGAAGGCAGGAAGACTGGCACATGGAAGGCAGGAAGACTGACACGTGGAAGGCAGGAAGACTGGTGCATGTGGAAGGCAGGGAGATTATGGTATGTGGAAGGCAGGAAGACCATGGTACGTGGAAGGCAGGAAGACTATGGTGCGTGGAAGACAGGAAGACTATGGCGCATGGAAGGCAGGAAGACTATGGCGCGTGGAAGGCAGGAAGACTGGCATGTGGAAGGCAGGAAGACTGGTACGTGGAAGACTGGCATGTGGAAGGCAGGAAGACTGGTACGTGGAAGGCAGGAAGACTGGCATGTGGAAGGCAGGAAGACTATGGTATGTGGAAGGCAGGAAGACTATGGCACGTGGAAGGCAGGAGGACTATGGCACATGGAAGGCAGGAGGACTATGGCACGTGAAAGGCAGGAAGACTGGTACATGGAAAGCAGAAAGACTGGCATGTGGAAGGTAGGAAGACTATGGTATGTGGAAGGCAGGAAGACTATGGTACATGGAAGGCAGGAAGACTATGGCACGTGGAAGGCAGGAAGACTATGGCACGTGGAAGGCAGAAAGACTGGCATGTGGAAAGATGGAAGACTGTGGTATGTGGAAGGCAGGAACATGGGCACATGGAAGGCAGGAAGACGGGCACGTGGAAGGCAGGAAGATGGGTACGTGGAAGGCAGGAAGACTATGACATGTGGAAGGCAGGAAGACTGGAACATAGAAGGCAGGAAGACTATGGCACGTGGAAGGTAGGAACATTGACACATGGAAGGCAGGAAGACTATGGCACATGGAAGGCAGGAAGACTGGCATGTGGAAGACTGGCACATGGAAAGCAGGAAGACTGGCACGTGGATGGCAGGAAGACTGGTATATGGAAGACTGGCACGTGGAAGGCAGGAAGACTGGCACATGGAAGACTGGCATATGGAAGGCAGGAAGAATAAGGCACATTTCAGGAAGAGAGAGGGGCAAGATCACTCACCAGAGGCTGCATTGAGGCTCAGGAGACATCAGAACAGGAGCAATTGTTGCTTTTAAATCTCCCGCCCACACTCCCTTCCCAGGAAGACTGGCACATGGAAGGCAGGAAGACTGGCACGTGGGAGACTGGCATATAGAAGGCAGGAAGACTATGGCACGTGGAAGGCAGGAAGACTGGCACGTGGAAGACTGGCACATGGGAAGCAGGAAGACTGGCACGTGGATGGCAGGAAGACCGGTACATGGAAGACTGGCACATGGAAGGCAGGAAGACTGGTACATGGAAGGCAGGAAGACTGGCATGTGGAAGACTGGCACATGGAAGGCAGGAAGACTGGCACATGGATGGCAGGAAGACTGGTATATGGAAGACTGGCACGTGGAAGGCAGGAAGACTGGCACATGGAAGACTGGCATATGGAAGGCAGGAACAATAAGGCACATTTCAGGAAGAGAGAGGGGCGAGATCACTCACCAGAGGTGCATTGAGGCTCAGGAGACATCAGAACAGGAGCAATTGTTGCTTTTAAATCTCCCACCCACACTCCCTTCCCAGGAAGACTGGCACATGGAAGGCAGGAAGACTGGCACGTGGACGACTGGCATATAGAAGGCAGGAAGACTATGGCACGTGGAAGGCAGGAAGACTGGCACGTGGAAGACTGGCACATGGGAAGCAGGAAGACTGGCACGTGGATGGCAGGAAGACCGGTACATGGAAGACTGGCACATGGAAGGCAGGAAGACTGGTACATGGAAGGCAGGAAGACTGGCATGTGGAAGACTGGCACATGGAAGGCAGGAAGACTGGCACATGGATGGCAGGAAGACTGGTATATGGAAGACTGGCACGTGGAAGGCAGGAAGACTGGCACATGGAAGACAGGAAGACTGGCATATGGAAGGCAGGAACAATAAGGCACATTTCAGGAAGAGAGAGGGGCGAGATCACTCACCAGAGGTGCATTGAGGCTCAGGAGACATCAGAACAGGAGCAATTGTTGCTTTTAAATCTCCCGCCCACACTCCCTTCCCAGGCACAGATCGGAAGACTGGCACATGGAAGGCAAGAAGACTGGCACGTGGAAGGCAGGAAGACTGGCACGTGGAAGACTGGCACATAGAAGGCAGGAAGACTATGGCACGTGGAAGGCAGGAAGACTGGCACATGGAAGGCAGGAAGACTATGGCACGTGGAAGGCAGGAAGACTGGCACGTGGAAGACTGGCACATGGAAAGCAGGAAGACTGGTATATGGAAGACAGGCACATGGAAGGCAGGAAGACTGGCACATGGAAAACTGGCACATGAAAGGCAGGAAGACTGGTACATGGAAAGCAGGAAGACTGGCATGTGGAAGACTGGTACATGGAAGGCAGTAAGATTGGCACGTGGATGGCAGGAAGACCGGTACATGGAAGACTGGCACATGGAAGGCAGGAAGACTGGTACATGGAAGGCAGGAAGACTGGCATGTGGAAGACTGGCACATGGATGGCAGGAAGACTGGCATATGGAAGACTGGCACGTGGAAGGCAGGAAGACTGGCACGCGGAAGACAGGAAGACTGGCATATGGAAGGCAGGAAGAATAAGGCACATTTCAGGAAGAGGGACGAGATCACTCACCGGAGGCTGCATTGAGGCTCAGGAGACATCAGAACAGGAGCAATTGTTGCTTTTAAATCTCCCGCCCACACTCCCTTCCCAGGCACAGATTGGAAGACTGGCACATGGAAGACTGACACATGGAAGGCAGGAAGACTGGCACGTGGATGGCAGGAAGACTGGTATATGGAAGATTGGCACGTGGAAGGCAGGAAGACTGGCACATGGAAGACAGGAAGATGGGCATATGGAAGGCAGGAACAATAAGGGACATTTCAGGAAGAGAGAGGGGCGAGATCACTCACCGGAGGCTGCATTGAGGCTCAGGAGACATCAGAACAGGAGCAACTGTTGCTTTTAAATCTCCCGCCCACACTACCTTCCCAGGCACAGATTGGAAGACTGGCACATGGAAGGCAGGAAGACTGGCACATGGAAGACTGGCATGTGGAAGACAGGAAGACTGGCACATGGAAAGCAGGAAGACTGGCACATAGAAGACAGGAAGACTATGGCACGTGGAAGGCAGGAAGACTGGCACGTGGAAGACTGGCACATGGGAAGCAGGAAGACTGGCACGTGGAAGGCAGGAAGACTGGCACATGAAAGGCAGGAAGACTGGTACATGGAAGGCAGGAAGACTGGCACATGGAAGACTGGTACATGGAAGACTGGCACGTGGATGGCAGGAAGACCGGTACATGGAAGACTGGCACATGTAAGGCAGGTAGACTGGTACATGGAAGGCAGGAAGACTGGCATGTGGAAGACTGGCACATGGAAGGCAGGAAGACTGGCATATGGATGGCAGGAAGACTGGTATATGGAAGACTGGCACATGGAAGGCAGGAAGACTGGCACATGGAAGACAGGAAGACTGGCATATGGAAGGCAGGAACAATAAGGCACATTTCAGGAAGAGAGAGGGGCGAGATCACTCACCGGTGGTGCATTGAGGCTCAGGAGACATCAGAACAGGAGCAATTGTTGCTTTTAAATCTCCCACCCACACTCCCTTCCCAGGCACAGATCGGAAGACTGGCACATGGAAGGCAGGAAGACTGGCACATGGAAGACTGGAACGTGGAAGGCAGGAAGACTGGCACGTGGAAGACTGGCACATAGAAGGCAGGAAGACTATGGCACGTGGAAGGCAGGAAGACTGGCACATGGAAGGCAGGAAGACAGGTATATGGAAGACAGGCACATGGAAGGCAGGAAGACTGGTATATGGAAGACAGGCACATGGAAGGCAGGAAGACTGGCACATGGAAAACTGGCACATGAAAGGCAGGAAGACTGGTACATGGAAAGCAGGAAGACTGGCATGTGGAAGACTGGTACATGGAAGGCAGTAAGATTGGCACGTGGATGGCAGGAAGACCGGTACATGGAAGACTGGCACATGGAAGGCAGGAAGACTGGTACATGGAAGGCAGGAAGACTGGCATGTGGAAGACTGGCACATGGATGGCAGGAAGACTGGCATATGGAAGACTGGCACGTGGAAGGCAGGAAGACTGGCACGCGGAAGACAGGAAGACTGGCATATGGAAGGCAGGAAGAATAAGGCACATTTCAGGAAGAGGGACGAGATCACTCACCGGAGGCTGCATTGAGGCTCAGGAGACATCAGAACAGGAGCAATTGTTGCTTTTAAATCTCCCGCCCACACTCCCTTCCCAGGCACAGATTGGAAGACTGGCACATGGAAGACTGACACATGGAAGGCAGGAAGACTGGCACGTGGATGGCAGGAAGACTGGTATATGGAAGATTGGCACGTGGAAGGCAGGAAGACTGGCACATGGAAGACAGGAAGATGGGCATATGGAAGGCAGGAACAATAAGGGACATTTCAGGAAGAGAGAGGGGCGAGATCACTCACCGGAGGCTGCATTGAGGCTCAGGAGACATCAGAACAGGAGCAACTGTTGCTTTTAAATCTCCCGCCCACACTACCTTCCCAGGCACAGATTGGAAGACTGGCACATGGAAGGCAGGAAGACTGGCACATGGAAGACTGGCATGTGGAAGACAGGAAGACTGGCACATGGAAAGCAGGAAGACTGGCACATAGAAGACAGGAAGACTATGGCACGTGGAAGGCAGGAAGACTGGCACGTGGAAGACTGGCACATGGGAAGCAGGAAGACTGGCACGTGGAAGGCAGGAAGACTGGCACATGAAAGGCAGGAAGACTGGTACATGGAAGGCAGGAAGACTGGCACATGGAAGACTGGTACATGGAAGACTGGCACGTGGATGGCAGGAAGACCGGTACATGGAAGACTGGCACATGTAAGGCAGGTAGACTGGTACATGGAAGGCAGGAAGACTGGCATGTGGAAGACTGGCACATGGAAGGCAGGAAGACTGGCATATGGATGGCAGGAAGACTGGTATATGGAAGACTGGCACATGGAAGGCAGGAAGACTGGCACATGGAAGACAGGAAGACTGGCATATGGAAGGCAGGAACAATAAGGCACATTTCAGGAAGAGAGAGGGGCGAGATCACTCACCGGTGGTGCATTGAGGCTCAGGAGACATCAGAACAGGAGCAATTGTTGCTTTTAAATCTCCCACCCACACTCCCTTCCCAGGCACAGATCGGAAGACTGGCACATGGAAGGCAGGAAGACTGGCACATGGAAGACTGGAACGTGGAAGGCAGGAAGACTGGCACGTGGAAGACTGGCACATAGAAGGCAGGAAGACTATGGCACGTGGAAGGCAGGAAGACTGGCACATGGAAGGCAGGAAGACAGGTATATGGAAGACAGGCACATGGAAGGCAGGAAGACTGGTATATGGAAGACAGGCACATGGAAGGCAGGAAGACTGGCACATGGAAAACTGGCACATGAAAGGCAGGAAGACTGGTACATGGAAAGCAGGAAGACTGGCATGTGGAAGACTGGTACATGGAAGGCAGTAAGATTGGCACATGAATGGCAGGAAGACTGGCACATGGAAGGCAGGAAGACTGGTACATGGAAGGCAGGAAGACTGGCAGATGGAAGGCAGGAAGACTGGCACGTGGATGGCAGGAAGACTGGCATATGGAAGACTGGCACATGGAAGACAGGAAGACTGGCACATGGAAGACAGGAAGACTGGCATATGGAAGGCAGGAAGAATAAGGCACATTTCAGGAAGAGAGAGGGACGAGATCACTCACCCGAGGCTGCATTGAGGCTCAGGAGACATCAGAACAGGAGCAATTGTTGCTTTTAAATCTCCCGTCCACACTACCTTCCCAGGCACATATTGGAAGACTGGCACATGGAAGGCAGGAAGACTCTCACATGGAAGACTGGCACGTGGAAGGCAGGAAGACTGGCATGTGGAAGGAAGGAAGACTGGCACATGGAAGACTGGCACATAGAAGGCAGGAAGACTATGGCATGTGGAAGGCAGGAAGACTGGAACATGGAAGGCAGGAAGACTATGGCACGTGGAAGGCAGGAAGACTGGCACGTTAAAGACTGGCACATGGAAAGCAGGAAGACTGGCACGTGGAAGGCAGGACGACTGGTATATGGAAGACTGGCACATGGAAGGCAGGAAGACTGGCACATGGAAGACTGGCACATGAAAGGCAGGAAGACCGGTACATGGAAGGCAGGAAGACTGGCACGTGGAAGACTGGTACATGGAAGGCAGGAAGACTGGCACGTGGAATGGCAGGAAGACCGGTACATGGAAGACTGGCATGTGGAAGGCAGGAAGACTGGTACATGGAAGGAAGGAAAACTGGCATGTGGAAGACTGGCACATGGAAGGCAGGAAGACTGGCACGTGGATGGCAGGAAGACTGGCACATGGAAGGCAGGAAGACTGGCACATGGAAGACAGGAAGATTGGCATATGGAAAGCAGGAAGAATAAGACACATTTCAGGAAGAGAGAGGGGCGAGATCACTCACCGGAGGCTGCATTGAGGCTCAGGAGACATCAGAACAGGAGCAATTGTTGCTTTTAAATCTCCCTTCCACACTCCCTTCCCAGGCACAGATTGGCTGCATGCAGGGGTTGTGGGCGGGCACTGGGTGGTGACATGGGGAGAAGGTGGGGCAGACCTAGCCTCCCTCCTTCTTCCTCCTCTTACGGGATATACAGAATACAGTGTACAGCGGGTGAGGATGTACAATGGGCGGGGATGTACAGCGGGCGGGGATGTACAGCGTGCGGAGATGTACAACGGGCGGGGATGTACAGCGTGCGGAGATGTACAGTGGGCGGAGATGTACAGCGTGCAGAGATGTACAGTGGGCGGAGATGTACAGCGGGCGGGGATGTACAGCGTGCGGAGATGTACAGTGGGCGGAGATGTACAGTGGGCGGGGATGTACAGCGGGCGGGGATGTACAGCGGGCGGGTGAGTGGGGGGACTGTTTGGCACTGAGCAAGACCGCGGCACTCAGACGAAAGCTAGTGCGGTGTGTGTCTGTACTGGCTGTCGCTCTACTCGACCCCCCCCCCCTCCCCCATGTCAGCGCTGGAGTCCCTAGACTCCAGTAAAAAACACAGTGCACAAGCAGCACAGCCTCACCCGATGCTTGCAATAAGACCTCATGCCCTCAATACATAATGATTTGCGGGAGTCACAAAAAGTGCCACATCCCTATATCCATACAAACAGAGAATACCCCTGGGCCTGGGACTTTAATCCAATAGATTTATGTGAAAAATATCAAAATTGTATTGGTACATAGCAAGACATATATATTAAAATACAGTGGCATGAAAGGGAATAATCACACATGGATCATAGATGGTAACAAATACAATACAGAAAACGCCTCAATCCGACATGTTTCGGAAATCTTCCTTCTTCACTGGGATTTTCAGAGGAAGTTACTGTGTAAATATTCCATAATGTGACTTTACATCTGTTCATGCCAGAGTTAAAAACAATATAGATATAACAGCCCACATGGTCTCCATTCCATAGGCCACAATCGCCTCATAGTGTGCCAACAATATGCTGAACATGTAGTTACAGTATTGTTTTTCCTATAGGTGTATGTACACCCCATACAAGGCATAATTAGCGGGATCACCTTCTGGGAGAAAGATAAACGCAGTGGGGCCAAAGCCAGACCCCTCAAAAATAGGCCTGGAAATGGAAAGACACGTTCCTACTTGGGCTGAGATTGGATGCAGGATGCCGTTTAGGATCTTGCACACAGCGTTATGCCATCAACGCAAAACACCCAGGCTCCTGTTGGCTGATGCCGGGTGTGTCGCGTTTCATGACATAACGCTGTGTGCAAGATGCGTTTATCTTTCTCCCAGATAGTGATCCCGCTAATTTTTCCATGTATGGGGTGTACATACACCTATAGGAAAAACACTACTGTAACTACATGTTCAGCATATTGTTGGCACACTATGAGGCAATCGGGGCCTATGGAATGGAGACCATGCGGGCTGTTATATCTACAGTATATTTTTAACTCTGGCATGAACAGATGTAAAGTCACATTATGGAATAATTATACAGCAACTTCCTCTGACAATCCCAGTGAAGAAGGAAGATTTCCGAAACATGTCGGATTGAGGCGTTTTCTGTATTGTATTTGTTACCATTTATGATCCATGTGTGATTATTCCCTTTCATGCCACTATATTTTAATATATATGTCTTGCTATGTACCAATAACATTTTGATATTTTTTACATAAATCTATTGGATTAGTGCCTTCAAAGTCCCAGACCCAGGGGTATTCTCTGTTTGTAAGACCTCATGTCGAACCATGGGTCCTGCAGGTCCAAAAACTTGGACCAGTTGTGATCCAGAGGGCCCTCTCCATGTGACCCAAGTTTGGTATTTTTATCGCCTATGGTTCGGGAGAACGGTGTCCCCAAACTGGTTGCCCCCTCCCATAGACTCCAATGTTAAGTCCAAAATTCACCCGACAATTGCCGGTATAAGAGCCTATATAAGAGCTGTCAAACCAAAGACAGTCATTCGGCGAGTAGCCTCAGAAAGAGGCAAAAGTGTTTTTCAAATTTTATTTTTTCAGTCCGTCGGGCGCCGTGATTGACAATGGATGTATACACTTTTGTTTTTTTTTTAATGAAGGAGTTGTCAAAAACTGTCTCCTGTGGTTTTTACTTTTTTGCTACTTTTTTGGTGAATGGGTAAGGGTTCGATGTACCTGATACCCATTCACATAGGGGGGACCAGGATCTGGGGGACCCCTTGTTAAAGGGGGCTTTCAGATTGCAATAAGCCCCTCGCCCGCAGACCCCGACAACCACAGCCCAGGGTTGTTGGGAAGGGACAAGGTGCTTTGGGGTGGGGGGTGCAGAGCCTCCTGCCCCAAAGCACTCACACCCCCATGTTGAAGGCATGTGGCCTGGTATGGTTCAGGAGGGGGAGGGGGGCGCTTACTCATCCCCCCATCCTAACCTGCCAGGCTGCATGCTTGGATAAGGGTCTGATATGGATTTTGGAGGGACCCCCACATCAATTTTTTTTCTAACTTTAGCGTGAAGTTCCCCTTAAAATCTATTCCAGACCCGAAGGGGCTAGTATGGACTGGGGGGGACCCTATGCCGTTTCTTTCATTTAATTTTTATCTGTATTGCTGGGAGCCGGCAATACATTGCAGCCGCAAGTTTAAATTACATTTTTCCTTTAGAAATGTCATTATTGCTGCGGCACTGTTCTAAACAGTGCACAGATGCTCCACTTTACAAGCAGACTAAGGGGACCCCCAGGCACGATATGTAAACGAATATTTCATTTTTATGGTTTCACTTCAAGCATTTTTAAAATCACTGCTCCTGAAAAAATTATCATTTTAAAACCTTTTTTTGCATTGATACATGTCCCCTAGGGCAGTCCCAGGCCTCATGCACTTTTTATGGCAATAACCTGCATATAAGCCTTTAAAATGAACACTTTTGACTTCTCATGTTCGTATCCCATAGACTTTGATAGGGTTCGCGTGATCGCCAGAACTTTTTGCCTGTTCGCGGTGTTCTGTTGCAAACCGAACCACGGGTTGTTTGGCCCATCCTTAGTCATAAAGCAGGTGTGCAGAGACTCCCCCACTGATGTCCTGAGACATCTAAGATATCATTGGGTAGTTTAACACTCCAACACCTACCACAAGCTGGTATGTCAATTGATCCTTTAATTTTTTTGGAACACTACTCCAATAAGATTAAGAAAGGCCACAGCCTAAATTTTGTTTGCAAAACTTGATAGACCTAGCAATCGAGTATGCCTTCATTTTTACTGTCTATCTGCTCTATTGTCTATGTTGATATTAGTTAATTAATTTTACCTGCCAGGGTCGGGTACTGCTGACATCGGCACAAATATGGTTTTCTGGTTGGCACTTGAGCATCACATGAAGAGCATGGGCATAGGCATATATAGCCAAGTAGGTGTGATATGTGTAGCTCAGGTCATAGATCTCGAATAATTCTGGGATTTTCATCCTCAGAGTTCTATCTTCAGTGCATGGTGAAGCACCGCTCGTAGAATTTTCTTTACCTTCCAGTGTTCCTTCCCCAGGCCAGGTGCAGTGAAATGCTGTTTCCCAGAAGGGTTTAATGAAGGGAAATGTGGAGTTTGACGCTGGATGTAGATTTTGAAGGAAGGACTCAAAGCCTGGCATGGGTCTTGTTTTGGGCATTAGGCCTACAGTCCCATTAAGAACTTTCCATGCCTTCCTGGGGAACAGGCCAGGAGAGAGCATGAAGGAAACAGAAGAAATTAAAATCTTCCCAGTCACACCTTCGTCAAACAAGGCATCGAGCAAAGCCATCACATGAGGCTCTGTACTATGAAGGATAATTACGTTGGCTGAACTTTGTCTTATGATTTCCACCACTTTCAGGACTTGTTTCCTGGAGTAGCTCAGGTGGATTTTTTCAACAAAGGCCACACAGCTTCCACTTTTCTCTATCTCAGCCCTGATCACCCTCCCACCCTGCTCACCCACATCGTTGTCTACTATCAGCATTCCAACCCAAGTCCAACCAAACAGGTTAACAAGTTGTGAGAGGGCAATGTTTTGAAACATGTTACTGGACACTGTGCGCATAAAAGATGGAAAGTTCACTTTGTCACTCAAGGATGATGAAGAGGCCCCATGGCTGATCTAAAAAAGAAGAATGCAAAGTCATTAAAGTAGATTTAAACCCTGACTGCATAGTTTACTAAAGCTTTAATTTGTTTTCAGCAATTTTTGGGCCAGTGCAATGACATCCCGTGTCCCCCTTGCCCTTTTCTTCCTCTGGTAGTGGGTGGATTTCTAAAGCTGTAGAGTAGACTTCTCCAAACTGTGGCATGGGGGCCAGGCGGGCCTTTGCTTTCCTTTATTGGGCCATTTGGGCACAATTACATTCACTGGCACCAACAATGGGGCACTATTCCTCCCAATGACACCGACAATGGGGCACTACTCCTCCTACTGACACCATTAATAGGGTTCAATTCCTCCCATTGACACCAATGATGAGGCAAAATTCTTTACATTGACACCACCAATGGGGCACTAGTCCCCCCCACTGACATCAAACATAGGGCATTGTTGACTCCAGCTGGATGCCAGGACAGTTTCTACTCCCGCTGGTCCTAGTCTGCCCCCTGAAGTCTGAAGGACAGTAGTCTGGCACTTTGGAAAGTTCGGAGACCCTGCTGTAGAGGGCGGTGCTACATAATGGTGCAGTATCACTCCCTGCATCTCTCTGCTGTAAGTCCATGGTCCGGTCTTAAAGCCCTGAGCTCACAGGAAGTGGGTTGCATGATGCTGCGTGAATAGAGAGAGAATAGGTGCTGAATCAGTGTGCTGATAAGTCTGGGGGGCAGAAGGGAGGTAAGTATTGCAAGCTGGATATGGGCTTTAAATTATTCCATAAACATTGTTAGCTTTTGAGATACAGAAAGTCAGAGGACTAATTATAGGGGGTTTAGTTGGTAATAAAAAAAAAAAAATTGACAAAACATCAGCTGAACATCCTTGGAAATGTGTCTACTTTATTAGGCATCACATCCAACAGTATTGAGCCATATGTTATTGACCCCACTCAGTGTTAAACTGTTTTATATTAAAATCCACTGAATGATCCCACAATGAAAACAATTAAAATTGGCAGTGATTACTTTATTTATAGTCAAAGTGACTGGAATCTGCTTCTGACTTTCTTTGGGCTTATGTGTCAAAGTAGACAACCTAAATACATTTTCCGGCCACCAAGACCTGATATAACTAGGAGGGAAGAAGGCATTAAACAGTACTCAAATGACTTTAAATGTATTTTTAGCTTACATGTATGATTATACTTTAAGACAAATTTAAAAAGAACATATTTGTAACCATCTTGGAGTTACCTGTGGATAGGGGTGGAACCCTAGGGTCATGGCAATGGGAAGAGGCAGACAAGCCTTATACTACCACAGATAAATTCAATGCAACTTGAATAAAGCAGCGCTAAAACATCATTTAAAATGATGCTGGCATGAACAACAAATAACAGCAGATAAATGATAATAGTTGATAATAGAATTCAAAGTGCACAATTAGTCCTTATCCATCTGCATATTCTTCAGAGCTTTATCCACCACCACACCACGTGAGACTTGGGGCTCTCCCCCTATATGGAGGGACTCACCAGATGGTATAGATGGTAAACATTGAATTTATCTGTGGTAGTGTTTTTATTCATTATTGGCAGCAGTTAAGGTTGTTATAGCCACCTTTAATTTTGGGTGGTTATTTGGATTGGCGTCCGTTTAGCGCCGATAACTCTTTTGGATTACCCCTTAGGGGGGCATTAACTGAGTTGCTGGTATTTAGACAAGCCTTATACCTTTCTCTGACTGTTCCTCACCTCTGGAACATTATCCCTCTATATCTCATTTTAAACATCTTTTTTCTGACCATTCCTCCTATCCCTCTATATCAGGGGTCTCCAAACCTTCCAAACCTAGGGCCAGTTTCCTCTGCTTCAGACTTTAGTGGGGCTGGACTGTCGCCAGTGGGAGTAGAAAATACCGCAGTGACAGTGCGAGTAAAAAAATACATAGTGCCTGTGGTCAGTAGGAAGAGGAATAGTGCCCCATTGTCAGTGGGAGGACTAGTACCCGATTGTTGGTGTCAGTGGAAAGAAAAATGCTCTATCATTGGTGTCAGTGGGACGAATATTGCCCCATAGTTGGTATTAATTGGAGATATTTCACCCCACTGTTGGTGTCGATGGAAAGAATGGTGCCTCATCGGTTACTAGAAGAAATAGTGCCTTATATCAGTGAAAGGAATAGTGCTGAAGGGCCGGAAAAAGGCAAGGGAAGTCTGACTAGTGGGACGCAGTTGGGAGACCACTGCTCTATATCAGTTGTAGGCAACATGTGGCCCTCCAGCTGTTGTAGAACTATATTTCCCATGAGGCATTGCAAGGCTGACGGGTACAATTACTCCCAGAAGCATGATGGGATTTGTAGTTTTGCAACAGCTGGAGGGCCGCAGGTTGCCTACCCCTGCTCTATATCAAATCTTTGTCTTTCTTCTATGACCAGTCCTCACCTTTGGAACACTATTCCTCTGTATCGGGGTCTCCAAACTTTCTAAACAAGGGGCCAGTTAACAGTTCTTCAGACTTTACGGGGGCCGGACTGTTGCCATTGGGAGTAGAAAAGGTCCCAACATCAACAGGAAAAAACAATTCCCCACCTTTGGTGTCAGTGGGAAGAATTGTGCCTCATCCTTGGTGTCAGTGGGAGGGATTGTGCCCTATTGTTGATATTCAAGGGAAGAATGACACTCCATCGATGGTGTCAGTGGGTGGAATAGTGACCCATCATTGGTGTCTGGGAGGAATTGGGCCCCATCATTGGTGTCATTAGGCCCAATTGTTTGTGTCATTGGGTCATTAGGTGGAATTGTAACCCATCGTTGGTGTCATTGGGAGGAATTCAGCCCCTCACTGATGTTAGTGGGGGGGGGGGGACTATACCCCTTTGTTGGTATCAGTGAATGAAATAGTGCCCCAAGGGCTGGATAAAAGCAAGCAAAGGGCTGAATGTGGCCCCCTCTATATCAAACCTTATACCTTTCTTCTATGACCATTCCTCACTTCTGCAGAACTATTCCTCTATATCAAACCTTATATCTATCCTCTATGACAATTTCTCACCTCTGGAACAATAATCCTCTATATTAAAATGTATACCTTTCTTATATGACTATTCCTCACCTGTCAAACACTATCCCTCTATATCACATCTTATACCTTTCTTCTATAACCATTCCTCACCTCTGGAACATAATTCCTCTATATCATACTTATAATTTTCACTGACCATTCCTCCACCTCTAAAACGCTATCCATATGATATACACTATATTACCAAAAGTATTGGTACACCTCTACACGCAGATGAATTTTAATGGCATTCCAGTCTTAGTTTGTAGGGTTCAATATTGAGTTGGCCTACCCTTTGCAGCTATAACAGCTTCAAATCTTCTGGGAAGGCTGTTCACAAGGTTTAGGAGTGTGTCTATTGCAATGTTTGACCATTCTTCCCGAAGCCCATTTGTGAGGTCAGGCACTGATTTGGACGAGAAGGCCTGGCTCGCAGCCTCCTCTCTAATTCATCCTAAAGGTGTTCTATTGGGTTGAGGTGCAGGCCAGTCAAGTTCCTCCAACCTAAACTTGCTAATCTATGTCTTTATGGACATTGCTTTGTGCACTGGTACAAATCATTTGGTGGAGGGGGATTATGATGTGGGGTTGATTTTCAGGGGTTGGGCTTGGCCCCTTAGTTTGAGTGAAGTAAACTCTTAAGGCGCCAGCATACCAAGACATTTTGGACAATTTCATGTAGGAACAGTTTGGGGATGGCCTCTTCCTGTTCCGACATGACTGCGCAAGCTGTCATAGCCGCAAAGGTTGGCAAAGTCAATATTGAACCCTAGGGACTAAGACTGGGATGGCATAAAAGTTCAGGTGTGTGTAAAGGCAGGCGTCACAATACTTTTACTAATATAGTGTATGTATACCTTTAGGCTCTGTTTCCACTACTGCGAGTTGCTGTGCGACTTGACACATGTGAAGTTGCATGACAAGTCAAAATCCATGTATTTCAATGGTCCCCTTTCTAATTGGTGCGACTCAAGTCGCCGTGGCTCCAAAAAAGGTTTTTTCACTACTTTATTCCGACTTTTGATGCAACTTTGATCCAGAGAGTGTAAAGTTGCATCAAAGCTGCACTGAAAGTCACATCAAAGTCGCACTCTAAATCGCATGACTTTGGGGTCGCAATAGTGGAAACCTAGCCTTAGGGATCATTCACACCATACCTGCATGAAAACTGATGGGAAAACTGCTCAGATTTTACTTGCAGAGACATTCATTTCACATCAGTTTTTATGTGCATTTCAGTCAGTTTTTATACAAGTTTACGTCAGTTTTCATGCATAGTTACATACAGTATCTCACAAAAGTGAGTAAACCCCTCACATTTTTGTAAATATTTTATTCTATCTTTTCATGTGACAACACTGAAGAAATGACACTTTGCTACAATGTAAAGTAGCGAGTGTACAACTTGTATAACAGTGTAAATTTACTGTCCCCTCAAAATAACTCAACACGCAGCCATTAAAGTCTAAACTACTGTCAACAAAAGTGAGTGCACCCCGAAGTGAAAATGTCCAAATTGGGCCCAAAGTGTCAATATTTTGTATGGCCACCATTATTTTCCAGCACTGCCTTAACCCTCTTGGGCATGGAGTTCACCAGAGTTTCACAGGTTGCCACTGGAGTCCTCTTCCACTCCTCCATGATGACATCACAGAGCTGGTTGATGTTAGAGACCTTGCGCTCTTCCACCTTCCATATGAGGATGCCCCACAGATGCTCAATAGGGTTTAGGTCTGGAGACATGCTTGGCTAGTCCATCGCCTTTACCCTCAGCTTCTTTAGCAAGGCAGTGGTCATCTTGGAGGTGTGTTTGGGGTTGTTATCATTTTATAATACTGCCCTGGGGCCCAGTCTCTGAAGGGAGAGGATCATGCTCTGCTTCAGTATGTCACAGTACATGTTGGCATTCATGGTTTCCTCAATGAACTGTAGCTCCCTAGTGCCGGCAGCACTCATGCAGCCCCAGACCATGACACTCCCACCACCAAGCTTGATTGTTGTCAAGACGCACTTGTCTTTGTACTCCTCACCTGGTTGCCGCCACACTTGCTTGACACCATCAGAACCAAATAAGTTTATGTTGGTCTCATCGGACCACAGGACATGGTTATAGTAATCCATGTCCATAGTCTGCTTGTCTTCAGAAAACTGTTTGCGGGCTTTCTTGTGCATCATCTTTAGAAGAGGCTTCCTTCTTGGACAACAGCCACGCAGACCAATTTTTTTTTTTTTTAAGATATTTTTATTGATTATAAAGACATACAAACATTGAAACCAACAAGCATCCTTCGGGCATCATACCCGATAAGTAAGTACAAAATATTGGCGGCTTGTACATGGTCAGCAGAAACTTTCCCAGTGACAGCTTTCAATAAATGGCATTCGGGTATATCTCTAAGTAGTCAGACTAAAGTCCATTATGTGTATAACATGGCATATTGCTATGTATGACAGGCCAGGTGGGCCAGTGCCAACCTGGAGCAGATTAAGAGGCATTGCTCCCTATGGTAAGGCAGGGTAAGCTGTATGCTCTTGGCCACCGCGCTGCAGCTCAGTTTCAGGGTCTTGGCAATCTTCTTATAGCCTAGGCCATCTGTATGTAGAGCAACAATTTTTTTTTCAGATCCTCAGAGAGTTCTTTGCCATGAGGTGCCATTTTGAACTTCCAGTGACCAGTATGAGAGAGTGAGAGCGCTAACACCAAATTTAACACACCTGCTCCCCGTTCACACCTGAGACCTTGTAACACTAATGAGTCACATGACACCAGGGAGGAAAAATGGCTAATTGGGCCCAATTTTGACGTTTTCACTTAGGGGTGTACTCACTTTTGTTGCCAGCGGTTTAGACATTAATGGCTGGGTGATGAGTTATTTTGAGGGGACAGCAAATTTACACTGTTATACAAGCTGTACACTCACTACTTTACATTGTAGCAAAGTGTCATTTCTTCAGTGTTGTCACATGAAAAGATAGAATAAAATATTTACAAAAACGTGAGGGGTGTACTCACTTTTGTGAGATACTGTAGTCCCCTATCATCCCCTCCAAGAGCTTGCAGACTATTGATGTTAGGCACTTCAGTTATGTGCCCTGTTCACACCATGTTGATGTCATGACAATTTTTTTTCCTGTGCAGAAAACTGCATACACAATGCAGATTCCTGCACAGAAGAAAATCTGCATGTTGTGATGTGAACAGGGCACATAGAGAACCATTGTTTTTTGTGCCCTTGCAGAACGAGAGCAGAAAACCTGACATCTCTGCACTATGGTGTGAACAAAGCCTTAGCCTTCTTTGACCATTCTTAAAGCAGAGTTCCACCCAAAAGTGGAACTTCCGCTTTAAGAGAAGGTGACCCCCTGACATGCCATAAGTGGCATGTCATTTTGGGGGGGGGGGGGGCGTGGACCCTGTTTTTACAGGGTCCACGGTCCACTTCCTCTCCTGGCGCAGAGGAGCCGGAAGGAAGTTCACCCCCCCCCTCCCTCTTGGCGATCTTCTGGGACACGTCACAGGTCCCGAAGATAAGCCGAGCCATTCACAAGCCGCAACGAGACTCGCACATGCACAGTGAGTGCCCGGTTTTGAAGCCAAAGCTGGGTGCCCACACTTGTGATGCCGGCACCGCCGAGGGGAGGAGGAGACAAGCGAGCCCTCAGGCAGCCGCATCGCTGGAACGAGGGACAGGTGAGTGGCCGATTGTTATAAGTCAGCTACCTTTTGGTAGCTGCTGACTTTTAACAGGGTGGAACTCCGCTTTAACTTTGGGACCTTATTCCTCTATCTCAAACCTTCTACCATTCTCTGATGTTCCTCACCTCTAGAACATTATTCCTTTATTCCTTTTATTTACACCATATTCCTTTCTTTGAGCATTCCTCAACTCTGGAAAATTCTCCCTCTATATCACTGCTCATACTTTCCTCTGAACGTTCCTCACCCCTGGAACACTATGCCTCTATATCACACCTTCAACTCTGCTCTTACTGTCCCTCTCCTCTGGAACACTATAACTATGCATTACACCCTACTCCTTTCTTTGACCAATCCTCACATGGAGGACAAAAGTCATAGCGGAGGGAACGGATATAACTGTTTTTAAAAATGAAGGCGAGAAGGGGGTATAAAATAGTACTTAATCTACAAATTGCAGCGCATAGTCCAACCAAATGTTGAAGGAGGAAAAAAATATATATCCACACTAATAAGCTGTAAGTAGCAATTGAAGTGCAGCCCATCACCAGTGTCACCACCACACCTGGCCCCTTACCGACCCTCTATTACGGAAGGTCAGTGTAAGCCGTCTTTACACTCCAGATATAGCAGTCCCTGCGGCACACTCAGAAGCTCTGAGCCAAGGGACGTTCGTCACACGTGACTAGGAAGTGGATGAGCGGGCGCCATCTTTGAGGCTGGACGCCGGAATTTATACACAGGACACTGTTTTTACTATATTATCATGTGAGTGGATCCATTTTTTATTTATAAATAAATATTTGTCAAGATTGTCTGCATTGTCTGGGCTTTCTATGTTTTATTGTATGACCGCGCTCATTGCTACATGGGACCGAGATTGTGAGCCTATATTAGAACGCAGCAGAGGAGAGGTTGATGTGCTGAGAGCTTCTGAGTGTGCCGCAGGGACTGCTATATCTGGAGTGTAAAGAAGGCTTACACTGACCTTCCGTAATAGAGGGTCGGTGTGTTCCGGTAAGGGGCCAGGTGTGGTGGTGACACTGGTGACGGGCTGCACTTCAATTGCTACTTACAGCTTATTAGTGTGGATATATATTTTTTTCCTCCTTCAACATTTGGTTGGACTATGCGCTGCAGTATATTAGTACTTAATATTTTTTTGGTGATACCCGACCAGTCTGCTAGCTGCATATCGTTGTCCAGCACATATTAACGACTTTAGCGCAGGATTGATTTAGTATAATCTACAAATTGCTTTCAAATCAATTTTTAGCTTTACTCTATGTTTACAACTTGAGTTGGATACCTGTGGATAATGAAGGACTCCTAGGATCCTGGCAATGGGAATAGACAGAGCTGATGCCATATCTCCAACTATCCCAACCATGGCAGAGGACTTGTGGCAGTTGTATTGAGGAACAGGGTTTCCTACCCCTGACAAAAGGGACATAACCCCTCCTATGGCCCGGAGCTCTGACATACAAGACTCCAGGAGGCTGAAGCCAAGAGTGATGTTAGGCAGCAGGTCTGGAGAGTTGTTAATTTCATCAACTGCAAACTTGAGACCCAGAACATCCCGGTAATAACGGATGTAAAACCTATACAAGACACAGAGAGGAAACATATCTTTGAGAGAGGAATCACGTCTTTACCCTCTTAACCCTCATATATTTACATGATTTAGTTATACTACTCTTGTTGCTTCCCATTCCTCTGGAAATCCCTTCTCTTCTGACACACACATTACACCTTTGTAATGTTCACCTCTAGAATTCCCCTCTCTGACACCTTACAAGAGTCCCTCAACTATTGACTTTCATCCCAGTTTCATAGCATGTACATTTCTTCAACATACAAATACACAAAAGAAACAGTCCATAAGTCCTGGTATTTGTAGCAGCGCTTTCAATTACACCCCTAAAGGTATCGATGTTCTAAATCCTCCCAGATATTTAGACAGAGGTGTAAGTGTTGAAAATTCAAAAGGAAGGTGGAAAAGTCCTGTTAAAGATGTTAGATGTGCGCCACCAGCCAACACCCGGCACCACGTGGGACAGACCCCTATGGGTATGCACTTACCACATCACGGTAAGCAAGACTCCTTTAAGACACTCAATGTAGTGACTTCATCCTCACACTGCTCACTTTCCCAATGCTCTGTTTTGAAGTGGGCAAAAAAGAAGAAAGATCTCACATTGCGTAAAACCATAACTTTATTCCAACAAGCCCTCTTTTTTAAGACATACTTACAATAAAAACAGATCAAGCCAGCAAGTTGAATATGTCACTGTATCCCCGTTTGCCAGGACTGCTGCTGGAGTCAGCTGAGACACCTTCTTCTGTGACTTCCTGCTCGGTGAGGCACAAACGTCACTTCTGATAAGCAGCTAGGTCACCCTCTGACGCGTTTCGTCACCACAACTTCCACAGGGGGCGTGGCCTAGCGACGCAGCAAATCGTGTTTATATTCTGGCGTCCTTCATCAATCCGCCCACTTGCCAAGCCGCTCGTCCTATTTCATGTCTCTAAAAGTGCTCATGTGTCTTATAATATGATTGTACAGTCTCTGTAGTCCTCAATGAGATTTACCAAAGCTACAGTATGTAGTATGAGGGGCTAGCTAAATAATCCATGAAATATGTCTCCCTTGAAGCAGGACCTTGAGTTACATAGATGTTGGTAGATCTAAAGGAGCTTGTACAATCAGATGGTAATGTATATTCTCTACTTAAGAGACCTTATACACTATATTGTGAAAAGTATTGGAACGCCTGCCTTTACACGATCATGATCTTTAATGGCATCCCAGTCTTATTCCGTAGGGTTCAATATTGAATTGGCCCACCCCTTGCCGCTATAACAGCTTCAACATTTCTAGGAAGGCTTTCCACAAGGTTTAGCAGTGTCTATGGGAATGTTTGATCATACTTCCAGATGTGCATTTGTAAGGTCAGGCACTGATGTTGGATGAGAAGGGCTGGCTCGCAGTCTGCGCTCTAATTCATCCCAAAAGTAGCCTATCGGGTTGAGGTCAGGACTCTGTGCAGGCAAGTTAACTTCCTCCATCCCAAATTCGTTCATCCATGTCTTTATGGACTTTGCTTTGTGCTTTGAAATGCTGCCTGACAGAGCAGGGTCCCTCGTTTTTCTTCTCTGTAAAGCAATCGCGTCTTGCCGGCGGAGATCGAGTCCTCCCGAGCCGCAGCCACAATTCTGCAGAGTGTGGCGGGCACGAAAGCGCACCGACGCGCTCCTGCCCGGAACTGCGCACGTGCGAGCCACCGTTTATAGGCGGCGATTCGCGCTACAGAGCCACTCTGCAGCAGTAAAAGTACGCAAACTGGTCGGGAACCGGTTAACCATTCTCACCTCTGGAACACTGTCCCTCTATTTCAAACCTTATACTTTTTTTCAATGACCATTCCTCACCTCTTGAACACTATACCTCTATATCAAACCTTATACCTATCTTCTTTAATCATTCTCGCCTCTGGAACACTGTCCCTTTATATTAAACTTTATACCTTTCTTATAGGACCTTTCCTCACTTCTGGAACACTATTCCTCTATAATCTATATAAACCAAAAAAGGGGGTTAAGGCTCATAGAGCCCACTAGATAAGTAGGGCTCCCATCTGGCTCAGATGCAATCTCTGATCATAGGCGTGTCATGCCCTGCTGTGGCAGCAGAGCTCCGGCAGCAGGCTGCGTGCCAGGACGTGATGATGACACATGCCAACGCATTTCATCCATAATTAACTGTGGGCTTTATCACATGTTTGTTTTGTGGCAACACTGTCATAATTTTAAAAGGATATAGGGTGGAGGAATTTTCAGTGTATTTTATATAGTTTTGTACTTAATTCAGAAATAAAGTTTGATACCTTAGGTATACCACTTTGTCCTCATTGAGTGGGTTAGTGACTTTGAATAGGGGACCCTCCACTCACTTATCCTCGGGTGCAGATGTGGGAAAAAAGGTACAAGGTGTACCAACATGGCCACAGCCTCAGACGACGTCAGAGTGACGAACGCATAAGGCGTGGCCGAACGTAATTGCGTCACATCCGGGCAAGCTGGTTCCACGCGGTGGAACGCAAAGTTAGCGTGGAGGAAGGGGATCCAACCTTCCTCAAGCAGGTGGAGCCTGCATGACTTTGCTCTGCTTTCCCTGGATGAAGATTTTTCACTGATGTTTTATGCTACATTTGTTTTAAACCTTTTTTAAATAAACCGGATTTTTTGGATTTAAATACTACACTATCGGGGACCCCTCTGTTGTGTGTTTTTTCCCACATCTGCACCCGAGGATAAGTGAGTGGAGGGGCGCCATAGGGTCCCAAAGAAGGGGCCAGCGTGGAGTGGAAGCCGGTGATATAACGCTCGGATCCGTGGAAGGAGATCAACTTGAAAAGACCCCATTTACCAAAGGCGCGTTACCCCTGTAGGGGTAGGGAAGATCTGGTAAGTGTGGGCACATGCGGGGAGCACAAGTGAAAGTCACCTCCTTTCGATTATAGCGGATATAGGAAGAGCACAAAAGTCACCTTATTGCCTATCAGCAGCGTCTGGATGATATAAAGTGTTTTTTTCATCAAGTCATCTGTTTTATCTAAATCTTCCTGCACGTTAATACACACTGTCTTCTATTTCATTTGGACACATATGGACCATACATTATATATATTTTTTAAGTTCACATAAGTTATAAACAATAACTCACCTGCACCCTTTTTACGGACTTCTACGGACATTTACGGATTTTTAAAAAAAGTTTTTTCAGACATATAGCACTTTATGCACCTTTTCTTTTGGAGATTTTTCACTGCTTCAAGTAGTGGACGAACCCCCTTGTTTGTGATATCAGTTGCAGTATTTATGGATTTTCACGGACATTTACGGACCAACAACTATAATTATTATTTATTAATTCTGCACAACAAGCACACAGCACTTTGGTTTATATTTATTGTAGAGATACTTTGTATATGTAATCACATTTAATTCTTCTTTTTATAAGTCACAGATGAAAATAACATATTGAGACCACACTTTTTTAGCATAAGATCTAACTACTAGCCTGATATATTCATCCCGTTACACATTGCATAGACAGCGCCATTTCCTGTTTTCTCTTTTTTATCTATCACTTCCCTCTTGGGGGGAAGTTCTTGGAGGGCAGCAGTCTTACTTTTATCGCTTTCATTATTTTTAGTATGTTATCCTAGCGCAGGAAATCATCTATATTTATTGTAGTTCATCCAGTACCCAGCTAGCACCAACGTACTTAGCTACACAAATGAGGGTCCATGGCTTCAAAAACGGGAGCCTGTGTCCCTTACCCACAACGGGTGGTCCGGAGGTCCTGCTAGCAGTCAGTGCAGGCCACACATGTGCTAGCTGTGGTGGAAGAGGAAGTGTCATGGAGGTCTGAAAAATTTCTCTTTAGGCCTGTAACAGCAAGTGTGTGCAGGAGGACAGAAGGAGTAGTGTAACGGTCAGCAAGCAGTGTACTGGAGGAAGAAGGAGAAGATTAACAGTCAACAAGTGTATGAACTGGAGGAAGTAGGAGTGTATATACGGCGGTATATATAGAAGGTCCGGTGTTTGATCTCTGGGCATCCCACAGTCATCCCTATCCCCATCCAAGTTTAACCCCTAAATAAAACAACTAAAAAAAAGTACCTGCCTGTTCAGTGACACCGGGTGTGTGGAAGTCGTGTGATTGAGGGCAGTGGGCAGGTGGACCACAACTACTAAGCACCCCCAAGGGGGCACATGGCTACACCTCTATGACCGTTCCTCACCTCCGAAACACTATCCCTCTATATTAAACGTATACCTTTCTTCCAAGGAATATTCTCACCTGTCCAACACTATCCCTCCATGTCACATCTTATACCTTCCTTCTATGAGCATTCCTCACCTCTGGGGCACTATCCCTCTAAATTATATCTTTATCTTTCTATGACCATTTTTCACCTCTGGAAAGTTATCACTCTATATCACATCCTATTCCTTTCTTTGACAATTCCTCACCTCTGGAACATTATCACTCTATATTACATCCTGTACCTTTCTTTGACTATTCCTCACCTGTGGAGCGTTATCACTCTATATCACATCCTATAAGCGGCAGGAGATCCATAAGGGACGCAGGGGTTCCGCCCCCCTAATCTCCATTCAGGGCCAGACACATAGAATTTTACAAGGTTTTTTTTTTCTTTTTTTTTTTGAAGCACATGATTAGAGCCGGAGGCTCTAATTGGCTTTAAAAAGGATGGGCTCGGGGTGCAGGGCACTGTGCCCCAAGCCCACCCACTTGTGACATTAGCGAATAAACATTTTCTGTTGTCTTCCTGCTTTTCCTCCCGGCCAATCAGGACAGGAGGTGGGTCCTAAGACTGGATTGACCGGGAGGAGAAGAGACCAGATTGGCCAGGAGGAGAAGCCGGGAAAGCCGCCGAAGCCGTCCGCGGTCTGGATGGGGTAAGTGCAGGGCTGGTGAGCCCCCCCCCTCAAAAAAAAAAATTGGAGCACCAGCAACCACTACATCCTATGCAAAAAGGTACTGGCTGGCGTGGAAGCTGAGGCGGCTGCATGGGAATCTCTTTATGGCACCATTATCCTGTTCACCAGTCAGCCACCTATAATATATGCGTTGTAAGACTTTGATGGATTTTATTATTATTAGAGTCCCTATCTCTCTCATCTTGATTCCTATGCACTGGAGATCTTTGGATATCTTATCTCTTTCACCTTGATTCCCATACACTGGAGTACTCTGGACACCAATCGGGTCGCACAGCGGAGGTCGGACTCTTAAAGGGATACCAACACCAATGACGGCTTACATGCGGTTGCCATCATCTGGTAAGTGGGGAACCAGGATGGGAGCACGAGTGGACCTCACATACCAGCATGCTGTCTGACAGATATTGCACAAGAGCACTTTTTGAGAATTTTATCACGAATTTGAATATTTCTACTTTTCATATGAACTCTTTTTATGAGACTTTTCTCTATGTTTATTCCAGCTGTTATTGCTTGCAGAAGTTGCATTTTTTTACCATACAACATATAGGGGTTCCTCCATCTGCTATAATTAATCTGAGTGTTTTTAAAGGAGTATACACACCATTTTACCTGAATATTATCTATATCACTGGAATATTTAATTGTATTTATTGCACATGTCACTTGTTACATAGGTTGCGCATACCCACCTATGTGGTGAATTTTGAACTGCTTTAGTGATTTAAATCAGTTACATTTGCATTATCCAGCACTTATTGCATTTTTGCACACTTTCCCACACCCCTTATTGAATACCCACTTGTTGCACTTCACACCTCCTGTTATAGGCAGTGCCATATTCCCTCAAGCTCACCCAACCACTACATCCTATACCTTTCTCTGGAACACTATCCCTTAGATTTTTCTCAGAATGAGAGAGGTCTGTGTTTCAGGGTTGACTCCACATGCTTAGGAATTCAGAGCTGTGTTCTCACAAGAAGAAAGTAGAAGCACACTATATTTCTGGACCATAAGCAGGTATTTTTCTGTACTGTGCAGCATGCTTAAAGGAATAAAACTTTTATTTCTGAGATTTATTAAACAATGTTTTTTAAGTTATTAATTGACATACACTTTAATACAAAAAAAAGTTTTGCAAGAGCCTTATCAGTTACCCTGCTGTTTTTTGGGAAGGATACTGTTGTCACTTACCCTTTGCAGGAAAACGGCTTAGGCGGTTCTTGAAAGTTCACCAGATGGATATCATACCCAGAATAGACCAAAAAGATTCCTCCAACCAGGACATCACCTGGCTGGGTAAAGATGTCCATGTTCCATCCCTTCAGCTTGCACCCGGGGGGTGTTTGTACTGCTAAGAGGGGGAGGAGAAGCAGAAGGCAGAAGAGGGTCTTCATGGAGACCAGTGCCTGGTTCTCATTATAATGACCAGGAGTGATTTCCTTTTAGGGAGCCCTGGATAAGAAGAAATTAAAGATTGAAAGAGATTATCTCTTGCAACAAAACTTGTTTTCTTCAGTTTTTGAGTGGAGAGAAGTCAGAATGTCTGTTTGAGTATGCCCAACCTTTGGGTGAAACACATCAGAGAAGGAGGTCCCAGGGAGGGCTTTATATTTGTTTGTCTGGATCAATAAAGCCACTTCACATTTAATTTTAACAACAGAGCAAGAATTGGTAGGGAATTGGTGTCACCAGGATAGGGAGACACAAAGAGTAACAAAATTCTGATAGCTGTTCTAACCAATCTGCTAAATACATGTGATTGTGCCCTACAGGACGTGTTCGTGTCTCCCCATTTAAGAAAGATCCCATCCATTCTTGCCACTGTAACACTCTGCCACTGAGTTAGAAGTGAAAAGATAGCCAGCAGTTCTAACCCTGTCCCAAACAATAAAAGTGCAAAACAATAGTGTTGCGCTGAATTCATACCAAATAAATCACACTCCACAGTCCAAAAAGTCACTCTGACAGCTCAAGGGTCTTGCAGCTTCCAATGATCCATGGGTGAAGAACAAACTGAAGGAACAAAAGAAAGGAAAAAGGGACGTGTATACCTTAGCGCAGTTAATCCCAATATTGCTGAATAAATAAAATCATTAAACTCACATTTAGCAGTAAGTACACAGGTAAATCAATGCTGGATAAAGTTTGGTAAGATAAAGCTTCCCTCTGCATGTTGATTGGCATCCCAAGTGCTAGAACCAGCTGAGCGGCAAAAGCAAGAGTAGCACCCTTTTTTTTCAGTGGGGGTACTGTTAAATTTAGTTTGCTGGGTGGTAAATAGCCTGGCCAAATTGTTAGGGGATCTCCTGTTTCTTTCCTAACTCTGGGTTTGGTGCGTCTCTCTTCTCTGCCATTGGGTGGCATTGCTGCTGATGGCATTGGAATGGTAAGGTGTCCATAAACTCAGAATACGAATGATGGGCTACTCCAGCCAATGGGCAGGGATTTTCTTGGGCCCCATAGCCTGCTGGGAGAGCCTATATATTTGGGAGGAGTCAGGTGATTGGGATTCTGTGCCACCTGGACGGCTGTCTGGGTGGACATGGGTTAAAGCTCCTGGCTGCTAGGCCAGAAGCCTGAGGGCTATCCGGGAGTTCCTGGTTGCTAGGCAGTCTGAGGCCTATCCAGGACCAGCAGCAGCGGGGGGATGGGGCTTCATGTCAGAAGCATAACCAAGCTGTGGGGGTTCTGCCAACCGGAGAGCCCCTCTATGTTGGAGGTGAAGGGCGGAGTTCTCACTGAAGACAATTGTTCCTGTCACCAGAGGCAAAGTGTAAACCAGGGTCATAGGTAAAGGGGAAGCTGTCGCCTACAAGGGACAACGGTCCTGTTATCAGAGGCCAGAGTTGAAGTCTGAGAGAGTACCAGAGCAGCCTTTTTCACTAGCTGGGGACAGTGGAAAAGTGGGGAAGTCTCAGCAGAACTCGAGCTAGGAGCCCAGCAGGATAGCGGGGGCGACATTTGCAAGAGAGTTCACTAGCTGGGCTGAAGAGCAGAGGAAGGGACCCAGCAAGTTGGCATGGGGACACTCGGGATATACAGCAGTTGTTTGTGTAACGCACAAGGGACCCAGTGGCAGTATGAGTCCAATAAGTCTTGTTGGGAAACTGTGAGTGTAAACTCTTAAAGCTACAGCGGGAAAATTGAGGCCAGATCTGTACAACGGGGATACCATGCTGATATGTGCATCAATCTGTGTTGAAGTCCAAAGATCAAGTTGTTTTGTTCTGCATTATCAAAGTGTTTGGCACCCAACTCAGTTCTTCTATCTGCACCCACTTTGCCTAGTAATCCACACTGTGAGGATGGATGTCAGTCCTCCCTTGACTCTAAGGGTCACCATCAGGCCTGTCGAGCTCAGGATCCAGGCTACGTTCGGCGCCCAAAGTGGGGCTAAGGTGTTATCTCCGCAAGATTGCAACTATAATGAGATTTCACCTGGCTCTGTGGGAAGGTGGCAGATAACCTCTCTGTTCATCATAGACCGTGTTGCTATGCATGTGAACTGTGCGGGGAAGAACCTACATGTCTCAATTGCTCATGGGAGAGTGTCACTTTGCACCAGTACTGCATGGGTTAAAATTGACTCGATTAAAGTTTTGGTGTACCTCAGGAAGAAGGAGGAGGGAGCTGAAGTTCCTAGGGAACTCGTTGCTCATCTGCTGGCCGGTGGAGGAGGAGTTGTTCTGCAGAAGAGGAGAAGGAAGTATTGCCACGTGTGTCACCATTACTGGTCGAGATACTTCACTGTGATTGTTCTGCAAAAGAGATATTCCAGTTCGGATCTTCCATGGCGGATGGGACGTTGTGGGCTTCAGGTATCCGCTCAGGCCTGAGTGGACCGCCAAGTGTCCCGACGGACACAGGAATCCGATACATGCCAAGGGGAAGCCTAGCGCTATATACATAGTTACATAGTAAACGAGGCTGAAAAAAGACCCAAGTCCATCAAGTCCAACCTTTGTGTGTGTTTTTAATATCAGTATTAAAATGTATACCCCGCAATGTTGTGGTCCCTTAGGTGTGCATCTAATAGTTTTTGAAATTTTCTAGACTCCCAGCAGAGACTACTGCTTGTGGAAGAGAATTCCACATCCTCACTGCTCTCGCCGTAAAGAACCCTCTACGCTTTTTAAGTCTAAACCACGTTTCTTCCATTTTTAATGAATGGCCGCGTGTCTTTGTGTGCTCCCTTGCCCGGAATAGTTTTGTACCTACTGTGGGGTCACCGGTACAGTATTTGTACATTGAAATCATATCCCCTCTCAAGCGTCTCTTCTCCAGAGTGAATAAGTGCTTGTAATCTTTCCTCATAACTTAGGTCCTCCAATCCCTTAATCAGCTTTGTGGCCCTTCTCTGTACCCTTTCCAATACCAGGACATCCTTCCTGAGGACTGATGCCCAGAACTGGACGGCATACACCAGGTGCGGCCTCACCATAGACTTGTATGGCGGGAGAATTATTGATTTATCCCTGGAGTTGATCCCTTTCTTGATGCATGCCAACACTTTGTTATCTTTGTTTGCAGCAGCTTGGCATTGCATGCCACTGCTGAGCCTGTTCTCCACCAGGACCCCTATGTCTTTTTCCATTCTAGATTCCCCCAGAGGCTATACGGCCGATGACTATGAAGCTCTTGGACTGATCTGCTGTAAGTGCTCTAATTTGGCCCCCCAGTTGCAGCCTTGGATCATCTGAGGATGTTGCGGGGAGTCCCTGCTTGAGGCAGTACCTTCAGCTCAGCCTCTGTGGATGCTACGTGTGGACTAGGATAGGAGTGTCGCTGTCCCAGCTGATGAATGCTTTCAAAGCCCTCCAGCTATCACCTGGCTCATGCAAGAAGCTGTTCCCTCAATCCCTGTGGCTGCTCCAGGACCCAGTGCTTCGGTCATCTCTTGCGGCCGCGGTCAGGCTTGCCTGCATTCCTTGATGGTGGAAGCCCTGGGAGGAAGTCACCGGAGATGGGTAATCCCGAGTTGGGTGACAATAAAGTTTTAGTGGGGGTGGTCAGACCCAACAAAGGGGATCGGACTGTCGTGACTGCTGTCCCCAAGTCAGGATACACCTTGCTTCCTGCTGAGGAATGTTCTACTATTTCTTACTCAGATGATTTATCCGATAAACTTTCCGAACTGTGGTCAGACACTCGGTCCTGGACTGAGAAATGTAAAGTAGAACAGGATTACTCCTGGGACTTTGAAGGTAAAGGCATCCCAAACTAGAGTAACAGAGAAAAAAATATATACATTTTATTAATAATGATTTCCTTTAAAAAACAAGGTACATGATAAAAATAGAGAATACAAAATGTATATAGTATACCATATGTACATAGCAGTTAATTAGAAGCAGAGCATAATCACGCTAGCAATTGTATTGCCAATGGGTCCCGACATGTTTCAGAAAAATTTCATTCCTTCCTCAGGGGACATGGAGCGTGTGCACTGTATGGTCTCTGGATATATAACATATCAATAGTAAATCATACATGATACAATATAAAGGCAGATTAAGCGGGGCATAGATACAATACAACACATGCTACAGCACAACATAGCATGTTGCATATTGTAAAGACATATACAGCTATGGCAACAGTAATTGTAAAAAACAAGTATATATTGCACAAGAAATGGTTTACAAATGTCTCAAATGGGAGTAAAAAAGAGAAGACACATGTGCATATCAAACACTTACAGAACAACTGCAGTATCATTCATGTCTCTGGCTTGGAATCACTGGACCCCCGGCAGCTCCAGAATATCTGGGATATGGTATTTGGATTCAAGCTGGACAAAGTTGGGTCATCCATATAAGTAGATCCTGTAGGGATGGCGGCTCTAAGGCTAAGCCCTCTCAAGGATCGCAACAAAAGTGAAGGACGGAAAAAAGGGGATATCCTCCTTCAATGATCCAAATGCGATGGAAAAGACTGTATGAAGTATAGAAGGGGAGATTTAGATAGTACCCCAGGGGGCTTCGCCTGGTAAAGATTGAGTAGTTAAAAATACTTACAGTGAAATTCTTAACAGCACATTTGTAGCCCCATCATGGCGTCCGCCGATCAGAGACGCATGGTCGGTACAGATGCCAACGGGGACGATTATATAAGGAAAGTCGGCCCCCCAATGTGTAAATGGAAACTTGGTTAGCCTACTTGAGGAAAGTGACCCTAATGATCTCATTGATAGCATCAATATTGAATCAATGCTATCACAAATAGATGACCCCCATGTGGACACATCAACAAAACCAACTAAATCTATGCTGAAGAAAAAGTCTTCTTTATATTCTGCTCCCAGCTCTCATGGCATTTCTGTTTTATTGAAACTTGTATCTCAAGAAATCAGAACACTCAAAACTACTCCCACTTCTACTAACAATTTATCCCCACAGGAATGAAAGGCACTCCAAACTTTGTCTAATAGTTCCCAGATTATAATAAAACCCTCGTATAAGGGTGGGAACATTGTGCTTATGGACAATGCCCAATACGTTAATATGTGCACCAAAATACTAAGAAATTGGTATCTACCCATAAACAGATCGGTAATTGATACTTTTTATAAGGAGTTTTACCTTTTAGTAGCTAGTGCATACTATAACAATACCATCTCTAAACAAACATGGGAGTTTGTGAGAACTACCTTCCCCAGGGTACCTACATTTTATTCTTTTCCAAAAATTCATAAGGACCTAAGCAACCCCCCCGGGACGACCTATCGTCTCCAGTAATGGGAGTATTACTGAGAATCTATCAAAATTGGTAGACGAACATCTGAGACCATTTGTCTCGGGATTTCCTTCATTTATTCCGGATACTATTCTCTTTTTGCAGGTAATTGAGGGCACCCATGTCTCTGGTGGTTTTATATTGACCACCATTGACATGGAAGTCCTTTATAGTTCAATACCCCATGACAAGGGAGTAACATCCATCCGTAGAATACTAGCACAAACCAGTCATCATGAGTAGTCCTTCAATGACTTCATTGTGGATTCACTAGACTATATTCTTAAACATAATGTCTTTTCCTGCGGCAGCTCCCACTTCCTCCAGGTGCAGGGGGTGGCTATGGGGACCTGCTGTGCCCCCGCTTATGCCAACCTGTACCTGGGGGAGTGGGACTGTATACTTCATACAGTCATTTCCATCACGTTTGGATCATTGAAGGAGGATATCCCCTCCTTTCCGTTGCCTCACAGACCGTCCTTCACTTTTGTTGCGATCCTTGAGAGGGGTTAGCCTTAGAGCCGCCATCCCTACAGGATCTACTTATACGGATGACCCAACTTTGTCCACCTTGAATCCAAATACCATACCCCACATATTCTGGAGCTGCCAGGGGGTTTGGGGATTCCAAGCCAGAGACATGAACGATACTGCAGTTGTTCTGTAAGTGTTTGATATGCACATGTGTCTTCTCTTTTTTCTTCCCATTTGAGACATTTGTAAACCTTTTCTTGTGCAATATATACTTGTTTTTTTACAATTACTGTTGCCATAGCTGTATATGTCTTTAAAATATGCAATATGCTATGTTGTGCTGTAGCATGTGTTTTATTGTATCTATTCCCCGCTTAATCTGCCTTTGTACTGTATCATATATGATTTACTATTGATATGTTAAATATCCAAAGACCATACAGTGCACACGCTCCATGTCCCCTGAGGAAGGAATGAAACGTTTCCGAAACTTGTTGGGGCCCATTGGCAATACAATTGGTAGTGTGATTATGCTCTGCTTCTAATTAAATGCTATGTACATATGGTATACTATATACATTTTGTATTATATATTTTTATCATATACCTTGTTTTTTTAAAGGAAATTATTATTAATAAAATGTATATAATAATAATGTATGTATCTCTGTTACTCTAATTTGGGGTGCCTTTACCTTCAAAGTCCCAGGGGTAATCCTGTTCTACTTTACAAATTGTTTAGGTATGTGGTAATAGGCTTTGTTTCCCCTGGCCCAATTTACCCCAATTGGGTTGCTGTCACACTCTTAGTGGTTTATTTTCAAATGGACTGAGAAATGGGTTGACAATGAGGGTGAGGCCCTTATTGCTCCCATTGCAAAGGTCAAAGTAGAGCTGACCACTGTTGCAGCTCCATGCTCATGCACTACCAATTCTTTTGAGGAATAGCGCTGGGCTACCTGGGTCTCAGAGGGGGTGATTGCTAAACCTTGGCCTCCTACAAAATTGCCCTTTAATTCTGACACTATAGCTGCCGATACTCGGGTTCTGCCTGGATGTGGGGACCCAAAGATGTCCAAGCTACAAAGGATCATTGCAAAGAGAATGGCTGAGGAATATGGCTATTTATACCCCTATGTGCCTGCCAGTTTGGAAGACGAAATACAAAAGAAAGGGGTGCACTGGGTAGATGTAGCTATCCAGGACTTTCTGAAGATCCCTTTGTACCTCAGCCTCAATGAGTTGTCTCCTACCCATGCCACTAGTATGCTCACATTTCTTGCGCCTGGAACTTTGGTCGCCATATCTATCCAGACTGCATGGTTATTCGTTGGCCCGATCAGAAGGATCTCATTACTACCGTGGAAAGATCTGCAGTTGCCTGATCCCAGGTATTATTGGTGAGATTGAAAATCTTTTCCTGCTACTTACCATGTGAATTACAAATGAGAGGACAGTGGGGTCTGTGTTCTATTGCTCCACCTCTCCAATGGAAATTACAGTGGGGACATCTCCTGTCTTAGCTGTTGCTGGACTGTGGATTGAGATACCAGCACACGCAGGAAGGTGAAACTGCCTCTCTTTGCTCAAGTTGTTCTTTTGCCACCATTGCATAAAAAAAAAACCAATTGTTGCTGCTTCCATACAGATATGCTTCTCATCCTCGGGGGTTGTCCCTATGCAAGAGGGAAGCCGCTGGGAAGAAATAATGTTGATAACATTTTTTTTTCTCCTGTTGAGAATCAGTCTATTTATCAAACTTTGGGGTTTCAGAGACGAAACAAAATTTTAGTTAGTAAGATAGGATGTATTTTGGCTAAAAAGGGGCAAGATTTCTTTCTTGTGTGTTTCATTAATGGACTCAATGTTCTTTCAGGACTATGCCATCAGGATATGGGGGTGACGCTTGCAAGAGAGTTCAGCAGTTGGGCTGAAGAGCTAAGGAAGGGACCCAGCAAGTTGAAGTGGAGACACTCAGGTTATACAGCAGTTGTTTGTGTAAAGCACAAGGGACACAGTGGCATTGAGAGTCCAATAAGTCTTGCTAGGAGACTATGAGTGTAAATTTGTGAAGCTACAGCGGGAAGCTGTGAGATGGAGGCCAGATCTGCACAACGGGGATACCATGCTGGTGTATGCATCAATCTGTGTTAAAGTCCAAAGTTCAAGTTCAAAGTACAAGGAAACAGTTCTAGTCAGGCAAAGTCTGTTGAAAGGCCTGTGGGCAAAGTCTGTTGAAAGGCCTGTGGGACTTTATTGCTACATTAAGAGTCACGTTGAAAGAGTCTTGGCGTCTGCTGAGTGCTGTTGCATCCATCCAAAGGGTGTCCTGGCCCTAACCTTCTCTCCCCAGTTCTTGAAGAGAAAAATAAATCTCTTTTGTTCTGCATCATCAAAGTGTCTGGCGCCCAACTCAATTCTTCTATCTGCACCCACTATGCCTAGTAACCCACACTGTGAGGATGGATGTCAGTCCTCCCTGACTCTAACGGTCATCATCAGGCCTGTGGATGTCAGGGCCCAGGCTACACAAAAAAGCCGGGAACCAGTATTAATGTGCCTGTGTACTTACTGCTAAATGTAAATTTGATGATTTTATCTTTATTTATTCAGCAACATTAAAAGGATTAACTGCGCGAGTTTGTCTAACCCTGTTTCAGTCTGTTCAAAACTAGGTGCTTAACTGGTCTGCCTGCTGTCCAGACCTTTTACCAATTGAAAATATTTTGTGAATCTTGAAATGAAGAAAAATGCCTCTTACAATGTTTGCTAGTGGGAAGAATTTCATCTTACATTGTTGGCTAGTTGTAGGAGTGCTCCCTTTGCAGTAGTGGCCAGAATGTCAGCCTTGAAGACAGTTAAAATGATCATCACATATTGAAGATAGACACGGATGACAGACTATTTGTGGTAAGCTACAGTAAGCCTTTAATCCTAATGATATTCCAGCTTTACGGAGATGCACAATTTTAAATTGAACACTAAGGCCTCATACAATCTGCGTTTTTTTTTTGCATTTTGTGCCGGCGTTAATGCGCGTTAGTGAGCGTCGGCGTCATTAGGTGTTTGAAAAAAAAAATTCCTCTGCTGTTTTTTAACCTGAAACTGGCGGCATCAAAAACGCTGGTTAACGTCGGCATGGCGTTAGTGAGCATTTTGCGGCGTCGGCGTCAAAAACGCCAAAACGTTACAGCCTTGGAACACGCTGGCCGTAGGTTCTATTTTCAGCTCACTAACGCCGACGCCATCTACAACTCAAAAACGTCGGCATTTTGAAAAGACCATTGAATAACATGGAGAGCTGTAAAAATCGCTAAAAAACGTGCCTGTAAAAAACGCCCGTGTGTATGAGGCCTAAGAATTATCTTTGTGCTTTTAGCTTAAGCACAGAACAAGAGGACCCAATGCAGTGTTATGGTCCATATATTTAAATCTGAACTCTAAACAAACAGCTAAATTACTATTAAATTTCATATAATGGAGCTGTCTTAGCGGCCAAATGTTTTGTATTTCTGTCTAATCAATACAAAAGCACAGCGGCACACTAGTTAGAAGGGTGCTGTAGTGCATTGGATGTACCCACCTGTCTTTGCTGAGTTGACCTGAATTTCATCTTCCTAATATTACTTGTCCAGCAAAGATTGTGGGTGTTGGGTAGCAGCACATTTCATATGTTAGTAAAATACTAGACTATACTATACCTTATGTTGTTGTAGGTAATGACCCATACTGACCTCTAAATGTATGTTACTATACATAGATGTACATCTTATATATGTCCTTGACTCATGTGACCAGTTATGGTTCCTCGGGGCTCAGCATACACTGAGATGGTATGATTAGAGGTTTACTTTACTCTGAGGGCCACACAGAGGCAGCATATTGGAAACACCTTGATGAAGGGCTCAGGGATTCTATGCTGTGCTAATTACAGGCTGACACCCCTTCGAGCTTTAGCAAATCATGCTAAATACCAGCTAGTGGCGGAAACTGCTTAGTAAGCAGCGTTAGGGGAATGCAGGAATCACAACTTTCTGATGACAAGGTTGTCTTTTCTCTCTAATTACATCCTTAGACATGTCCCTTAGACATGAGCCACATATCTGCAGGGCACTGCCAGCTGTTCCTGAATTGCAGCGTCCATCAAAAACTTGGCAGTCAGGAGTTCTGTTACAAGCTGGAAGTAAAAATCATTAAAAATGCTCTAATTTTATTATCCTTTCCTTCATCCTTATAAGCCATCCTGCCAAGTCCAAGATTCTGATAGGACTAACTGATGGGAAAATGTAAAACGTACCCAATTGCCCTTAAAGGATAGCTACACTTTTGTATAATTATTAGGGTTGCACCAATACTGGTGTCGGTACCGATACTGGGCATTTTCAGAGTATTGGTACTCGTGAAAAATGCCCCGATACCCGCAAACTGATACCTGTTCCTTCAGTTGTTAGTGGGAATTCCCAACTAACAACTAAAATGTAAAGGAAATAAAGGCCTGCTTCCTTAACAACCAATCATGTGTCCTCGGATGCCCCCTCTCCATTTCCTCCTCCCATCCCGCCAGCTGTCACCAGGCTCGGATGACCCCCCCCCCATCCCTGTACCCCCCTGATGGCAGCCCCCACAGTTACCATCATTAGCTGGCATCCCTCCTCTGCCGCTCCTGCCGGCTTCAGGTGCTGCTTGGGGCTATCCAGATGTGTCCCCCCCCCACCACCCAGATCACCCCCCATACCGGCCCCCGCCCCCCCATCCAATGCCGCTCCAAGTGGCTTCCCTCCCGCAGCCTGCAGCTTCTGCCTGCAGTGAGCTGACAGACTGGGGATCGCGGCGGGGGGAGGGGGGAGAGCGGTGCGGGTGGGGCTGTTAATTTTTTAGATGTCCATTTGGGACATGTAGATGGACGGATTTCTTGTTGTCTTTTCAGAAAGCCTATGGCAGGCGATAACCTTTTGCATGCCACCTCCAGCCACCCCAAACATGTTGTCAAAAACATTCCAGTTGGACAATTTTTGAGATTATGACGTATCTGTAGTGACCAGCACACTTTTGAACAGGAATCCTCCAAACTCTGTAGCGGTTTTTTGGATAGAGGTTATCCTAGGTGGTCACTAGACAGAGCGTTCTCTATTGCTGCGAAGAAAAATAGAAAGGCTCTCCTGATTGAAAAGAAAGATTTCTGAAAATGCAGGTGAGACAAAACACAACAGGTACGCATGAACATAATTCCAACAAATCCAACATCCATTTAGTTTTGGGGTACAGTCTTGAATTTAAATGCATAAAACATATAGTGAATAAACATTTACCGGTATTATTTAATGACAAGATGTGTTCAAGTATTTTGGACAATGGGATTAACATTGTTGCCCGGAGGGGTAGAACATTAGGTCATTTTTTATCTCCCAGTTTCTTTGAATCAAGTAAGTCTAATTCACGCTCATTCACCTGGCTCCATTGCAAAGGAAACTTTGGATGTGGCGCCAGGGATTGTATGTGTCGCCCTCATATTTTACGGGGTAAATATTTTTCATCCTCGGTGGACGGAAAGCGTTTTGAGATCGACAAGTTTTTCAACTGCAATACCACTTATGTGGTCTATGTTATTACATGTACAGGATGCTCTGTGCAATATGTCAGCAGAACCGCACGAAGATTGAGGGATAGATTTTGTGAACATTTGGCAGACATTAGATCCAATAGATCAGTGGTTCTCAACTCCTGTCCTCGGGACCCACTAACAGGCCAGATTTTCAGTATTACCTTGGGAGATGCAGACTAGAATACTGCAATCACTGAGCAGCAAATGATATCACCTGTGATGTATTTTAGTTATCTGGCAAACTTGGCCTGTTAGTGGGTCCTGAGGACAGAAGGTGAGAACCACTGCAATAGATCCACTAATGTAGCTCGTCACTTCAATCGGAATCATGGAGGAGATTGTAGTCTGGTTTCAGTTCAGGTGATTGAAAAGGTAAAGTTACACAAGAGAGGAGGAGGTCTTTTCCGTTTACTATGTAAACGGGAAGTTTTTTTGGATATTTAAATTAAAAAGTAGAAAACCGTCAGGCCTCAATCACGAATGGGATGTATCCCATTATTTTGACAACTGACTATACCAAACTTTCATTCCCCGGTCCTTAGTTGTTGATTAGCTTTATAACAAGATCTATAGTAATACGGTTAATGTTTGCATTGATCCAACTTTGATAATTTTGATTGTTCTGATTGATTTGAGAAGATCATCTTGTGGTCAATATTGTGATCGATATTGTGGATCGATCTTTGATCGGTCTTGGCCGAATCCAGCAGTGTTGTGATCGATATTGTGGATCGATCTTTGATCGGTCTTGCTGAATCCAGCAGTGTGGGTATCTTATCAGTGTTGATTATATGCGGTTGTTCCCCTTTGCATCAACAACTCTTGGCTACGTTGCCCCAGGTCATCCAATATATGGTAATTTAACCACTAGAGATCTGCGCTATAGACGAAAGACGTCTACAGCGCGGATCTGAATATCCATGGACGTCCGCCCCTTTACACGCCCCCTGCGCGCTCTGACAGGCGGCGGTGCCGCGCGCGGCCGCCACACGCTGCGTGGGTGTGCCCGCGGGTCGGGCGGACTCGATATCCGCTCCTGACCCGCGATCGCCGGCAAAGCTGTAGAACGGGGAACCGCCAATGTAAACACGGCGGTTCCCCGTTCTGTGACAGGGGGACAAGCAGATCTACTGATCCCTGTCACTGGGATCAGTTAGATCTGTCATGTCCCGGCCAACCCCGCCCCCCCACAGTTAGAACACAGCCAGGGAACATTGTTAACCCCTTCACTGCCCCCTGCAGGTTAACCCCTTCACTGCCAATGACATTTACACAGTAATCAGTGGACATTTCAATTTCTGATCGCTGTATAAATGTCATTGGTCCCAAAAATGTGTCAAAAATGTCCGACATGTCCCCCCCCAATATCAAAGTCCCGATAAAAATCGCAGATCGCCGCAATTACTAGTAAAAGAAAAAAAATAATTAAAAACGCCATAAATCAATGTCCATAGTTTGTAGACGTGATAACTTTTGCGCAAACCAATCAATAAACGCCGATTGCAATTTTTTTTACCAAAAATATGTAGAAGAATATAAATCGGCCAAAACTGATGAATAATTTTTTTTTTTTGGATATTTATTAGAGCAAAAAGTTAAAAATATTGTTCTTTTTTCAAAATTGTCGCTCTTGGTTTTGTTTATAGCGCAAAAAATAAAAACCGCAGAGGTGATCAAATACCACCAAAAGAAAGCTCTATTTGTGGGGAAAAAAGGACATCAATTTTATTTGGGTACAACGTCGCACGACCGCGCAATTGTCATTCAAAATGCGACAGCGCTGAAACCTGAAAATTGGTCTGGGCAGGAGGGGGGTTTAAGTGCCCAGTAAGGAAGTGGTTAAATTATTATTTGTTGGCTCTATTATCTTTACATTTAATGTATCCTTTACATGTTGTGGTACCAATGATATGGCTAAATAGTTATGAGAATTTCTAGAGCCTACAAGTGAAGGGTATATATACAGGGCGAAGCATAGTGAAGCAGGTTTGGGAGCGGCCGTTGAAGACAGAGCGTGATACCATGTATTGTATTACATATGTAATGTTTAATTGGATCAGTTTAATTTTAGTATAGTTGGCTGCTCTGCTTTTGCACGACCTCGGCCAAACTCTGTTCCACTTTAGCTTTAACTTTGTTTCAATTTTGTTTCAACTTTGTTTCATTTCGCCTTGTACTATTACATATATCTAGTTAATGGGGTACACAGGGATACATACAATTCCCCCCCCCCCCCCTCTTCCCCCCATTCCCCCTTCTTCCTTCCACATTCATGCAATGGTACACCCATGATAAATGTTAAATAAATAAATAAATAGATATACATATATATATATATATATATATTTATCTTTTAAGAACCACAATCTTTCGGGATTACCGTCAAAATGTACCCCTGGTGATATTTATGGTTTTAAGCACATTTTTTTACTTTTTGTTTTGATTTATTTCCTTTACTCTACTAGGGGACACATGTTTTTACACATTTTTATACATATTTTTCATATACTTCACCAGTGGCGGCTGGTGAAGTTTTTGGATGGGGGGGCACCAGGCCCCGCCCTTCCCTTTGACCCCTCCTACTTTTAATAAGCCCCACCCCTTATAGAATCCACCCACTCCGTCCCCTGTATTCCACATATTGTGTCAGGGGTATACAGTTCAGCATCACAGGACACAGTATACAGCTCAGCATCACAGGGCACAGTATACAGCTCAGCATCACAGGACACAGTATATAGCTCAGCATCACAGGGCACAGTATACAGCTCAGCATCACAGTATACAGTGAAACAGGTGGGGGCAGTTTGCAGCCAGTGACACAGATGGGGGCAATTATGCAGCCAGTGACACAGGTGGGGGCAATTATGCAGCCAGTGACACAGGTGGGGGCAGTTATGCAGCCAGTGACACAGGAGGGGCACTTTGCAGCCAGTGACACAGGTGGGGGCAGTTTGCACCCAGTGACACAGGTGAGGGCAGTTTGCAGCCAGTGAGATAGGTGGGGGCAGTTTGCAGCCAGTGACACAGGTGGGGGCAGTTTGCAGCCAGTGAGATAGGTGGGGGCAGTTTGCAGCCACTGACACAGGAGGAGCAGTTTGCAGCCAGTGAGATAGGTGGGGGCAGTTTTCAGCCAGTGACACAGGTGGGGGCAGTTTTCAGCCAGTGACACAGGTGGGGCAGTTTGCAGCCACTGACACAGGTGGGGGCAGTTTGCAGCCACTGACACAGGAGGAGCAGTTTGCAGCCAGTGAGATAGGTGGGGTACATTGCAGAGTCGCCCCCCCCCTGCACTTACCCCATCCAGCAGGCAGGATTATTGCAGAGATTCGGCATGCGAGAGCGCGCTGGGTCTGCAGAGTTCGGCACACGGAGAGCAGCTGTCCCCCCCCTTGTCGTCCCCGGGCGGTCATGGTCTCTGTGGGAGCGGAAGTCACCTCCGCTGCCACAGTGACCCGCCCCCGGCCCCGCATCCAATCACCCTGAGCGGAGGCTCAGGGCAGCCAATCAGCCTATGCATGGCCGCAGGAACAAGCGCACATGCATAGGCTTGAATGACCGACCAATAGGCTCACTTACTTGGCTGTCATGTGACAGCCAAGGAGCTGAAAAGAAAAAAAAAAAAAGAAAGTCAATGTACCGGCGCCACCTGTAGGTGGGCGGGGTTGACTTTTTTTTTTCGTCTTTTGCCGGCGGGGAGGCGGCGCCCCAGCGCCCCTCCCACACCAGCCGCCGCTGTACTTCACTTTATTTACTGATTTTCCACATATGTGAGTTTTCACTTTTTATTTTTATTTTTATTATTTTTTTCACACATTTTATTTGTCACGGCACCTTTTAGCATACGCTGTGTGTCCTATGACAAATTGTATATTGGTTATACTTGATCTTTTAAATTGTATATTTGTCACACTTGGTTTTTGAATGGGAGGGGTTAGGGAACACAATTAAGGTCCGGTTATAGAACACCTGCTATATATATGTTGTCTTTACCCGTGTTTGTCAGATAATGATTAAGCAAACATAGATTAGTGAAACGCGTCTATCTCACCTGCATGTACCTACCTGATGGACTTTTGAATTGGATTTATGCACTTATATATTTATGGAACTATGGACTTGTATTTCACCTGATGTAAGTTTTCCAATAAATATTTACTACTTTTTACTGCATATCTGGAGTGCCGTCACCTGTTTATCTCTAATACGCTAAATTGTCTCCTATGCCCCTGATAACCCAGAGACTCCAAAGTACCACGCCAAAAATGTTCCTGCCGCTTTTTACATGCAAGACTGCCGCTTCCAGCTCACTATTCTAACTCTTCTGCATACATCACAGAGCATCAGACCAAGCTGCAAGCAAGTCACCAACTTCCTGTCAACTTCACAGTTCCAGATCAACGTGTCATCAAGACATCAAACTCTAAATCAACTCCACAGCTGAACGGGCACCTTATTTCCCTGCATCTCTTAACAACAATGTGAGGGACAACGTGAATAGCACCATCCAGCCAGCAGCTCCCTTCACAAAACCAGGGACAGCAGATACAGCAAAGTTTGTAAAGTACATACTCCGCCGTGAACTTACTAAGACAGGTCTCACAAGCTTTGATGACCGACCTGAGAGCAATAGAAGTTTGAAATGCGCCTGCAGTCAACGACCTTGTAATTACTGCTGCTGAAAAACTAGACCTGCTCATCAGGTGGCTTAGCCCGCAATCTGCAGGCCTCACCACTGCTTGGGAAAGATTAGAACAAGGCTTTGGCAGTCCAGAAGCCAACTTCTGCAAGGTCTCAGAATGCAGTCAGACGACTGCAAGGTTTCCCAAAGATATCCGGTAAGGACAATCAAGAGTTTCAGAGACTGAGTAATCTCCTCCTAAAGCTCCAGTTGGCCAAGGCAGACCCCAAACTACCTGGCCTCAGCTACATGGACACTTCTCATGGGGTTATCCCAATCGTATCCAAGCTGCCATAATCTACAACAGGGATATGCAATTAGCGAACCTCCAGCTGTTGCAAAACTACAAGTCTCATCATGCCTCTGCCTTTGGGTGTCATGCTTGTGGCTGTCAGAGTCTTGCTATGCCCCATGGGACTTGTAGTTGTGCAACAGCTGGAGGTCCGCTAATTGCATATCCCTGATCTAGAAGAAAGAAATGACCTACACTTGGATCAGAGTACAAAAGGAAAAACAAGGTTTCTTTTCCTCCATTCTCCTATTTCTGTGACTTTGTTAGGAACACCGCAGAATGTTCCAACATCATGAATGACCCATCAAGAATGACCCAAGTTTCTCTCATGGCAAGTGCTATTCTGTTTCACTTCTTCTTAGTGGCGGTAGCCCGCATCCCAGCTACAGAAACCGTAGAGGTCCAGTGTCTGTAAAAAAACAACATTCTCCCCTCTGCCACTTCAGTTCCAGTCGCACACAACCAGAGTGGTAAGATTGAAAACATAACTGTCCTATCCACAAGAAACCTCATCCTCTCAAAAAATGTATTGGCTTCAGGAAGAAAACACTTCAGGAACGCAAAGAACTTCTAAAAACATTTGGGGTATGTTTTAGATGTTGTGTTTCCACCGAGCATCTCGCTAACGAATGTAAATCTCCTATCAAGTACATGGAGTGGGGCCGTGATGACCACGTGCAAGCGCTTCATCCATCTGAGCCCAAATCTATGCAACCTATGAACTCTCCTCCCCATCAAGGAACGGCATGGAGAATACAACTCAAGTGACTGACATCCCTGCAATATCGTCTTCGTGTACTGAAGTCTGTGGGGAATACCTTTGTGGGAAGTCTTGTGCCAAGCTATGCTTAGTGAACGTGTACCACAAAGATCGTCCACGAAAGACTGTTAAGATGTAAGCCATCTTAGATGATCAAAGTAATCGGTCACTAGCAAGATCAGAACTGTTTGAGTTACTTGACTTAAAAGGGGATGTCCACCCTTACACCCTAGGTACCTGTAGCGGTACTACAGTGGTCTCTGGGAGAAGAGCCTATGGACTTGTCATGGCTTCCTTTAAAGGTGACCTAGAGTTATCCTTACCAACACTTGTAGAGTGCAACCAAATAGCAGCCAACAAGGAAAAGATCCCTACACCATCAGCTGCTCTTCACCACACCCATTTAAGGGCTATAGCTGACGAAATACTGCCATTTGACGACCACGCGCAGATCCTGCTTTTGCTGGGAAGAAACATTCTTAGAGTCCATAAAGTACGCCAGCAAATAGATGGACCTCCAGATGCTCCATTTGCACAATGCCTTGACCTTGGCTGGGTCATCATCGGCAACGTCTGCATAGGTAAGATGAAACCACCTACCAACATTTCTTCATGCAAGACAAACGTACTGCCAATTCCTACTTTGAGCCATGTCCACACCACTACTGGGTGAAAGAGAAGATAAGAAACTGTAAGTGGCAACACAACCAAGGCAACACAAGTTTCTTCCCATCTTATGACGACAACTTTGGTTCTTCAGTGTTCGTTTCAACTAGTGAAGATGATGCACTAGCACCCTCAGTGGAGGATAAAGAATTTTTCCAGGTCATGGACAATGAGTTCTTTCAGGATGATTCAAACAGCTGGGTAGCACCCTTATCCTTTCGCTGTCCAAAAGAAAGACTGCTAAACAATCTACAACAAGCTGTTGTAAGATTTGCCTCCTTAAAACGCACTTTGAACAGGAAACCCAATATGAAAAAAAAACTGGACTTCATGCAGAACATCTTTGACAGGGACCATGCTGAGCCTGCACCTCCACTAAAGAAAGGAGAAGAATGCTGGTACCTTCCATCCTTTGGCCGTGTATCATCCTCGCAAGCCAGGCCAAATTAGGGTAATCTTCGATTCCAGTGCTCAGCACAAAGGCGTCTCTCTCAACAATCTGCTCCTTACAGGATCCAATCTGAACAACAGTCTGATTGGAGTCTTGATCCATTTTAGACAAGAACTTGTAGGAGTAATGGCCGACATACAACAAATGTTCCACTGCTTCATCATCCGCGAAAAAGACAACAGAAATTACCTCAGATTCCTGTGGCACAAAGGCAATAACATCACTAAAGAGGTAATAGATTAAAGAATGAAGGTGTGTGTTTTCGGTAACAGTCTTTCCCCTGCTGTAGCAACCTATAGGTTGAGGAGGACCGTCCAGATGGGAGAAGAAGAATATGGATCTGATGCTCGTCGATTTATGGAAAGGAACTTCCAAGTGGATGATGGACTCAAATCCTTCCCCACAGCAGAAGAAGCAGTTGGTCTCCTTACCAGAACACAGGAGATGCTGTCCGTGGCAAACCTTAGACTTCACAAGATCATATCTAATAGTAGTGAGCTAATAAATGCCTTTCATTCCAAGGACTATGCAGACGGTCTTAAGATCTTGGATCAGATACACCTCCTATGCAAAGAAGCTTAGGTCTGCTTTGGAACATAAAACTAGACACCTTTACTTTCCAAGTGTCCACCTGTGATAAACCCTTCACCAAGAGAGGAGTTTTGTCTGTGGTGAACAGCATCTATGATCCACTGGGATTCCTAGCCCAAGTCACCATCCAAGGTAAGATGCTTCTGAGGCAGCTTTCCACCAAAATGTAGACTGGGACACTCCTTTGCCTAGTGAGAAACAAGAAAGGTGGGGAAAATGGAAATATTCTCTGTTGTCATTAGAGAAACTTCAAATCCCACGCTGTCATGCCCCTGTCTCTATTTCAGCTGTTGACCGGAGAGAGATTCACATTTTCTCTGATGCTTCTGTTGAAGCCATAGCTGCAGTGGCCTATTTGAAGGCCTCTGGGAACAACGGTGACCCGTACTGCAGTCTTGTTCTGGGCAAGACGAAACTCACACCTAAACCTGCACATACCATACCGAGACTTGAACTTTGTGCAGCTGTATTAGCAGTGGAAATTGCAGAAGTCATAAAAGGTGAAATGGACATTAAAGTGGTTGTCAACTCTGGACAACCCCTTTAACCTACAGGTAAGCCTTGGCTTACCTGTAGGTTCCCTGCATATTTCCTAAACCTGCACGGTTTAGGAGATATACAGTGTACTTGCATGTGCCAACGTCATCAGCACATGCGCAGTGAAGAAACTGCCTCTGTGCTGTTTCTTCACTGAGATCGTGCCGCGATTGGCGGCCCACGTGCACATGCCTGGTAGTGACGTCACGCGGCTCCGGCCAATCACAGAGCTGGAGTCCGTGGCCCCAGAAGAAAGAGGGGCAAAGATGGATGCGGCCTGGAGCAGGAACAATGTGGGCTTCCAATGCAGGTAAGTGACACATAATAGGTTAGTTTGCGTTGCATACTAGCCTATTATGCTTTTACATTGCAGGGTAACATAGAGGAACATAGAGGAAGTAAAACCCATCAAGGTTTACTTCCTCTTTAAGACTGAGTCCTTTAGATTTTACACAGACAGTAAGATAGTACTTGGTTACATCTACAACCAGACAAGGCAATTTCACGTGTATGTCAGCAACAGGGTAGAACGTATCAAGAAGTTATCTTCGCCAGAACAATGGCATTGCATCTCTACTGAACTGAACCCCGCTGATTGTGGGACCAGAGCCGTACCTTCAGCGGCTCTCCAGGATAAATTGTGGCTGACATGTCCAGCATTCCTATATGAGGAATCACACCTTATTCCTTCTGAGGATGCCTACAAACTGATCAATCCTGAAGACGACAAAGAATGCTTCATACCATCGTAAGTACAAAACTAAAACTAAAGTCACACCGCTTTGAACACTTTTCAAGCTGGGCATCCGTAGTTAGAGCCATGGCACGCTTTATGCATATTGCCAGTTGTTTTAAAGGGAACTCATCTTCAAAGTGTCACGGTTGGCATATCTGTTCAAAATGCCCTACAGCTGAAAATATTGTACACACTGAAGAGATCATCATCCGCTGTGTGCAACAAGAAGTATACCAACAAGAAATTGACAAGATCAAGAATGGAGTGAACCTACGTAAGAATAGTCCACTCCTCAACTTAAACCCTGTGATTGACACCAACGAACATCTTAGAGTTGGAGGTCATATAGGGAGATATGATGTGTGCAGCAAGGAACAGAATTCTATTATCATACCAGGTCAACATCACATCACCACCCTGCTCGTCTGCTATCATCACGAGCAAGTGCAACACCAAGGTGGGCACTTCACAGAAGGTGCCATCCGGTCAGCTGGACTTTGGATTGTTGGGATGAAAAGATGTGTTTCTTCCATACTCTATAAATGCGTCAAGTGTCACAAATTAAGGAGAAGACAACAGCACCAACAGATGGGCAATCTACCAGTTGATCGGCTAAGTACAGATCTACCTTTCTCTTACGTGGGAGTCAGTGTTTTCGGGCAATGGTCTGTCAATACTCGGAGGACTCGTGGTAGAGCTGCTAACAGCAAAAGGTGGGCCATATTGTTTACTTGTCTTAGCATCAGAGCATTACATATTGAGGTAATCGAGTCCACGGATTCCTCCTGCTTTATAATTGCCTTACGAAGATTCTTCTCCATCAGAGGGCCAGTTAAGCAACTAAGGTCCGACTGTGGTACCAACTTGGTTGGCGCATGTAAGGAAAATACAATTAGGCAACTTCCTATCTTACAATGTGTGTACTTGGGTATTCAACCCTCCACATTCTTCGCACATGGGAGGATCATGGGAGTGAATGATTGGTGTTGCACAACAAATTTTTGATTCCATGTTACTGGACCATAAATCCGCACCACTTACCCATGAGACCTTGACCACCTTTTTAACAGAAGTGTCGTCAATAGTCAATGCAAGACCACTAGTCCCAATGTGTCTTCAGATCAAGATTATCCAGTAATTCTTTCTCCAGCCTCACTCCTGGCACAAAAGATTGGGACCGTCACAGCCTCTTCAGAAGAGATCAACCCAAAAGACATTTACATGCGTCAATGAAAACAAGTACAACACCTATCCAATGTGTTTTGGCACCGGTGGAGGAAAAAGTACCTGCATGTTCTCCAAGGCCATCCCAAATGGCAAATACCCAGACGAAACCTTAATGAAGGAGACCACGTTCTTCTTAGGGACAAGGAAGCATGTCGCAATGAATGGCCTATGGGTCTCATTACCAAAGTTTTGCACAGCGATGATGGGAATGTATGGAAGGCGGAAGTAAAAGTGACCAAAGAAGGTACAGCACAGACTTTCTTCCGACCAGTCACAGAGCTGGTACTTCTCCTGCCTAATGAGGGACTTGTGTATTCGGAACAACTACTTACAAGTCATGGTGGGGAGAATATTACCATGAACCGCTAAGTATACTGGAAGTATACTGGAACTACATTTTTCAAATGCCCTATGACTATGGACAATGTTGTAACCAAGCCATGGGACTCTTGTTGAAGTGTTGGTTTCATGTTTTCTTGTTTTAGGTTTCGGAACAACTGCTTACAATTGCTTGGACTTATCAGTTAATATTTATTGGAAGTTAAAAATTGTGGAAGCGCTGCTGTATGTGCATAAGGACATGTATAAAAAATACTGAAAAAAGGTGTGGGCAATGGTAGAAGTGAATACCAATGTGCTAAACAAAGGATAATAATGGCAGTGTGTAGTGTCTTAGCTGAATGCGTAAAGCACCAATAACAGCACAATCATTGAAACAATTGTAATAATCAGACAGATAAATAAATAAATACAAGTGCTTTCTTTAAAGTGCATGACAATGTAATTTCGTAGTGTGTCCACAGACGTGCAAAAAATGCTGGAAGAAGTAAAGTGCTAATGCCAGTAGGCAGTCTTTCATAAGTCTCAGTGTGCAGTAGCAAATACCACAGTTGGTAGAATAAAAGTAGCTGGACTAGTTCTTCTCATGTGGTAGGTAAATTAGTCAGCAGGTTCATGCACAAAATGGGTTGACACGCATGCTCCCTTCACCAGGTGGAGTGGGCTCTCGCCTCCAGGGTAGACCCCACCTGGTCAAATCACATATAATCAGTATACAGTGGTTCATGCAGTGATGAATAATATCCTCCACCAGGTGGACTGGAGGCTCACCTCAAACTACGGCCCCAAACTTGTTGTTTGGTTTATGAAATGTAAAGATTTCAGGCAGGGAGTGTCATGTCCCATGACTGGACCCGCTTTTTTGTATTCGTGGTTGCCGCTTTAAGTGTTGTTTCCTCTTTAAGACCTTTCCCTCCCTCCTTGTCGTTCTGTAACCCCTCCTACTCTCCCCTTGCTAGGAGCCATTTTGTGTAAAATCTCCTATGCTCACCGCACTGCCTCTTAACGCTGTGAGAACTATTGCCTTTTACTATTCTGTCCAACTCTGCATTATTCTCTGCATTAACCACTTAAATACCATGCACTTAGAACACTTTACTACCAGTCCAATTTTCAGTTTTCAGTGCTGTTGAGCTTTGAATGACAATTGCGCGGTCGTGCGACGCTGCACCCAAACAGATTTTTTATCATTTTGTTTCCACAAATAGAGCTTTCTTTTGGTGGTATTTGATCAGCCCTGCGGTTTTTATTTTTTGCGCTACAAATAAAAAAAGACCGCAAATGTGGAAAAAAAAATTCTATTTTTGTCACAAAACTTTGTAAATAAGTAAATTTTCTCCATCACTGGCGGGCACTGATGAGGCTACACTAATGGGCACTGATGTGGCAGTACTGATTGGCACTGATGAGGCGGCACTGATGAGGTGGCACTGATGATGAGGCACTTATATGCAGCGATGATGAGCACTGTTAGGCGGCACTGATAAGCAGCACTGACGGGTACTGAGAGGTGGCACTGATATACAGCACTGATGGGCACTGCTATGCAGCACTGACAGACACTGCTAAGCGGCACTGATGGGCACTAATAGACAGCACTGATTGGCACACATAGGCGGCACTGGGCACTGATAGGTGGCACTGATGGGCACTGATAGGTGGGCACTGGTAGGTGGCAATGGTGGGCAATGATATGTGGCACTGGTATGCATTGATAGGGGCACTGCTGGGCACTGATAGGGGCACTGGCGGGCGACACACACTGATAGGGGGCTCATTCCCTGGTGGTCTAGGGTGGCATCTGAAGGTGGCACTGAGTGCCATCCACACTGGGCACTATGTCACTTACCTGGTGGTCTAGGGGGGTCTCCCTGGTGGTCCAGATCGGCTCCCTGGTGGTCCCTGGTCGGCTCCCTGGTGGTCCTGGGTGGGCACATTCCTGGTGGTCCCTGGGCAGGCTTCCTGGTGGTCTAGGGTGGCGATCCAAGGGAGGGCTGTGCTGATAAATCATCAGCACAAACCCTCCCTGTCAGGGATGCAGCCGATCGGCTCTCCACTCATCAGGTCTGCAGACCTGAGTACAGGAAAGCCGATAAACGGTTTTCCTGTGTTACACTGTGACCAGCCGTGATTGGTCATGGCTGGTCACATGGTAAAGTGCTTCAGATCGAAGCGCTTTACCGAGATCAGACTGACCTCCCACACCACCGATCGCCGCGATGCGCGCCCCCCCCCCCGGGCGCGAGGAGGCTTGTTATCCTGAGGACGTCATACGACGTCCAGTCAGGATAACTGAACCACTTCCCAGCCGTCATTTTGCATACGGCGGTCGGGAAGTGGTTAAACTGTTCCGTAAGAAAACAAACATCTCTGGATCTTCTAATATGTAAGTTATGGCTGAGTAAATAATCTTCTGAATGGGCCAGGGTGAAATTACCTCATCTGTTATAGATACCACATTTTAAGCCTGCGTGTTGGACAGAATAACAAGGACACTGACTGTACTTGGGTGCCTGAGAGAAGAGAGGAGGAAAGTGAGGAGGAGGAGGACTGGGGTATGCCATTACAATTTTTAAAATGAATTACAACTGCAGGGCCTATTCCTGCGCCCAATGAGAGTAACTGCGAGGGTTTACAATGTTCTGCCAGCACCAACACCCAAGGCCCAATTTTTCTGTACCTGCTTGACTGGGGCATGTCATTACAATTTTATCGAGTGCAGTCCCCGTAGGATATAGTTCAGACTATATGGTGCAGTCAGTCTAGTATATATAACACAGTGTATTGAAGTGGTTAAGGGTGGGGCGGCACAGTGGTGTAGCGGTTAGCACTTTCACCTAGCAGCAGAAGGGTCGCTGGTTCAAATCAGAACAACGACACTTCCTGCCTGGAATTTGCATGTTCTCCCTGTGCCTGCGTGGGTTTCCTCTGGGTACTCTGGTTACCTCCCACACTCCAAAGACATGCTGGTAGGTTAACTGGATCCTGTCTAAATTGACAATAGTAGATGTATGTATGAATGTGAGTTAGGGACCTTAGATTGTAACGTCCTTGAGGGTACGGACCGATGTCAATGTATATGTGTAAATTCTCTGTTCTTTATAAGTACCTGAAATAAATAAATAAAGCTCATGCCGATTTTTTTTAAAAAAGGGCCTGGTTTGGATTTTAGCGGGACCCCCCATGCGATTTTTTCCAGTGATTTATGATCTATATTGCCGGGAGACGGCAATACATTACATCCTTGAGTGATTTTCAGTGACAATTTTTTTAGAAGCCCCATGTCTACACCAATCCACCAACCTGGTGTGCCCGCCTGGTAGTATTTTAGGGCATTTGGGACTGCCACCCCTCCATGGCATTTGGGGAATGCCATGAGGCGTCTACGAAACCTAGGTCGTTTGTGCGCCCAAATGAATTTGGTAAAGACAGAATTAATTTGATGAAAAAAGGTGGAAGGTAGATGGATGGGCAATGTTTGAAAAAGGTACAAGAATTTCGGCAAGATACTCATCTTGATAATGTTACAGAGGCCAAACCAGGAGTTCAGGCCCTGATTCCACTTCTCTAGTAGCGCGCAAACTTTTCTGAGTAAAGGTGGGAATTTTAAGGCAAAGATATCTGCCAGGTTCGGGGGGATATAGGTATTTCAATGAAGAAGACGTCCATTTAAAATGAAAATTAAACTTCAAGGTACTAAGCAGGTGGGAGGGTATAGCCACTGCTGTGGCTTCCGATTTGACAAAATGAATCTTTAGATTTGATAAGGCTCTGTACTGATCAAATTCTTTCATCAGATTAGGCAGGGAGATATGCAGGCTAGAGAGGGAGAAGAGCAGGTCATCTGCGTAAGTGGAGACTTTGAGATTTTGGTCACCTAGCTGGAGCCCCGAGATATCGGAATTAAGCCTGACTCTGTTTAAGAAGGGTTCCAAGGAGAGGGCAAATAGCAGGGGCGAGAGGGGGCATCCCTGTCGAGCACCGTTCAATATGGCAAATGACTTTGAGAACACCCCATTCGCCTTTACCGAGGCCTGTGGACTGGAGTATACACAGGAGATCCACTGAAGTAGTTGATCACCAAAACCCAGGTGTCTAAGGCTCGCAAACATGAAGTCCCAACTTACCCTATCGAAGGCTTTCTCAGCATCAGTGGTAAGAAAGACACGGGGGGAATTATGATTGCGAGCCAGGTTAAACAGATTAAGAACTTTAATGGTATTATCAGTTGCCTCTCGCGCGGGGATGAAGCCCACTTGGTTAAGGTGGACCAGCTGGGGCAAGTGAGATTGAAGTCGGGAGGCGAGAAGCTTGGTAAAAAGCTTCAGGTCCTCATTCAGCAATGAAATTGGCCGATAGCTGCCGCAAACAGCGGGGTCTTTACCTTTCTTTGGGATGACTGATATATGGGCTAGGAGGGTAGCGGGGGGGGGGGGGGTCTGGCCAAGGACGTTGGAAACCTTGAGCATATGGGATCCCAACAAGGGCAACAGAGTCTGGTAATATTGAATGGTAAAGCCATTAGGGCATGGAGCTTTCCCAGACTTGGCCGCCTTCACAGCTGCCTGTAATTCTTCAATATTGAGGGGTTCCTCTTGGTCGCATCGGACAGGGGAGGGGACACGGGAGAGTTGTGCTGAGGCGAGATAGTCTTCCATAGCAGAAGAGGATGGATGGGAGGATGGGAGGTTGTACAGTGAAGAATAGAACTCCTGCGTGATATCCTTGGGGAGAGAAATTTTGGAGCCATTCGCTCTACGTATATGGATTATATAGGATGACACGCGTTGGTCTCTAAGGGCTCTGGCTAGGAGTTTTCCACATTTGTCCCCCGATTTCTTAAGATAACTTCCTGCATACCTGTATAGTGGCTTTGGCTTTGTAGCGTAGAGGGTCTGACACTTGCTGCCGAAGGTGGGCACGGTCGTTTCTCAGAGATAGGGTAGGCCTCCTTTTATGTTGCAACTCAAGGGCTTGAATATCCGAGAGCAGCTGTTCAAGGGCCCACTTGATACAGGAACCATGCTTGATCAGGACCCCTCGAATGACAGCCTTGTGGGCTTCTCACACTATACTAGGGTGACTATCTGGCATGTCATTCGTCTGAAAGTATGCTGCCAGCTCCCTAGTGACATCCGTAAGGACCTCGGGAGTCTGCAAAAGGCTTTCATTCAGGCGCCATCTCCACTCCGACGAGGAGGCCAATTCAGTGAGGGCAAGGCGCATTATGATTGGGGCATGGTTCGACCACGTTATGAGCCCTATAGACACATCCACCACGGAGGATAGGAGTTGGTGCAGGACCAGAAATAGGTCAATATGCAAGTATAGTTGATGGGGGTTGGAAAAAAAGGTGTAATCACATTCCGTAGCATGTAGGGTACGCCAGGCATCTACCAGTTGTAGTTTGTGTAGTGTGTGTGGAATATGCTTCCTGGAGCCAAGGGGAAAAGAGGAAGTGCCCGATGAGGTGTCGAAACTTGGATCTAGAGGGACATTGAAATCCCCTCCCAGGATGAACTTGCCTTCCGCAAACTCTACCAGCCTCACAGGAGTTTTACAGAGGATAGACTCTTGATGGAGGTTAGGAACATGTATAGTAGCCAACATCACCTTAATGTTGCCAATATGTCCCTTAAGGAAAAGATAGCGGTCACCTGGGTCGGAGCACTCGTCAGAAAGAGGCCAAGGGATGCGATTAGAAATCAGGATAGAGACCCCTTTAGATTTTGCTGCCTGATTAGATAGTTACATAGTTAGTCAGGTTGAAAAAAGACACAAGTTCATCTAGTTCAACCAAAAAAAAAATATAAATAAATAAACAAATATAAAAAATATATATAACCAATCCTATATACAATCCTTTACCCACAGTTGATCCAGAGGAAGGCAAAAAATCACAGCAAATCATGATACAATTTGCTATAAGCGGAGAAAAAATTCCTTCCTGATCCCCCAAGAGGCAATCGGATTCTCCATGGATCAACGTTACCTAAAAATGTTAGTACACAATTATATTATTTACAGTAAGGAAAGAATCCAGGCCTTTTTTAAAGCAATCTACCGTGCTGGACAAAACCACCCCTGGAGGGAGTCTATTCCACATTTTCACAACTCTAACTGTGAAGAAACCTTTCCGAATTTGGAGATGAAATCTATTTTCCTCTAGACGTAAAGAGTGCCCCCTTGACCTTTGTGATGACCTTAAAGGGAATAACTCAACACCAAGTTCACTATATGGACCACTTATGTATTTGTACATGTTGATCATATCCCCCTTAATCTCCTCTTCTCAACAGAGAATAAATTCAGTTCCTCTAATCTTTCCTCATAGCTGAGCTCCTCCATGCCTCTTATTAGTTTGGTTGCCCTTCTCTGCACTTTCTCCAGTTCCACGATATCCTTTTTGAGAACTGGTGCCCAAAACTGAGCTGCATATTCCAGATGAGGTCTTACTAATGATTTGTACAGGGGCAAAATGATGTCTCTATCTCTGGAGTCCATACCTCTCTTAATACAAGAAAGGATTTTGCTTGCTTTGGAAACCACAGCTTGGCATTGCATGCCATTATTAATCTTATGATCTACCAAAACCCCCAGATCCTTCTCCACTATGGATTCCCCCAGTTGTACTCCCCCTAGTATGTACGATGCATGCATATTCTTAGCCTCCAAATGCATAACTTTACATTTATCAACATTAAACCTCATTTGCCACATAGTCGCCCAATTAAACAGTGCATTGAGGTCTGTTGTAAGTTGGAGACATCCTGTAAGGACGTTATTCCACTGCATAGCTTGGTGTCATCTGCAAACACTGAAATGGTACTTTTAATCCCAGACCCTATATCATTTATAAATATATTGAAAAGTAAGGGTCCCAACACTGAACCTTGGGGTACACCACTGATAACCTTAGACCATTCAGAGTAAAAATCATTAACCACTACCTCTGAATTCTGTATTTTAGCCAATTTTCTGTCCATTTACAAACTGATCTTTCCAAGCCTGTAGACTTTACCTTACACATTAGCCGTGGGTGGGGAATGGTGTCAAACGCTTTTGCAAAATCCAAGTATACCACGTCCACAGCCACCCCTCTGTCCAAGGTTTTACTTACCTCCTCATAAAAAGAAATCAGGTTTGTTTAACAACTTCTGTCTTTCATGAATCCATGCTGTCTGTTGCTTAAAACATTTTTTTCCAACAAGAACTCATCTATGTGGTCTTTTATTAAAATCTCCAGTATCTTCCCAGCTATAGAAGTTAAACTAACAGGTCTATAGTTACTCGGTAAAGACTTTGATCCCTTTTTAAATATGGGTACCAAATTGGCCCTACGCCAATCCAGTGGTACTATTCCAGTCATTAAGGAGTCCCTAAAAATTAGATACAATGGCTTTGAAATGACAGAGCTCAATTCTTTTAGGATCAGTGGATGGATTCCATCTGGTCCAGGTTCTTTATCTACCTTTATTCTGTCTAAATACTTCTAGACCGCTTCACTTTTGAGCCATTGTGGATCATTTGGGGCTGTGTCACTAACACCTCCATTATGGAAACGCTCCTTTGTATACACAGAGCTGAAGAATGTATTTAAAAAGTTTGCCTTCTCTTTGTCCCCAGTCACGCACTCTAGATTATTTTGTAAAGGGCCTACATGCTCAGACCTGACCTTTTTACTATTAATATATTTGAAGAATTTTTGTGGATTTGTCCTACTATCTTTTGCAATCTGACGTTCATTTTGTATTTTTGTGTCCTTGATTTCCTTTTTACATATTCTGTTATATTCTTTGTAACATTTAAAAGATGATAGTATTCCTTCATTTTTATATTTTTTAAATGCTCTTTTCTTATTATTTCTAACTTATAACTTTTTTTAAATTTGGCTGTGAGCCACATGCACATGCAAAGAATTGGTTCTGAAGGAAAGGAAGTCTACCCGCTTTAAAATTAGTTTCTTGCACAAATGCTACAACTGTGTGAGAGTGTTTCAGATCGGTAAGAAGCATCTTCTGCTTCTCTGGAATGTTAAGTCCCTTCGCGTTCAAAGAAGCAATACATACACTGTCCATCACGCCTGGGGGACAAAAAAAAAGGGTGGGGGGGTGGAGGGGGGATTAGAGGAGAAAGAAGAATAGGAGAAAAGTAGAGAAGCAGAGAAAGAGGGAAAGAACCAGGTGAGAGTCTTTAAGAGAGCTATGGAGTAAGAAAAGCACTCACCACTGTACTCACCAGGTACTGTGGGTGCGGGCCTATGTGGGGGGGAGAGGTTGGGAACAGCAGGAGAGTAGAGCTCCTTGCCAGAGCTCTCCAGCGAATGCAAAGAGAGATCATGCAATGCAACTATACGTACGTTAATAGAACTATAAACAGAAGGAAGGCAACAGATAGTGGCCTACATAGAGGCCCACTCTCTGCTGAGCATATAACATTGCTTGTTAGACTAGAAACAGGCCTAGACATGTGGGCGTGTACAACATACACGTCCAAATGTGGAGCCGGAACGTCCGCGCGCACACGGCCCCGGATTGCAGCCGCAATTCCAGAGTGGGCAGCCCGAGGCAGACCCCCCAGTGCACCAACCACTTCACATTCCTCACCACCTGGGTGCACCCCTGTCAACAGCATCCGGGGGTGTCCATCAGGGTCAATCACATCCCCCCTCTCTTACCCCAGCGGGGTAACAAATCCCACATGGCGTGGCCAATGGACAAGAGGGGGGGGAAGAAGAAAGAACACCACCTGATCCCAAAAGGGGGCAACCACGTATACATGGGCCCCCCCTACCCAAGGCCCCCTGACCAATGCTCCCCCCCTCCAGAGGAATGTCTTCCCCTTACTGTTTGATTACACAGAGAATAACAGTTGTCATTAAACAATACAAACATCACGAAAGTCAGGTATAGGCAACAGACATAATAATGACATGTCTATAAGGGTCAGACAGGAACTAGCACAAATACTGGGAGATGAGGGGTTAGCAGTGACACCAGCAAAAACTGATGAGATTAAATAATTGTAACAGAGATCCTGATATTAAGACGGCAGGTCCCCCTGCCGCGATGTTGATCCAGGTTAGCCGGTGGTGCAGGTAAATATAAATTGTTCAACAAAGCCCTCCCATACAGTTAGCGGGGTCGCCACTGTGGTTCAAAAGGGCAGCCGGGGTCATCTGGTAGACAGGTAAGATAAACAGTCTAACCAAAAAGGTAATCGATAAGGCATCTAAAAATTAAGGAACAAAGCCCTTCAGTGTGTCAGCACAAGTTAAGTTCAACAAGCAAAAAAAAAAAAAAAAAACTTGTATAATAGCTCAGGTAGAGCGATCAGGCAGCATGTCATGAAGTGTTTCATAACTGTTTGTCAGAGTGTGTCACGGAAGAATTTAGGACTCACAGTCTCCGGGCTGGGACCCATTACGCGATCCACAGCATCTTCTGGCGGACCGGGGAGGGAGGTCATTACCTGCTGCCTGAGAGGATGGTCTTCTGGCCGGTTGCGGCAAGGGTTGCAGCCAGCTTGGGACAGGAAATCCAGCTATCTCCAAAAACTCAAACAGGTTCGGCAGATCATCAGGATGGCGAAGAACGAATGTGGACGTGCCCTTCTGTACCATCAGAGAGATAGGAAACCCCCAGCGATACATGCAGCCCAATTTCCGCAGTTTATCCAGGAGTGGAGGTAATAAAGCCCAGCGGTGCAGGGTAGCTCTAGATAAGTCTGGGAGCAATTTCACAGAAGCCCCATCAAAGTCAATCTCGCCCATCTCCCAGGCTTTACGCGGGATGAAATCTTTGTGGGTATAGCAATGCAGGCGGCATATGACGTCCCGTGACCTGTTGGGATCCAAGGAATCCGAAGGCCCTGTGTAACCTGTCAAATTCAAGGTCCTAAGAAGGGATCAAAGTATCCAGGCGCTGGCAGATGACCAGGACTGTGGGTTGCAGGGACTCCTGGCCTGAGGCTTCTGGGAGGCCCCAGAGCCACAGATTATTGTGGCGACTCCGGTCCTCAAGTTCCTCCATGTGCAGCTGCAAATATGTAACCTGGGAGGCCTGAGAAGACTGGGCCTATTCCAATTGCAGGACTCAGGTTCTAGGGTGGCAGTAGATGTTTCCCTACCAGAGACCCTGTCTGTCAGTTGTTGGACTTCTGTGTGCACAGACTGTATGGCTAGGCAGTGAGCCTCCTCCAGCCGGAGTACCAGCGCCTCCATGTCTGACTTAGTAGGCAGGATTAATGCCCTGAGGTCCGGATCCCCTATGGCCGAAGCAGAGGCTGACTGTGTGCCTGGAGTACACTGCTGATGTGAAAGAAAAGCGTCCAGGGAGCCTGTCAGGGATTCCGAGGCAGGCGAAGGAGCAGGTGAAAGAGGCGCCGCCATCAGCGATGGTGAGCGAGGCACGCCACGTGCCTCAGCCTCACGTGCTCGGGATGTAAGAGATCTCGGATCGTGGAGAGGTCTTGAGTAGGTTCTTGAGCTTCCTCCGTTTGGCTCAGTTCATACCGAAGGTAGAGCTGCATGCATTCACTGAAACGCTGGAGATGGCAGGAGCTCCAGTGAGAGACTTCTTCACTCCGCCATGACCAGACCACGCCCCCGAGTCCCATTGACTTTAGTTGGGTTTGTGTATTAAAACAAACTTATTGCCCGTTCGCGGTGTTCTGGTGTGAACCGAAGGGGGATGGTGTTCAGCTCATCCCTAGTGACAAAGCTCACTCCTCCACTGCATCTATGGAGGGAGTCATTTTTGTCACCCAGGCTGGACTTCAAATATCCCTTTCTCTCTTCATTTCCTTTACATGGTGGTTGGGGAAGGGGATTGGTAGCTTACAGAAGAAAGATAACATTGTTTGTGCTTTGATTCAGCTTACAGGAATTGACAAGGACACTGCATTTCAGGCAGGATCAACTGATATTTTCTGTACTTTCTAGAATAGTCCTTAGCCTGATAAAAGAAAACTAGTGCAGCCAGCACATCCAATGACTGGTAATCTGCAAAATATTACACTTTTGTTCTTAGGTTTAGATTTGCTTTAAAGTAGTTGTTAACTCATGGCAACCACTTTAAACTACAGTTAAGCGTATAATAAGGCTTACCTGTAGATCCCAGGAATATCTCCTAAACTTGCACCATTTAGGAGATATTCCCTGACAAAAAAACAAAGAATTCCAAGCTCAACTTACTGACCAGTTTGCTACCAACCAAATTCACTTGTCTAAGGCCCCTTTCACACTGAGGCATTTGAAAAACGTGTGCAAAACAGCAAGCGTTATTACAGCATTTTTGCCGCGTTTTTCCCACATTAGCGCTATAATTAGCGCTAACGCCCAGGTGTTTTTCAAGCGCTTTTCTATCGCTTTTGAAGCGCTAGCATTAAATAAATAGCACATCCACCTATATTACATCCTGTTTACTCCCTGGTATTTTGACCTGTCCACAACCTCTGGGCGATTTGCTGGCGCTTTTAACACGCTTTTAAAGGGCTTTACATTAATTTCAATGTATATGGGCATTTTTAATGCGCAATTTTTAGCGCTCAGAATAAGCACAAAAAAATCATGCTTGCAGGACTTTTTTAAAAGCGGCGCCAGCGCGACGCCCCAGTGTGAATAGGTACATTGGAATTAATGGGCAGCGTTTTAGAAGCATTTTAGAAGCGCTATTTTTAGCACAAAAAGGCTAGGAAAGCGCCTCAGTGTGAAAGTAGCCACACAGTAGCGTTTAAAAGGCAGGGGATTGGTTGTGCACATTTGCAAGTGCATGCATAAGCTGCAGGCCCCAACAATGCTCCCTCTATACTGCAGACCTAACTCTGTATAAGAGGCTTCACAGTGGAAGCACATACAATTTAATGGATAGATGAAGGACAGGTGACTGGAGGAGCCCAACCCTCCTTAAAGGTACATGACCAGACACCCAGCCGTGGCCCAATGGCGGCTGCAGTGCTAGTGTGTTACCTGAGATGTATACAATACAAGCTAAAGTCACTGTCCCCACCTATAACTGCCCATTGCAGTAAGGAGCTATGGAGGGGCAGACACAGACAAAAAACAAAGAATTCCAAGCTCAACTTACTGATCAGTTTTCCACCAACCAAATTCATCTGTCTAACAGCAGCGTTTAAAAGGAGATATTCCCTGTATCTGCATGTGCCGACGTCATCGCCACATGTGCACTGAAGAATCTGCCCCCCGGGGTGGCCCAAGGTGCTGTTTCTTCTGTAAACATGCCATAAATGATGGCTCCCGTGGGCATGCGCGGAAGTGACGTCAGCGCGGCTCCGGCGAATCACAGCGCAGGCTCCAGCAATCAGGACCAGGAAGCAACATGTTGCCGGTCACATCGGTGTGCTGAGACTGCTGCGACAGCTTTGTTCCAAGGTAAGCATTTCATAATGAGCTAGTATGCAATGCATACTAGCTCATTATGCCTTTGTTTTGCAGGATTTTTTTTTTTTTGGGGGGGGGGGGGGGCGAGCGGAGTGTTGAAAACCACTTCAACCCCTTTCCACCTGCCCTATAGCAGAATGATAGCTGGGTGGAAGGACACCCATTCTGGGTGGATGTCATATGATGCGCTGTGGCACGATCTGTCACCCGCTGTGTCTGCCGGACACAGAGGATGATAGCTCAGGGTACCGGGCTGCTGCTGGTACCATGTCATTGCTATGACCAAGTACAGCAGATAACATGGCACTTGTACAAAATGAATGGTTTCCATTCATGGTGTACTAATGTGTTGATCTCTGTGATTGGTCACAGTGATCACATGCTACAGACAGAGCCAATCACAGCCCCTCTGTACTATGTGATTAGCTACTATACAACACATTATACATGCCGTTTGGATTATATTTGTCCAGGTTTTGGATCTTATTATTACTTCTTAATTTTTGTTACACATTAGGGCTCTTTCACACATGCGGAGCCCGTTTTGACGGGCTCCGCTGCTCAGCGGTGATCCATCCGTTGATACCCGCTGAGCCGACAGATGGCAGGACCTGTCAGAGCTCCATTCTCCTCTATGGAGAATCGGATGAGCACAGACCATCTGTCCGTGTTCATCCGATCCGATCCGCCAGGCGGATGGAAAATAGGGCTTCCATCCGTCTGTTTCTGGTGGATCAGAGCGGATTGGGTGTCAGCGGACATGTCACCGCTGACATCCACCGATCCATAGAGCACAATGGAGCGTCCGTTTGGGTCCGCCTGAAAAACTGACAGGCGGACCCAAACGGACCATATGTTTGAAAGAGCCCTTAAGCAACCCATGTGGTTATACTCATGGCGTTGTGTTTATGATTTGTAGCTTTCACATAAATTACCTTTTTTAAGATTGCACCTGCACTTTATTACATTTAGCACCTTTAGCTTTTTTCATCTATACACTCCTCTCAGGCACTTAGCACTTTTTTGATATTTAATACAGCACATTGGCACATTCATTGTTGTTTTACTCACCATTTCATTTATTTTATTCTACCCGAACAAGGAATTGTTTAGTAAAAAACATCTTGTCTAGCAGCGCCATACCCACCTGCACTCTCTGTTTTTCTCTTGATTAACATCCGCCTGTCAGATGTAAGGTGGAGGCAGCAGCTATATATTCACATATTTATTGATACACATACTCCTGGCCATAGCGCGGCAACAACCCCTACCCAATATCCTGTACAAAAATGTAAATGTATATTATTGAGATTTTATGTCAAATGCCAACACAAAGTGGCACATAATTGTGAAGAGAAAGGAAAATGATAAATAGTTTTCCATTTTTTTGAAAAGAGTGGTGTGCATTTGTATTCAGCCCCCTGAGTCAATACTTTGTAGAACAGCCTTTCCCTGCATTTATAGCTGCAAGTCTTTTTTTGGGGAGGTCTCTACCAGCTTTGCACATCTAGAGAGTGAAATGTTTGCCCATTCTTCTTTGCAAAATAGCTCAAGCTCTGTCAGATTGGATGGAGAGCGTCTGTGATCAGCAATTTTCAAGTCTTGCCACAGATTCTCAATTGGATTTAGGTCTGGACATTGACTGGGCCATTCTAACACATAAATATGCTTTGATCTAAACCATTCCATTGTAGCTCTGGCTGTATGTTTAGGGTCGCTGTCCTGCTAAAATGTGAACCTCCAGTCTCAAGTCTTTTGCAGACTCTAACAGGTTTTCTTCTAAGATTGCCCTGTATTTGGCTCCATTCATCTTCCCATTAACTCTGACCAGCTTCCATGCCCCTGCTGAAGAAAAGCATTCCCACAGCATGATGTTGCCACCACCACGTTTCACAGTGGGGATGTTCACAATGATGTGCAGTGTTCATTTTCTGCCACACATAGCGTTTTGCTTTTAGGTCAAAAAGTTCAATTTTGATCTCATCTGACCAGAGCACCTTCTTCCACATGTTTACTGTGCCCCCCACATGACTTCTCGCAAACTGCAAACAGGATTTCTTAAGGCTTTCTTTCAACAATGGCTTTCTTTTTGCCACTCTTCCATGAAGGCCAGATTTGTGGCGTGGACGACTAATAGTTGTCCTGTGGACAGATTCTCCCACCTGAGCTCTGGATCTCTGCAGTTCCTCCAGGGTTGCCATGGGCCTCTTGGCTGCTTCTCTGATTAATGCTCTCCTTGCCCGGTTTGTCAGTTTAGGTGGATGGCCATGTCTTGATAGGTTTACAGTTATGCCATACTCTTTTCATTTGTAGATGATGGATTGAACAGCGCTCCGTGAGATGCTCAAAGCTTGGGATAGTTTTTTATAACCTAACCCTTCTTTACACTTCTCCACCACTTTATCCCTGACTTGTCTGGTGTGTTCCTTGGCCTTCATGATGCTGTTCGTTCACTAAGGTTCTCCAACAAACCTCTGAGGGCTTCACAGAACATCTGTATTTATACTGGGATTAAATTACACACAGGTGGACTCTATGTACTAATTGGGTGACTTCTGAAGGCAATTGGTTCCACTAGATTTTAGTTAGGGGTATCAGAGTAAAGGGGGCTGAATACAAATGCACGCCACACTTTTCAGATATTTATTTGTAAAAAAATTGAAAACCATTAATCATTTTCCTTCTACTTCGCAATTATGTGCCACTTTGTGTTGGTCTATCACATAAAATCCCAATAAAATACATTTATGTTTTTTGTTGTAACATGACAAAAGGGCATTAATACTTTTTCAAGACACTGTAAATCCTGAGTTGCTATGTTCAACACTACTAACAGCAGTGGAGCTACAGGAAGTGATGTCATCCCGCCAAGGACACCCTGTGATGTTGTAAACCTGGAAGTGTCGGGAGTAAAGGCTGAGCTTGCACCATGTATGGTAGAGCCAGTTTGCAACAGTAATTCAGTAGTACAGCCCAAGTGCATGGCATAATGCACTTTATAATGCGAGTGTTTATATTTATTGTGTTTAATAGTGCAATTTTAATAAAAGGTTTCATATTATATAAAGTTTGTTTCTCTTGCAATATGTTTTATATATATTGAGGTGAATATAGAGGAAGCTGCTACATTGGTCCTGGATTTGGGTTCCCGAGGGAACAAAGCTCTGGGTGACCCGCTGATTTTAGGGGGTTGTGGATGTCCAGTGAGTTTTCAAGGATGCTGGGTTTGGCAAGTTGGTGGAGTTTTGCGGCAGAGTTGAGAATAACACAAAGCACTTTATTGATTTATCCACCGTGGACACTTTATTATTAAAAGCACTTTACAGTATATTTACTGTGGACACTTTATTATTGTAAGCACTTTATATTTACTGTCAACACTTTATTATTGGAAGCACTTATATTTTTTGGCATTTTATGTTTGAAGCTCTTTACAATATTAAATTGCGGTATCTTCTATCTGTTCATAGAATAAGTAAGAATCTGGGCTAAGCAAGGGAGGCTACATACAGATCTATGCCACAAACACTAGCGCTCTGTGCCTATAGAATGAGTTTTTGAACGTGGCTAAGTTTATTTTCAACAGCCTGACCACATTTGTACCTAAAATATAATATTTAATGTGATTATAGACTATTGCTTTTTCCATTAAGTTTCTCATCTCTCTACTACATGGCGCAGTTCATGTGGACTTCACGCACTTCTTTTCATCTCCGATCTTGCGACATTTATGTTTCCTCTTGCAGTCTTTATCCCGGCTGCAGCGTATGGAATCATACTGGTGGTGATCGGATTGATTACCATCGTTCCCTGCAGGCTCTGTACGGAGAGACAGTACAATCAGACATGACAATAATAGAAAACTACAGTGAATGTTAAAGTTTCTTGGTGTTGAAGGCAGTGGACATAGACCCGGTATAGGTTCTTCATCCCATTCTAAGTTCCAGACTGATCATTAGAGTCTTCATTGTATAAGTTGACAAAATCCGGGTTATACACATATATATATATATATATATATATGGATTATTATGTGACCACCTTGGATGTATAATTGATGACGTGATGCTCTATGGATGTATATGTCTTATTGTTGTTGATCAATAAAAACCTTTTTGAGAAAAAAAAAAAGTTTCTAGATGTCAATTTTTCTTTTTTTTTTTTAAGGATGGGCAAAACTGAGAATTTGTAATTCCTTGAAACGGATGAAAATATTGAGAGTGTTGCCAGGACCATTTTTTCATTTTTTTTGCACACACATTAAAATGCATATTTTAGGCCTGGATATTATATAAAACCCACAAACATTAGATTTTATCTGAGAGCAGAGACACTGGAGAATAAAATGTTGGTAATTCCAAATAGTTTTTCTATCACATGATATACGTATGCAGATACCCAACATTTTAAGCCTTAGGATTGTGTGTGCGTGTATTGTTCACAGGTGGTGCTTTAAAAGCCCTTACCAATCTTTAGTTTAGCCTTAACCTTAAATTATGGCCCTATAATTATTGTTCTCCAGCATGTGTGGCAATATGTAACATGTGTAATCACAATTTGTGTATAGTGTAGGCACCCCCAATACGTGTTTACGTTGGTATGCATGTAGAAGTGTGGGCAGGGAGGGTTCTCTAAATTTCTAAAATATTTTTAGGGGTTTTTAAGTGCTTGGAAACTTTCATTTTTTTATTCTTTCTTTCTCACCTAACTTTATAGCTTAACTTAAAGTGGTTGTAAAGTCTAATGTTTTTTTGCCTTAATGCATTCTATGCATTAAGGTGAAAAACCTTTTCTCAATAATGACCCCCCCAGAGCCCCCCTTTTACTTACCTGAGCCCGTTCATTCCAGCGGCGGCTACGAGCAATCCGCTCCAGCCGATGTCTCGGGTCCTCATTGGCTAGATCGATAGCAGGGGAGCCATTGGCTCCCGCTGCTATCAATCAGGTCCAGTGGCTTGGGGGCCGGGGGGCGGGGCCGAGTCCTACTGTTTGTGTGAATACACGCAAACAGCAGGACACTGGAGCGCGCCCACACGTGTGACCCCAGGGAAGCTTTCCCTGATGGGTCACTGGATGCGGAGGAGGTCCCAGGAGCGCCGCTGGAGGACCCCAGAAGAGGAGGTTCGGGGCCACTCTGTGCAAAACCACTGCACAGAGGAGGTAAGTATGACATGTTTGTTATTTTTAAAAAAAAAAAGAAGCTTTACAATCACTTTAACTTTATTGCTGATACAAAGCCCCCTATATGATAGCAATTTGTGTGGCATACTCTGCCCTGCTCTGCACTGAAGCAAATGTAGCACAGATTGTGCTCCAGTAGTCTTTTCCCTGGCAGCGGGTTGTGGTTAGAGTTTCATTTAATAAAAACAGGTCATCCTACAGTAGAGACACCAATGCAGTACAGAAAACCCTCCTACAAGGATGAAATTTCTTAGAAATTCTTCTATATGAGGTTATAATTTTGGTAAATCCCCAGCTGAGTTGGATGTAGCAGGGTGGTGTCACCAGTCCAACATATAGATATTCAGATGTCCACAAATATCACCGCAAACAGTAGTTGTGTGCTTCCACACAACTACTGTTTGTGGTAATACTTGTGGATATCTGAACGTCCTCATGTTGGAACTGATGACACAACCTTGCCACATCCAAATCAGCTGAGGATTTACCAAAATTGTACAGAAAGTCCTCCAACAAGCAGAAAATCCTTAGAAATTCTTCTGTATGATGTTACAATTTTGGTAAATCCCCAGCTGAGTTGGATGTGGCAAGGTGGTGTCACCAGTTCCAACATGGAGACATTCAGATGTCCACAAGTATCACCGAAAACAGTAGTTTTGTGCTTCCAGCAGTCACCCATTTGTCTTTGTTTGATGATATAATACAGCCATTCCTAACCAGAATTCCTCCAGACGTTGCCAGGGGTTCATTGAGCTGTGGCTAATGACCTCCAAGTTGATAGTGCCAACACCACCTGCCAAAGCCAGCAGCATGGCACCAATTATCTGTTTTAACGGTTTTTAAAGCTTGGCACACACAGGTAGAATTTATTAATTACATTTTTCGTTCAATTTTTGAATAGTTAATGGGATCAAAGTGCTGATCATTTTTGATTGTCGTGGCAAAAAAAAAAAAAATCGAAGCAGAATGTAAACTTTTTTCTTGAATGAATTATATTCTGACTGTGAACTATGGTTTTCGTTCAAGAAATTCCATTCCTTCCAAAATCACATGTTAAAAGCAAATGAATGAATTGATTTTAGTAAGGGATTCTTGTGACCTGAAAATTATTATAGACGTTCCTCTGGTGTAAACAATTTAAAAAAGAATGGTATAATGGGTTTCAATAAGGAAAATTATAGTAAAATCTTTTTACAATGCAAAAATATATACAGTATAAAATAAATATAAGGCAATAAATATAAGAGGATGCTATAGAGCAGGGATAAGCAATTAGCGGACCTCCAGCTGTTGCAAAACTACAAGTCCCATCATGCCTCTACCTCTGGGTGTCATGCTTGTGGCTGTCAGAGTCTTGCTATGCCTCATGGGATTTGTAGTTATACAACATCTGGAGGTCCGCTAATTGCATATCCCTGCTATAGAGTACCTCACTGGGATAAATGATAGTTCAAATATATAAGCAGGTGCAGTCTATTTTCTCCACTGCAGGTGGGGCTCGTCCGCAGTGGCAATGCAGGTGGGGGAGGAAGACGAGAAGAACCTAGTTCCTTATGGTTTCCTCGGTCACAGGGAGGCGGCCATCTGATTGGATGCTCTACAGATATCCCACCAGTACAGGAGGTGCCCGAGGAATGGTACCTGCCATCAGCTTCAGATACCCCAGGGGCACAAAGCTCCAGCACAGCAAGTACAGACAGTCTAGCTACCTCAGAGAGAACCATGGACAGTCCAGAGCTATCTGAAGATTCAGTTGTGGGCCCAGGCAAAGAGGGCATGGGAGATATGGATAGCACTTGTCCTCCTGCAGCCCCTCAACCAGAAGCTGATTATTTGCAACAGGACTTTAACAAGGACACTGAGTCTTGCTGCCCTTTGCGATCTAACCGTGGGCAGCTTCCTGTAAAATACTTTGACTATGTCATTTGAATGTGGTATGATTTGCCTTTACGCTGTTGTTATATACTATGCTCTGTTTCTCCTGTGTTTTTCATGCTGTGGACAGCATCCGTCAAAGAGTGAGGGGATGTAGGCAGGTGCAGTCTATTTTCTTCACTGCAGGTGGCGCTTAACCAAAGCAGCAATGCAGTTGGGGGGAGGAAGTCGAGAGGAACCCAGTTCCTCTATGGTTTCCTCAGTCACAGGAAGACACTATCAGATTGGATGCTGGCACCCCATGTGACTTTAGTGGCCATCTTGTGTCAGGCAGAGTCTATTTAAGACCCTGGCTCCCAGGTTTGGCGTGCACAGGTGACCCGCCTGTCTGTCAGGGACAGTACTTAGCATTGAGGAAAGGTTCTGGAGGAGTAGGGTAGGGAAAGTGTAGGGACACGCCATCCTTCCTAGAAGCATCCCCGTTTGGGTGCAGACAAGTCAGGCCGCATTCTGCTCCTTGAGACAAATTCTGTAGGCACTTCTGGTCCCCCATTATACTGCGTTCCCAGTCAGGTTGCCTTCCCACTGGATCTGTTTTGTATTCCTGGACATCTGTTACAATATATCCTTGTTACCTCACTTGGACTCTGTTTGGCTTCTGACCACCGCATCACGCTGCACCTTCCCACAACTAAGCAAGGCTACATACGAAGAAGTGACTAAAGAAAATGCAAAGCTGCAGGACCCTAATAATGGTGTAGGAGGGCTATGAGTCGACCAGCTTTAATACACAGTAACATACGTGTATAGTCATACCTGGTTCTGGGTCCCAGCAATTCATGCCACAGATACCACAACACTTCTTCTCTGCAGAGCAATCATCATCACTTTTGCAGGTCTTCTCAGCCCTGATACAATGTATTTTAAGCGGCGATGGACATTTTCCAGGTCTGACTGTGGAGAGAGGACAGAGAAAGTCAGCAATGTTGTACTGAATGTACACAGGACAATAGTCTCAATTCAAGAAGCTTTATACAAGGATAAGGATATTTATTTTAGCTATGTGAGTGTTATTTTCAAACCTCTTTGGATCGGCTAAAAATAACCGTCACTTTTATGAAAATATGGATCCTTATCCTGGTGTTTTTCACCTGTGAATTGAGTCTAACTTGTCAGAGGAAGTATAGAGGGACTGATTTATACTCTGGCTAATGGCACATATTCAGAGTATTTGAACAATACAGGACACCATTGGTACACACAGGTGATTTCTCAAAAAGACTTTACAGTGAAAATATTCATTTTGCCTTAATCTCAATATTTGCTTGATAAAAAAAAAAATCAACAACTCTCAGGAGCTACTTAAAATCATTGCACCCTCAAAAGAAAGAAGTAACTTCGCCTCCTTTCTTGACTCCAGTGCATTTTGACAATAATTACAATATTTTGCTTTAATGTCACAATTTCTTGCTCACCCCAAAGCACCATGAGACTAGCAGTTATTCATGGATCAGAAAACTTTATTAAGTCTGATGCACAGGACACAACAAGATAGGTTAGTACTGATGGATTATCCAAACAAGCCAAAGTATGGAAGTTTATTGACTTTGTCGTGTAAGGTCCTAGGTCTTGTCTTTGTAATATACTGTAGAAAGCACGTACCCCTGGGATGGAGGAACTGACATGGCATGAAAGAGCAAGCAGAAACCTTTGGTCACTGCATGGAGTATTCCCAATGCCGGGACTAGGAATTACTGGCTGTTCTATTGCCTATTACTCCCTGTTGTTGGATGGGATCATTAAAGTGGATATAAACCCGATTCATGAAATTTGAGCTGGGCACATAGATATGCAGTGTTTTATTATCTCTCTTCAAAGATTTTAGTCTCCTAGCTGTCTCTTGCTCCGTAGCTCTATTATCAGCCTCATAACAAAAAAACAGAAGCAGCGCAGTCATTAAATTAGTAATATAAAGTCCAAGATGTATGAAAGAGATTGCAGTCTATTCCACCAGTGCTCAGACGGTTAAACCACAGACGGTGAGACAAATCCTCCACCAACATCTACTGTGCTCACCTCCCAGTTTGACCCCAGTTTCACTAGAGGGTCAAACTCATATTGCAATTGTAGTGACAAATCACGTCCAGATCTCCAGATAACCCTTCATTACAAATCTTTCTGTTAGCACTTGTGATTGTGTGAGGAAGTCACTTTCTGAAGTGCAGTTTCTTTTTATACGCACATATTGTCCCTTGGGTATGTTACAAAGCCATGTACGGTGATGACAGCTATCGACCGGAATGTAGCCATTCCGGTCCGTTGGCTTAAAATAATTCTTGGTCTTGAAACATTCTCCATCCCTGGAGATTTCCAAGTCCAAGAAGACCATATTCAGCCTGTCAACTTTCCAGGTCAGGACTATGCCTTTGCTCTTACCATTAAGGCCAGTGATGAAATTATTCAGTGAAGATTCATCACCTTCCCAAATTAAAAGGGCTTACCTGAAACTGTCAGGATTAGCAGCAGGGAGACCCTTCGGTGATTTCTCCTGAATGCACGCATCTTATCAGTGTTATGTGAGTAGACTGTGTTTTAATAAAATTTAAACTTTATATGAGACAGTCTGCACTTAGTATATCTTCCTTCTCACACATATATATACTACCATTGGCCGCCCGATTTGTGATGAGCTGTGCGGAGTGGAGATATTGAGATCTGGAGATCTGGACGTGATTTGTCACTACAATTGCAATATGAGTTTGACCCTCTAGTGAAACTGGGGTCAAACTGGGAGGTGAGCACAGTGGATGTTGGTGGAGGATTTGTCTCACCGTCTGTGGTTTAACAGTCTGAGCACTGGTGGAATAGACTGCAATCTCTTTCATACATCTTGGACTTTATATTACTAATTTAATGACTGCGCTGCTTCTGGTTTTTTGTTATGAGTTTTAGAGGTTGATCACCTTGGATGTTCAGGGAGCAGTCGGACTTTTATCTTCATTTAATTACATGTGGTTTTTTCCTTTCACTAGCAGCGCTGATTGCATTACACACTGAAGTCTATTATCAGCCTGATCACTTCTCACACGTTCTCCGAGACGGAAGATAGAAGTGCGTATCGGGGAGATTGCTATCAATAGATTAGCACACTTCTTGTCGTCTAAGAGCAGAGCTATGTACATTGCTTTCTGCCTATATGGAGAGGGAGTGTGTGCCTTTCCTCCAATCAGCTATCTTGGCTGTATGTCAATGATCCACTCCCAGAGGTAACCAGGAAGAGAAAAACGTTAACACGATCTCCACTTGCTAAAGGATATTTACAGAAGAAGACAGCAGATATACAGTATCTCACAAAAGTAAGTACACCCCTCACATTTTTGTAACTATTTTGTTACACTGAAGAAATTACACTTTGTTACAACGTAAAGCAGTGAGTGTACAGCTTATATAACAGTGTACATTTGCTGTCCCCTCAAAATAACTCAACACACAGCGATTAATGTCTAAAACGCTGGCAACAAAAGTGAGTGCACCCCTATGTGAAAATGTCCAAATTGGGCCCAATTAGCCATTTGCCCTCCCTGATGTCATGTGACTCATTTTTGTTACAAGGTCTCAGGCGTGAATGGGGAGCAGGTGTGTTAAATTTGGTGTTATCACTCTCACTCTCGCATACTGGACACTGGAAGTTCAACATGGCACCTCATGTCAAAGAACTTTCTGAGGATCTGAAAAAAATAATTGTTGCTCTACATAAAGATGGCCTAGGCTATAAGAAGATTGCCAAGGCCCTTAAACTGAGTTGCAACACGGTGGCCAAGACCATACAGCGGTGTAACAGGACAGGTACCACTCAGAACAGGCCTCGCCATGGTAGACCAAAGAAGCTGAGTGCACGTGCTCAGCGTCATATCCAGAGGTTGTGCTGCCAGCTGCCAGCATTGCTGCAGAGGTTGAAGGGGTGGGGGGTCAGCCTGTCAGTGCTCAGATCATACACCGCACACTGCATCAAATTGGTCTGCATGGCTGTCATCTCAGAAGGAAGTCTCTTCTAAAGATGATGCACAAGAAAGCCCACAAACAGTTTGCTGAAGACAAGCAGACTAAGGACATGGATTACTGGAAACATGTCCTGTGGTCTGACGAGACCAAGATAAGCTTATTTGGCTCAGATGGTGTCAAGCGTGTGTGGCGGCAACCAGGTGAGGAGTACAAAGACAAGTGTGTCTTGACTACAGTCAAGCATGGTGGTGGGAGTGTCATGGTCTGGGGCTGCATGAGTGCTGCCGGCACTGGGGAGCTACAGTTCATTGAGGGAACCATGAATGCCAACATGGACTGTGACATACTGAAGCAGAGCATGATCCCCTCCCTTGGGAGACTGGGCCACAGGGCAGTATTCCAACATGATAATGACCCCAAAAACACCTCCAAGACGACCACTGCCTTACTAAAGAAGCTGAGGGTAAAGGTGATGGACTGGCCAAGCATGTCTCCAGACCTAAACCCTATTGAGCATTTATGGGGCATCCTCAAACGGAAGTTGGAGGAGGGTAAGGTCTCTAACATTCATCAGCTCTGTGATGTCATCATGGAGGAGTGGAAGAGGACTCCAGTGGCAACCTGTGAAGCTCTGGTGAACTCTATGCCCAAGAGGGTGGGTGCTGGAAAATAATGGTGACCACACAAAATATTGAAACTTTGGGCCAAATTTGGACATTTTCACTTAGGGGTGTACTCACTTTTGTTGCCAGACATTAATGGCTGTGTGTTGAGCAAATTTACACTGTTATACAGGCTGTACACTCACTACTTTACATTGTAGCAAAGTGTCATTTCTTCAGTGATGTCACATGAAAAGATAGAATAAAATATTTACAAAAATGTGAGGGGTGTACTCACTTTTGTGAGGTACTTATATAGGGAGATTTGTTTCATCTCTGTGCATCATCTGAGGCTGTTCACTTCACTGGGTATATGGAAGGTTTACATTCACTTTAAGGCTTAGGTGTGTAGACATGTCTGAGTGACCACCAGCTCTGGGTAAAGTTGAATTTAGTGAAAACAGGTCATCCTACAGCTGGGACACCACTGCAGTACATAAAACTCTCCAACAAAGATAAATGCCCTTAGAAATTTTAGAGTATAATGTTTTAATATTGGTAAATCCCCAGGTCTCTTGCATGTGGCAGGATGGCATCACCAGTCCTAACATTGTGATGTTAAGGGGGGCCACGAATATGACCATGGGCAATTGTGTGCTTTCGTCATTGTTACCAATTTGTTCTTGTTGGATGATATACTGTAATACAGCCATTCTCAACCAGGCTTCCTCCAGAGGTTGCTAGGGGTTCCTTGTACTGTAGCTGATTGGATTTCCAATTGCTAGTGCATTATTCCGAGGCCAACACCACTTGGCAAAGCCAGCAGAGTTCAGGGGTCATTAGTAAGTGAGGCAGAGCTCAGGGGTCAGTAGTGAGGCAGAGTTCAGAGGTCAGTAGTGAGGCAGAGTTCAGGGGTTAGTAGTAAGTGAGGCAGAGTGCAAGGGTTAGTAGTAAGTGAGGCAGAGTGCAGGGGTCAGTAGTAATTAACAGAGTTAAGAGGTCAGTAATAGTAAAGAGTCAGCTTGGCTTTCAGACTAATGCTGGACAGTTTTCCCACACCATGGGTGCAAAACAGTGTACCCGCGGTTTTCGTGTGGTTTAGCTGCACTTTGCCATAGAATTCTATTATGTCCCCCAAAACCGCCTTTTGTAGTTTTTGTTTTCAGAAAGTGCACCAAGACCACCAGATATAATAGTAATCTATGGCAAAGTGCAGCTAACCCACAAAAACACTGCAGGTACACTGTGCTGGAAACATGCAAGACATACGGCATTAGTGTAAACGCACCCTACTGGGGGGAAGGGAAGACCAAAAGCATATTTTATGGGTACAGGAAGGCTTTTGTTTTATTTAACAATGACCTTTAAGCCCCTCCCACTGTGAACGCAACTTGGCCAAACCCACCATTTACCGCGGCTTTGGGGTGTACAACATAATGCAATAGGCTGCACACACCTATGCCCACAATACTTTTTTTCTACCACTAGAGGTCCTCAGCCTGATAGCCAGTATGATTCAGTCCACCTTCTCTGAGCCCAAGTAATCCCAGAGCTGCTATACATTGTGTCTTATATCTGCCTAGGGTCCATCTTTAAAAGAGAAGTATGGGTTACATTTTTATGCCCTAGTTATACTTACCTAGGTGTCCCCTGGTGTCTCTGCACTGAGAACCGAGCGATCAAACACCGTCAATGGCTCGGTTTTCACAGCTCCCAGAGAGGAGAGCTGTAGACCGTGAATCAGCAGCTCTCCTCTATGCTCCTCCACGCTCACTGGAGCGCTGAGCTGTGGAGGGGCGAGGAGCAGCCGTCTCAGCCTCTCATCAGCTCGCTGAGACTGGTGTCAGTCCAGGCACCCGGCGGATCCAGACTCTGAAGTCGGGATGACGCGGTGCCTGGTCCGACTTCTGTGACATCAGCAGAGAGCAGACTTCAGTCCACTCTCTGCTGAAAACGGGTCACAGGAGTTCAAAACGGATTGCACTCCTGTGATCCATAGGAGAAGCCCAGCCAAACGAGCTCCTGTACCATGTCCGTAGCCTCTAACTATCTCCTGTATAATGTCTGCAGCCTCTAACAATCTCCTGTACCATGTCTGTAGCCTCTAACTATCTCCTGTATCATGTCCGCAGCCTCTAACAATCTCCTGTACCATGTCTGTAGCCTCTAACTATCCCCTGTATCATGTCCGTAGCCTCTAACTATCTCCTGTATCATGTCCGTAGCCTCTAACTATCTCCTGTATCATGTCTGTAGCCTCTAACTATCCCCTGTATCATGTCCGTAGCCTCTAACTATCTCCTGTATCATGTCCGCAGCCTCTAACAATCTCCTGTACCATGTCTGTAGCCTCTAACTATCCCCTGTATCATGTCCGCATCCTCTAACAATCTCCTGTACCATGTCTGTAGCCTCTATCTCCTGTATCATGTCCGCATCCTCTAACAATCTCCTGTACCATGCCTGTAGCCTCTAACTATCTCCTGTATCATGTCCGCATCCTCTAACAATCTCCTGTACCATGTCTGTAGCCTCTAACTATCTCCTGTATCATGTCCGCAGCCTCTAACAATCTCCTGTACCATGTCTGTAGCCTCTAACTATCTCCTGTATCATGTCCGCATCCTCTAACAATCTCCTGTACCACATCTACAGCCTCTAACCATCTCCCGTATGTCCACACTCTCTGACTATCTCTTGTATCCTGTCTGCAGTCTCTGGCTATGTCTTGTATCATGTCCACAATCTTTGACCATCTCTTGTATCATGTCTACTGTCTCTGAGGGGAAGCCTCTAGAAGAGCCAAAAGGCAGAGTGCTGCCGGGAGGTAGGTATAGAATCAAAACGGATTGCACTCCTGTGATTCATAGGAGAAGCCTAACCAAAAGAGCTTTGGCTGGACTTCTCCTTTAATTGCCATAACAGACATTATTGCCAGCCATGACAAGTGAAGATAACAGACCCTTCTCTGAAAGTAGTGTTCATTATGAATAATAACACACTTGTTCTAGATTAGTAATCTGGGTGTAAACTTTCATGTTCGGGGGTTATTACCTGTAAAGGGCTTCACACATGACTGTCCTACTCCGGAGGCACAGCATTTATCTCCCATCTTGCAGTCTGAATCCCGGCTGCAGTCTACAGAATGACATTGGAGGGAGCCGGACTGACCACCATCATTCCTGGGACAAATCCCCACCGGCTCTGCAGGAAGAATTAAACACTGAAAACCATCAGGAAATGACTTGTTAAAAAAAGATGAGCAGCAAAAAAACAGCTTCTGCTGTTATGTTCCTTAATGTAAACCATAGCACTCTGGGAATCCTTGATCATGTATTTTATATTTATTTATAAAGATAAAGGAGTTGACTTACTAAAACTGGAGAGTGCAAAATCTGGTGCAGTTCTGCATAGAAGCCAATCAGCTTCCAGGTATTTTTTTTTTGTCAAAGCTTAATTGAACAAGCTGAAATTAGAAGCTGGTTGGCTACCATGCACAGCTGCACCAGATTTTGAGCTCTAAAGTTTTAGTAAATCAACCCCTATGAATCGATCAAAAAAAAATATCAATGTAAAAACAAATTTGTTTTTTAACCACTTCCCGACCAGCGCCATAAATAGGCGGCGGTCGGTTTTGAGCGGCTCTACCGGGACATAGCCTGCAGCTGCAGGCTATATCCCGGTATCATTTTTTAGAGCAGGCGGTCGGCTATCCAGGGGTAATGACCGATCAGGCTCGGGAGCTGCTCGGTCGTTACCCCAGGGGGCGGGAGGGGACATCCCCCCCTCCCGCCGCCTTCCGCCGCTCTTCTCCGGCCACCCGTCCCAACGGGAGACCGGAGCGACGATCCGGCACCTCCACGGGCTAGAAGGAGCCCTGATAGAAGCCGAAATCAGCTCCGATTGGGTCTCCTTCGGCAAATTCCAGAAGCGACGTCACGTCACTTCCGGTTTACTCGGCGGCTAAAGGCGCCAATTTTAAAAAAATGACAGCATTCAGAATTGACGTTTTTGGCGATCTGAATACTGTGAAGTGCAAAGGAGGGATGGGGGGTCTTTTAGACCCCCCAGCCCTCCAAAAAGTGTACCTGTCACCATATATTACTATCACAAGGGATGTTTACATTCCTTGTGATAGCAATAAAAGTGATCAGATTTTTTTTTTTAAGGAACAGTGTTAAAAATAAAAAAATATATAAAATTAAAAAAAAAAAATTTAAAGCGCCACCGTCCACGCGAGCTCACGCAGCAAACAAAACGCATACGTAAGCCGCGCCCACGCATGAAAACGGTGTTCAAACCACACATGTGAGGTATCGCCGCGATCACCAGAGTGTGAGCAGTAATTCTAGCAAAATACCTCCTCTGTAACTCTAACCTGGTAACCGATAACATTTTTTAAAGCGTCGCCTATGGAAATTTTTAAATAACGGACTTTGTCGCCATTCCGCGAGTGCGCGCAATTTTCAACCATGTCATGTATGGTATCTATTTACTCATCTTTCACAATATTCAAACAAATTGGGCTAACTTTACTGTTGTCTTATTTTTTAACTAAAAAAAGTGAAATTTTTCCAAAAAAATCGCGCTTGAAAGACTACCGTGTGACAAAAAGTATTGCAACGAGAGCCATTTTATTCTCTAGAGTGTTTGAAAAAAAAATATATAATGTTTGGGGGTTCTAAGTAATTTTCTAGCAAAAAAAATGTTTTTAGCTAGTAACCAACAAAGGTAAAAAAGGGACCCGGTTGGTAAGTGGTTAAAATCCACTTGCTTTAAATAAAATAATTAGTTTTCCTTCTAATAAAAAGTCCACTGGAAATGCTTGAATAAAAGTGGATCAAAAAATGTCTACCGTAAACGTGAATAAAAGCGTCTTAAACAAAATGTCCACTGCTTGAATAAAAGTAGCTGCAAAAATTGTCCACCGTAAATGCTTAATGCAGTATTACACCCAAAAGCAAACATTTATTATATTGCAGCGTACCAATTCTTAGATGTGATGGCTGCATTTGTTTTCTTTTTTAGCCTTTCTTTTTTTATTAGGATGAATGAGACAATCCATTTACCACTAACAGGGGCGCTTACAATGATCTACTTTTATGTATTAATGAACAGTGGCAAAAATAATTATTTGATGCCCTGGAGATTATGTAAGTTCACCCCCTTACAAGGAAATAAAGGGTCTATCATTTTTATCATAGGTGTATTTTAAACGATAGAAACAGAATATCAACTAAAAATCCAGTAAAACATGATATAAATGTTATAAATTGATTTGCAGTTCAGTGAGTAAAATAAGTATTTGATCCCCTACCAACCAACAATAATTCTGGCTCCTACAGACTGGCTACAGTATGTGCTCACATGGTACACAGATTAGCCCTGTTCTTCTAATGACAACTCATTATGTGTATAAAAGACACCTGTCCACAGACTCTCTTTCCTCAATTCAAGCCTCACCATTACAGGCAAGACCAAAGAGCTGTCAAAGGACATCAGGGACCTGCACAAGGCTGGAATGGGCTACAAGACCATCAGCAAGAAGCTTGGTGAGAAGGAGACAACTGTTGGAGGGATTATTTGCAAATGGAAAAAATACAAAATAACCATCAACCACCCTCAGTCTGGAGCTTCATGCAAGATTACGCTTCATGGGGTGAGGATGATCATGAGAAACGTGATCGGCCCAGAACTACACGGTAGGAGCTTGTGAATGATCTCAAGGCAGTTGGGATCACAGTCACCAAACAAACCATTGGTAACACAATACACCTCCATGGATTGAAATCCTGCAGCACCAGCAAGGTCCCCCTTCTCAAGAAGGCACATATACAGGCCTGTTTGAAGTTTGCCAATGAACATCTAAATGATTCAGAGAAGGATTGGGAGAAAGTGCTGTGGTCAAATGAGACCAAAATTGAGTTCTGGCATTAAGTCGACTCGCCGTGTTTGGAGGAAGAAAAATGCGGACTATGACCCTAAGAACACCATCCCTACAGTCAAGCACGGAGGTGGAAACATTATGTTTTGGGGCTGTTTCTTGATTAAAGGTACAGGCCGACTTTGCCGCATTGAGGGGCCAATGAAGGGGTCCATGTTTTGTAAAATCTTGGATGAGAACCTTCTTCCCTCAGCCAGAACACTCAAGATGGGTCGTGGATGGGTCTTCCAGTATGACAATGACCCAAAAACACACCAGCAAGGCAACAAAGGAGTGGCTCAAGAAGAAATATATTAAAGTCATGGAGTGGCCTAGCCAGTTCCCAGACCCTAAACCTATAGAAAATATATGGAGGGAGCTGAAACTTCGAGTTGCCAAGTGACAGACAAGAACCATTAAGGTTTTAGAGAAGATCTGTAAAGAAGAGTGGACCAAAATCCCTTCTGAGATGTGTGAAAAACTGGGTTTCTCCACCAAGTATTAAGACATATTTTGCTTGGGTATCAAATACTTATTTTACTCATTGAACTGCAACTTAATTTATGACATTTGTATTGTGTTTTTTTTCTGGATTTTTGGTTGATATTTTGTCTCTATCATTTAAAATCCACCTATGATAACAATTATAGACCCTTCATTTCTTTGTAAGTGGGCAAACTTACAAAGTCTGCAGGGGATCAAATAATTATTTTCCTCACTGTACAACTCCAAAATGAAAAAAAAAAATGTTTGCTGTAACTGATTATAATGTGTGAGTTGGAGTTTGCCTTCAATTTGTTATTTAACACTACCCCCCCCCCCCCAGACTGACAATGCTACTGTCTGCTGTGCCCCCTATGCTCATTCCTCCAATAATACAGGAGTTGTGTTACTGCCCAGATAACCAGGTGAAAACAGAGGGGGAAAAAAAGATGATGATTGGTAAGCTGCAATATAATACATTTTTGCTTTACATGAAAGTGGCTTTAAAATATTACTTTGACACCAACAATCTCTTAAAATAACAATGGAAAAATGTGTTGCTAAATTGTTAGAAGTAATTGAGGTAGGTCTTTGGTAGTCTTGGGGGTTATTTACTAAAACTGGAGAGTCCAAAATCTAGTACAGCTCTTCATAGAAACCAATCAGCTTCCAGTTTATATTGCCAAAACTTAATTGAACAAGCTGAAGTTAGCAGCTGATTGGCTAACATGCCAGATTTAGTAAATCTCCCCCTTTGATATCTGTTGAGCAACAATTTATACAATAAGTGGTACCTGGTGCCGGCTCCCAGCAAGTCCTCCCGCATATGTTGCAGCACTTCTTTGTCCCGGTACAGTCACCGTCACTGGTACAGTTATATATGGGCTCTGGATGGCATTTGGCTTTTATGTCTGGGCATCGGCCTGCTCTGACTGTGGAGAAATGACAGAATGGGTGGTCAGTGATGGCTCCCTATGTTAATGTTATTAGAGGGCGCACAGGGTTTACCTCTGTCCGGGGTCACACACACCAGGCCACAATTGGAGCAGCAGCATTTCTTGGAGTCGGTACACTGGCTGTCATTGTGACATTGGGGAGGACCGGGTCTGGCATAGAGACAGATGGATGAATTGAAGGCCGGACATACAGGAATCAGATCTGGTGGTGGAGGTGGTGCTGCAAGATATTAGAAACCAGTAATAGTTACAAACTTATATCAGCATTTCTCAACCTTTTTTCAGTTGTGGGACCCTTTAAAAGTCTGCAAAATCTGGAGGCACCCCATTCTAAAATGAAAGCATTTAAAGAAAGCCTGGGATGAGGCACACAACTGTCTTGATGGAATTAACTTCACATCAGAGGTCCCCCCCATCAGAGTCCCTCCTTCACATCAAACATCTCCCATCATGTTAGAGGCCCACATCACACCAGAGACCAAGTTCTGAAGCCAGCTTGGCTCAGCTGCACTCAGCAGGGTTTGGATTGCGGAGCAGGCCAGTGCACACGTGCAATGGTGTTATGGCACCGCTTGGAGCCTTTTACAATCTCCGAAGGAGGGCTGTCAATAGAGGTGGAGGGTGAGCCTGGAGACAGTGGAGGAGTCAAGAGCGGGTCAGCGGGAGCACAGCCAGTCAGGCTTGCCAACATGCCCTGGACTGGACTGGAGACAGTGGAGTCAAGAGCAGGTCAGCGAGAGCTCCACCAGGCCTACCACCATGCAGCATTCCAAGGATGTCCATCTCTTTTCTTGTGAAAAAAAGGATGTCCATCTTGTACCATATATACAACCTCTAACCATCTCCTGTACCATGTCTGCAGCCTCTAATGATCTCCTGTACCATGTCTGAAGCCTCTAACCATCTCCTCTACCATGTCTGAAGCCTCTAACCATCTCCTATACCATGTCCATAGCCTTTAACCATCTCCTGTACCACGTCCACAGCCTCTAACCATCTCCTGTATGTCCACAGTCTCTGACTATCTCTTGTATCCTGTCTGCAGTCTCTGACTATGTCTTGTATCATTTCCACAATCTTTGACCATCTCTTGTATTATGTCTACTGTCTCTGAGGGGAAGCTTCAAGAAGAGCTAAAAGGCAGAGCGTTGCCGGGAGGTGGGTATAGGATTAAAACGGATTGCACTCCAGTGATTCATAGGAGAAGCCCAGCCAAACAAGCTTTGGCTGGACTTCTCCTTTAATTGCCATTACAGACATTATTGCCAGCCATGACAAGTGAAGATAACAGCCCCTTGTCTGAAAGTAGTGTTCATTATGAATAATAACGCACTTGTTTTAGATTAGTAATCTGGGTGTAAACTTTCATGTTTGGGGGTTATTACCTGTAAAGGGCTTCACACATGACTGTCCTACTCCGGAGGCACAGCATTTATCTCCCATCTTGCAGTCTGAATCCCGGCTGCAGTCTACAGAATGACACTGGAGGGAGCCGGACTGACCACCATCATTCCTGGGACAAATCCCCACCGGTTCTGCAGGAAGAATTAAACACTGAAAACCATTAGGAAATGGCTTGAAAAAAAAATATGATGAGTAGCAAAAAAACAGCTTCTGCTGTTATGTTCCTTAATGTAAACCATAGCACTCTGGGAATCCTTGATCATGTATTTTATATTTATTTGTAAAGATAAAGGAGTTGATTTACTAAAATTTGTAAAGATAAAGGAATTGATTTACTAAAACTGGAGAGTGCAAAATCTGGCACATTTCTGCATAGAAGCCAATCAGCTTCCAGGTATTTTTTTTGTCAAAGCTTAATTGAACAAGTTGAAATTAGAAGCTGGTTGGCTACCATGCACAGCTGCACCAGATTTTGAGCTCTAAAGTTTTAGTAAATCAACCCCTATGATTCGATCAAAAAAAAAATATCAATATAAAAACAAATTTGTTTTTTAATATCCACTTGCTTTAATAAAATAATTTGTTTTTCTTCTAATAAAAAGTCCACTGGAAATGCTTGAATAAAATTGGATTAAAAAATGTCTACCGTAAACGTGAATAAAAGCGTCTTAAACAAAATGTCCACTGCTTGAATAAATGTAGCTGCAAAAAATGTCCACTGTAAATGCTTAACGCAGTTTTACAACCAAAATCAAACATTTATTATATTGCAGCGTACCAATTCTTAGATGTGATGGCTGCATTTGTTTTCTTTTTTAGCCTTTTTTTTTTTATTAGGATGGATGAGGCAATCAATTTACCACTAACAGGGGTGCTTACAATGATCTGCTTTTATTTATTCATGAACAATGGCAAAAATAATTATTGTATCCCCTGAGATTATGTAAGTTTGCCCCCTTACAAGGAAATAAAGGGTCTATCATTTTTATCACAGGTGTATTTTAAAAAATAGAAACAGAATACCAACCAAAAATCCAGAGAAAACATGATATAAATGTTGTAAATTGAGTTGCAGTTCAGTGAGTAATATACCTATTTGATCCCCTACCAACCAACAATAATTCTGGGTCCCACAGACTGGCTACAGTATGTGCTCACATGGTACACAGATTAGCCCTGTTCTTCTAATGACAACTCATTATGTGTATAAAAGACACCTGTCCACAGACTCTCTTTCCTCAATTCAAGCCTCACCATTACAGGCAAGACCAAAGAGCTGTCAAAGGACATCAGGGACTTGCACAAGGCTGGAATGGGCTACAAGACCATCAGCAAGAAGCTTGGTGAGAAGGAGACAACTGTTGGAGGGATTATTTGCAAATGGAAAAAATACAAAATAACCATCAACCACCCTCAGTCTGGAGCTTCATGCAAGATTACGCCTCATGAGGTGAGGATGATCATGAGAAACGTGATCGGCCCAGAACTACACTGTAGGAGCTTGTGAATGATCTCAAGGCAGTTGGGATCACAGTTACCAAACAAACCATTGGTAACACAATACACCGCCACGGATTGAAATCCTGCAGTGCCTGCAAGGTCCCCCTTCTCAAGAAGGCACATATACAGGCCTGTTTGAATTTTGCCAATGAACATCTAAATGATTCAGAGAAGTATTGGGAGAAAGTGCTGTGGTCAGATGAGACCAAAATTGAGTTCTGGCATTAAGTCGACTTGCCGTGTTTGGAGGAAGAAAAATGCGGACTATGACCCTAAGAACATCATCCCTACTACAGTCAAGCACAGAGGTGGAAACATTATGTTTTGGGGCTGTTTCTTGATTAAAGGTACAGGCCGACTTTGCCGCATTGAGGGGCCGATGGAGGGGTCCATGTTTTGTAAAATCTTGGATGAGAACCTTCTTCCCTCAGCCGGAACACTGAAGATGGGTCGTGGATGGGTCTTCCAGCATGACAATGACCCAAAACATACCGGCAAGCCAACAAAGGAGTGACTCAAGAAGAAATATATTAAGGTCATGGAGTGGTCTAGCCAATCTCCAGACCCTAATCCTATAGAAAATATATGGAGGGAGCTGAAACTTCAAGTTGAAGAGAAGATCTGTAAAGAAGAGTGGACCAAAATCCCTTCTGAGATGTGTGCAAACCTGGTAACCAACTACAAGAAATGTCCTCTGTGCTTGCCAACAAGGGTTTCTCCACCAAGTATTAAGACATATTTTGCTTGGGGATCAAATACTTATTTTACTCAACGAACTGCAACTTAATTTATAACATTTGTATTGTGTGTTTTTTTTCTGGATTTTTGGTTGATATCCTGTATCTATCATTTAAAATCCACCTATGATAACAATTATAGACCCTTCAGTTTCTTGTAAGTGGGCAAACTTACAAAGTCTGCAGGGGATCAAATAATTCTTTTCCTCACTGTACAACTCCAAAAGGAAAAAAAAATGTTTGCTGTAACTGATTATAACGTGTGAGTTGGAGTTTGGCTTCAATTTGTTATTTAACACTACCCCCCCCCCCCCCCAGACTGACAATGCTGCTGTCTGCTGTGCCCCCTGTGCTCATTCCTCCAATAATACAGGAGTTGTGTTACTGGCCAGATCACCAGGTGAAAACAGAGGGGAAAAAAGATGGTGATTGGTAAGCTGCAATATAATACATTTTTGATTTGGGGTTTAATATCGCTTTACATTAAAGTGGCTTTAAAATATTACTTTGACACCAACAATCTCTTAAAATATCAATGGAAAAAATGTGTTGCTAAAATATTAGAAGTAATTGAGGTAGGTCTTTGATAGTCTTGGGGGTTATTTACTAAAACTGGAGAGTCCAAAATCTAGAAATCTAGCTCTTCATAGAAACCAATCAGCTTCCAGTTTATATTGCCAAAGCTTAATTGAACAAGCTGAAGTTAGCAGCTGATTGGCTACCATGCCAGATTTAGTAAATTGCCCCCTTTGATATCTGTTGAGCAACAATTTATACAATAAGTGGTACCTGGTGCCGGCTCCCAGCAAGTCCTCCCGCATATGTTGCAGCACTTCTTTGTCCCGGTACAGTCACTGTCACTGGTACAGTTATATATGGGCTCTGGATGGCATTTGGCTTTTATGTCTGGGCATCGGCCTGCTCTGACTGTGGAGAAATGACAGAATGGGTGGTCAGTGATGGCTCCCTATGTTAATGTTATTAGAGGGCGCACAGGGTTTACCTCTGTCCGGGGTCACACACACCAGGCCACAATTGGAGCAGCAGCATTTCTTGGAGTCGGTACACTGGCTGTCATTGTGACATTGGGGAGGACCGGGTCTGGCATAGAGACAGATGGATGAATTGAAGACCGGACATACAGGAATCAGATCTGGTGCTGGAGGTGGTGCTGCAAGATATTAGAAACCAGTAATAGTTACAAACTTATATCAGCATTTCTCAACCTTTTTTCAGTTGTGGGACCCTTTAAAAGTCTGCAAAATCTGGAGGCACCCCATTCTAAAATGAAAACATTTAAAGGAAGCCTGGGATGAGGCACACAACTGTCTTGATGGAATTAACTTCACATCAGAGGTCCCCCCATTAGAGTCCCTCCTTCACATCAAACATCTCCCATCATGTTAGAGGCACACATCACATCAAAGACTCCCCATCATAGCTCCTCCCAATCATATCAGAGGTCCCTCATAGCATCAGAGGTTCCCCACCACATCAGAGGTCCCCCCATCACATTAGATCACCACCTACACATCAGAGACCCTCCTTCACATCAGACGTCTCCCATCATGTCAGAGGCCCACATCACACCAGAGACCCCCCATCATATCTCCCCCTTTAGAGGCCCCAATCACATCAGAGGTTCCCCCATCACATCAGAGCACCAATTATACATCAGAGACCCTCCTTCACATAAGACGTCTCCCATCATGTCAGAGGCTCACATCACACCAGAGACCCCCCATCATAGCCCCCCTTTAGAGGCCCCAATCACATCAGAGACCCCCACCACATCGGAGGTCCCCTCATCACATCAGAGCATCACCTATACATTAGAGTCCTTTGTTCACATCAGACATCTCCCATCGTGTCAAAGGCCCACATCACAACATAGATCCCCCCATCATAGCTCCCTCTTTAAAAGTCCCCAATCACATCAGAGCCCCCCATCACATCAAAGGTCCTCCATCACATCAGAGTCCCCCACTCACATCAGAGGTTCCTCAACACATCACATCCCTCCTTCATGTAGCTAGGTGCTTGGCTAGAAACTAGGGTTTCTAACTGCCCGTAAATTTATGGACAGTTTATAAATTTGGTGTGATTTATAGACTGCCATTAGTAAAAAATGTGGCTGCAGCCCAAAATGAGAAGTTCTGAAGTCAGCTGGACTCAGCTGCACTCAGCAGGGTTTGGATTGCGGGGCAGGACAGTGCACACGTGCAATGGTGTCACAGCACTGCTTAAAACCTTTTACAATCTCCAAAGGAGGACTGTCAATAGAGGTGGAGGGTGAGCCTGGAGACAGTGGAGGAGTCAGGAGCGGGTCAGCTGGAGCACAGCATGTCTGGCTTGCCAACATGCCCTGCACTGGACTGGAGACAGTGGAGTCAAGAGCAGGTCAGCGAGAGCTCCACCAGGCCCACCACCATGCAGCATTTTAAGGATGTCCATCTGTTTTCTTGTGAAAAAAAAGGATGTCCATCTCTTGTACCATATATACAGCCTCTAACCATCTACTGTACCATGTCTGCAGCCTCTAACCATCCCCTGCACCATGTCTGCAGTTTCTAACCATCTCCTGTACCATGTCTGCAGCCTCTAACCATCTCCTGTACCATGTCTGCAGCCTCTAACCATCTCCTGTACCATGTCTGAAGCCTCTAACCATCTCCTCTACCATGTCTGCAGCTCTAACAATCTCTTATACCATGTCCACAGCCTCTATCCATCTGCTGCACCATGTCCACAGCCTCTAACCATCTCCCGTACCATGTCTGAAGCCTCTAACCATCTCCTCTACCATGTCTGCAACTCTAACAATCTCTTATACCATGTCCACAGCCTCTATCCATCTCCTGTACCATGTCCACAGCCTCTAACCATCTCTTGTATGTCCACAGTCTCTGACTATGTCTTGTATCATGTCACAATCTTTGACCATCTCTTGTCTTGTATCATATCTACAGTCTCGGAGGGGAAGCCTCTAGTAGAGCCAAAAAGGGGGGCACTGCTGGGAGGTGGGTATAGGATAGAATAGAAGATGAAACCAGAGCTGCCAAGCTGGAGACTGCTGAGGACCATCTGACTGAGCCCTGCACAGTACACCTAACAAGAGGTCAGTGACAGTGCCACCAGGCCAGTCTGAGGGGCGAAACCTTCATATGGGGACAACTGATCCACTGAAAACTGCTGAAAGCTACTTTAACAAATTGTTATTTTAAAGTGGAAGTTTAGTCAGAAAATTAAGACACGCTAGATCACTTCAGGCTGGCCCCTTTTGCAGGTATAACTATGTAAAACATTAACAACAAGTGTCTATACCGTGTAAAATCCAGTAATACACTGTCTCACCGTGATCTGCATATGCACAGTTGCTCTCTATTTTTAGGCACTGCTAAATTTGTAGAGGTCTACTGACAGACATAAAGCGAGATTAAACCCTCCTATCCTTTACAGCCAAGGAAGCTCTTTCTGTTTGATCTGCAACTGCCATGGTGTCGCACATGTGATCAGCTATGACACCAGCTATTTGTTGATCTTACAGTTTGGTTGAGGACACAAGCAAATGTGACAGTTAACAATCCCGGCATTCCAGGAATGTAACTGCTTTTTCAAACTGTTAAATTGATGGGTTTAGTTCCACTTTATGATTTACTGCTGTTCAGGGGCTCTGGGCTTCAGCAAAATGGAACCTCCAGAAAGAAACCGGAACAATGCTGGAGGCAATGTACAGCACATACTAATTGTGGCAGCATAATTATTAATATTGTATGTAGGTTTCTTGCTAAAGAACATTATTTTTTCTATCAAGCTGTTATGGGTAAAGTTCTACTTTAAAAATGTGTAGCACCCTCTACCATAGGGAGGTGCTTAGAGAGATATTTTTGTATTAGGTGAGGTAAATTTAGTCAGGCCTGATTGTTTTCATTCTGTGCAGGGGAGTGGCCCAGGGAGGACTGGTGACTTCAGGTAGTGATACTCTTTGGCAAACCCCTCCTTTCAAGCTCAGAATGTTCTGGAAGAAAGGGTGGGGAAAAGGAGGTGGAACTGCCTGAGGTATCTTAAGGTGCCCTAACCAATCCCCAACCTGGATTGGCATGGGGCAGGCCTCCTTAAATTTCTTGGGTCAGCCCAGTCTGGGAGGAGAGTTTGGGTGGAAGAGCTGAAGATGGGATAGTGCAGAGGCTGTCGAGGCCTAGAGGGAGTTCCCAGTCTGGGGGGGGGGGGGTTGACCTCGGCCTAGGAGAGCTCGGATGCAGCCAGGAGGATAGAGTGAGATCCTGGAGAAGAGGCACAAGGCAGAGCGGGAAAGGACAGCAGAAGAAAGCACTATCGGAGAGATCTCCAGGAGAGAAACTACAAGTGACAGGCATCGAAATTTGAAAAATCGGAAATTCGGTAATTTGAAAATAGGAAAAGCCGAAATTCAAAAAAACGGAAATTCAGTAATTCGAAAATCAGAAAAGCTGAAATTTGAAAAGTCGGAGATTCGGAAATTTGAAAAATCAGTAATTTGGTAATTCGAAAATCCAACAATTCAAAATAAGAAAAAAAATCCAAAAATTTGAAATAATAACTAATAACTATTAAATTATAGGTATTAGAATTTCCTTTCAAATTTGGCTGTTAGTGAACGTAACAAATACGAATTTATCCAAAGTTATGAATTATCCCAAATAATGAATGCCGCATCTAAACGAATGGAACGTAACACATTAATAATAATAATAATAAAAAGTTTTTATTATTATTGTTATTATTTATTATTATTAATTTGTTACGTTTCATTCGTTTAGATGGGGCATTCATTATTCTCTTTAACTGCTTGCCAACCATACCACTTACATGTACGGTGGCAAGGTGGCTCTGTTGCTCTGGATCACGTACAAGGTAGGGAAGGCGACCCGGCTGTGCTGTGATTATACATAGCAGATGCTGATCAACGGGTGCCGTCCAATGGGTGAACGCTGGCAACCGCCGATCATTGGGAAGACACACAGGACAAAGCTCTATCTTGTCAGTGGGGAAGTTATTGGTTTTTCTTTCCACACAAAGCAGGGTATAAAATCCATCACTTTCCTTAGTAAAAGTAGCACACATATTACACCAAAACACTGGTTAGGCACACATTTAAACCTTTAATCGCCCTAGCTGTTTAACCCCTTCCCAGCCAGTGTCATTAGTACAGTGACAGTGTATATTTTTAGCACTGATCACTGTATTAGTGTCACTGGTTCCTGAAGTGTCAAAAGTGTCAGTTAGTGTCCAATTGTCCGCCGCACTATTGCAGTCTTGCTATAAGTCGCTGATCACCACCATGACTAGTAAATAAATAAAAAATCATATAGAATGCCTTCTAAAGTAGTTATAGCCTTCTGTTTACAGATGTTTTATTACAGTATTGATTAACATTGCTGTTATTGTTTTAATGCAGTTTGTGGATTACCAGGTTTACTTTAATTTAGCTGCATAGAACTCCATTCTATGCTACTATAACCTTGTAAATATATTGGGGTTGATTTACTAAAGGCAAATAAACTGTGCACTTTGCAATGGGCAGTTGCACTCTGCAAGTGCAGTTATTTCAGAGCTTAGAAAATGATGTAAAGCTTTACTTTGAAAAGAATACCCAATCACGTGCAAGGAAAAAAAACTGCATTTTGTTTGCACTTGATTTTCATGATGGAGGTCAACAGAGCTCATTTAACAAGCTACAGAGCAACTGCTCTTGCAGAGTGCAACTGTACATTGCAAAGTACACAGTGTATTTGCCTTTAGCAAATCAACCCCATTGTCTAGTAAACTGTTATTGACCTAATCCTTCACTTACTCTTATATGTACATACTGCTATATATGTTAACCTGTGACCATATATTGGGTTCATTTACTACTAACCAGGCTGATGTATGCTTTTGACACTGAACTTTAGTTGTGTGCAGGGTATCTATATGTATGTTCCCAAATGCAATGCAGTATCCAGTTGTTTCACCTGGTGTGTCAGAGGGGCTGAGGTTGTTCACCACATTGAGGCAAAAGTACGGCTCCTGCGGGGGTCCTGCTACTTTTACATCAGAGGTCCCCTATCACATCAGAGGTCCCCATCACATCTGAGGTCCCCCATCATGTCAGAGTACCCCCTTCACATCAGAAGTTTCCCATCACATCAAAGCCCCCCTTCACATCAGAGCCCCCCTCTTCACATCAGAGGTCCTTCATTACACCAGAGCCCCTCTTTACATCAGAGTTCCCTACTTCTATCAGATCACACCCCCCTTATCACAATAGGTTCCCCATCAAATCAGGGCCCTCTATCACATCAGAGACCCCCTTCACATGAGTGGTCCCCAATCACATGAGTGGTCCCCCGATTACATCAGAGCCCCACCTTTATGTCAGAGTTTCCCCTTCACAATAGAGGCCTCCAATGATATCAGTGCCCCCCCCCCCCACCTTCACAGAATAGGCCCCCAATGACATTGGAGGTCCCCTACCTTTACATCAGAGTTCCCATCAGATCACAGCCCACCTCCATATAAGTGGTTCCCCATCAAACCAAGGCCCTCTATCACATCAAAGGCCTCCAATCACATCAGTGCTTCGCCCTCCTTTATATGAGTAGTTCCAATCAAATCTGGGACCTCTTTCACATCAGAGCCCTATTCACATCACAGGCCTCCAATCACATCAGAGCTCCCCTTGCACATAATAGGTCCCCCAAATACATCAGAGCCCCATCTTTATGTCAGAGTTTCCCCTTCACACCAAAGACCTCCAATGACATCAGAACCCCCCCCCCCCATTCACAGGGGAGGTCCCCAATGACATTGGACACCCCCACACCTTTATGTCAGAGTTCCCATCAGATCACAGTCCCCCTCCATTTAAGTGGTTCCCCATCAAACCAGGGCCCTCTATCACATCAGAGGTATCCAATCACATCAGTGCTTTGCCTTCACATAAGGGGTCCCCAATCACATCAGTGGTTTCCCCATTGCATCAGAGCTCCACATTACATCTGAGTTCCTCCTTCACATAAGAGGTCCCAATCACATCAGTGGTATCCCCCATCGCATCAGAGTTCCCCCTTCACATCAGAGGCCCCATTAGAGAACAAGTCTAATTGAATGTGACTATCTATATTAGATGTACTTATGCTTTCTAGATCAGTCAGGATCACTTCTGTCACTTCTGCAGTTACCATCGAGCATTTGCCTTTTATATCTGGTCAGAGGATGTGCCGGTTATTGTGTGAACCTGTTACTTTAACATAAAAGGGTTCATTTTTTGGGGAAAAGGTCAGGTCACCGGGCTGTCACAACTGTGTAAATCTCAGCACTATGATCAAACATACAAATCTTTTGGCAGGTTTTACAGGTATTTCATCTGTGTGTTTGGCTGCTTTCCCAGGCATCGGAGTTAACAGGATATGGGCTGATCTGGACTATATGTAATGTACAGTAGGTTCCCTAAACATGCAATTCCGGGGATATTGGAGATATTCTGTGACTGGATTATGTTAATTGTAGCAGCAAGAATGAGCCTGCTCACAGCCTGTTTAGGCTCCATCCTTCAAGGGATCGTGAAGGACACCATTGCTGATTTATTCAAGATGGTGAGAGAGTTTGGAGGGGATAAATTTATTGGATGCATTAGGTGGTATTAGCTACCAAGTCCAACTTTACAGCCATTTGCATTTTTGTAGGCTATAGCCTTTCCTGGAGGATTGTCTATATTGCAGAGGTTTACATCACTCCATATTGCTTGAGGTGAGATATTTATTCAACTTTAGGCAAAGTAAATGGTTTATGTAATGATAGAAAAATGGAGCAGTGCTACAACCACTGCAGGATATCTAATCAGCTTCATGGCTCAAAACCTGGTGGTCAAGCTGAATGGAGTCTGAGAACCTTGCACAATATACAAACTCGTCAGCGGTGGTCTCCAAACTGAGGATAAATGGGGCTTTTTGCTTGCCTTTATCCAGCCCTTGGGGTACCATTCCTCCCACTGACACCAACAATGGGGCACTTTTCCTCCCATAGATGCCAATGATGGGGTATTATTCCTCCCACTGACACCAATGATGAGACATTATTCCTCCTACTGACACCAATGATGGGACATTATTCCTCCTACTGACACCAATGATGGGACATTATTCCTCCTACTGACACCAACGATGGGGCACTATTCCTCCTACTGACACCTAGGGATGGGCGAACGGTTCAGCCTGAGCATAAGTTTGGGCCGAACTTTCGCTGTTTGGGTGTTCAGCGAAAAGGCCGAACAAACAGAACGTTCGACCGTTTGTTTGGCCCCCCGAACGAACCAAAATGCAATACGTTCTATGCATTTTGCATCAAGATAAAAATCTTTTGTGTGTGGCAGCCCCCCCAGCACCCCCTAATTTCTTAACTGAGCCCCTTCTCTCTCCAACGATGTCCACAAGTGTCTTAGCCATCCAGGACACTCCTCCTGAATAGCAGCAGCACCATTGGCACCCACGGCTGTCAATCAAAGTCAGTCCATCAATCAGGGGAGAGAGGGGGCGGGGCCGGGTCAGGCTCCATGTCTGAATGGATACACGGAGCTCTGACTCAGCTCAGGTGCCCCCATAGAAAGCTGCTGGCTGAGGGGGCACTCTATAGGAGGGAGGGGCCAGGAGCTGTAAAGAGGGACCCGAGAAGAAGAGGATCCGGGCTGCTCTGTGCAAAACCAACTGCACAGAGTAGATAAGTATGACATGTTTGTTATTAAAAAAAAAAAAACTAGCCTTTACAATCATTTTAATGTTACAGTCATACTTTCTGAAGATATGCTATAAACTGTACACTGCTGCCACTGACCTGAAGAGGGGTATGGTGTTCCAGTACACACTGTGCAGAGGATGAGTGCCAGAAGGATGGGGAGACCAACTGAAGCCATGATGTCACTGGATCTGTTTGCCTGCTCTTCTGATTATCAAGTGTAACACCTACACAGCGGTGTGCAAAAATATATAAAAACGCCCTGTACTCGACACCCTCCCCCCACCATCACAGTGACACAATCCCAGCATTACATAACACTGTACAATGTCTGGGAACACAGAGGCAGTGAGGGCTGCAATGTTTGGGTGGGTGGGGGGGGGGGGGGGCGT
>BLSH010077881.1:344192-355448 GCA_018402905.1 Glandirana rugosa | reverse complement strand
TCCGGACAAGACTCACCTTGGACAGGAGAATTTGGCGACATACCAGAACCGGTGACACGACTTCGAGTCAAAGTCCCAGAACCGTTAGTATAATATCGGACCCGGTTCATGTGACAACACTGAAGAAATGACACTTTGCTACAATGTAAAGTAGTGAGTGTAAAGCTTGTATAACAGTGTAAATTTGCTGTCCCCTCAAAATAACTCAACACACAGCACACAGTCTAAACCGCTGGCAACAAAAGTGAGTACACCTCTAAGTAGAAAATATCCAAATTGGACCCATTAGCCATTTTTCCTCCCTGGTGTCATGTGACTCATTAGTGTTACAAGGTGTAAATGGAGGACAGGTGTGTTAAATTTGGTGTTATCACACTCACTTGCTCATATAGGTCGCTGGAAGTTCAACATGGCATCTCATGGCAAAGAACTCTCTGAGGATCTGAAAAAAAGAATGGTTGCTCTACATAAAGATGGCCCAGGCTATAATATGATTGCCAAGACCCTGAAACTGAGCTTCAGCACAGTGGCCAAGACCATACAGCGGTTTAAGAGGACAGGTTCCACTCAGAACAGGCCTCGCCATGGTTGACCAAAGAGGTTGAGTGCATGTGCTCAGCGTCATATCCAGAGGTTGTCTTTGGGAAATAGACATATGAGTGCTGCCAGCATTGGTGCAGAGTTTGAAGGGGTGGGGGGTCAGCCTGTCAGTGCTCAGACCATACGCCGCACACTGCATCAAATTGGTCTGCATGACTGTCTTCCCAGAAGGGAGCCTCTTCTAAAGATGATGTACAAGAAAGCCCGCAAACAGTTTGCTGAAGACAAGTAGACTAAGGTCAGGGATTACTGGAACTATGTCCTGTGGTCTGATGAGACCAAGATAAAATTACTTGGTTAAGATGGTGTCAAGCATGAGTGACGCCAACCAGGTGAGGAGTACAAAGACAAGTGTGTCTTGCCTACAGTCAAGTATGGTGGTGGGAGTGTCATGGTCTGGGGCTGCATTAATGCTGTCGGGACTGGGGAGCTACAGTTCATTGAGGAAACCATGAATGCCAACATGTACTGTGACATACTGAAGCAGAGCATGATCCCCTCCCTTCGGTGACTGGGCTGCAGGGCAGTAATCCAACATGATAAAGTCCCCAAACACACTTCCAAGATGACCACTGCCTTGCAAAAGAAGCTGATGGTAAAGGTGATGGACTGGCCAAGCATGTCTCCAGACCTAAACCCTATTGAGCATCTGTGGGGCATCCTCAAACGTAAGGTAGAGGAGTGCAAAGTCTGTAACATCCACCAGCTCCGTGATGTCGTCATGGAGGAGTGGAAGAGGACTCCAGTGGCAACCTGTGAAGCTCTGGTGAACTCCATGCCCAAGAGGGTTAAGGCAGTGCTGGAAAATAATGGTGGCCACAAAAAATATTGACACTTTGGGCCCAATTTGGATATTTTGACTTAGGGATGTACGCACTTTTGTTGCCAACGGTTTAGACATTAATGGCTGTGTGTTGAGTTATTTTGAGGGGACAGCAAATTTATATTGTTATACAAGCTGTACACGCACTACTTTACATTACTTGTAGCAAAGTGTCATTTATTCAGTGTTGTCACATGAAAAGATAGAATAAAATATGTACAAAAATGTGAGGGGTATACTCACTTTTGTGAGATACTGTATATAGTAAGCCGAGGAATGGGTAGCAGGTACAAAGCTCCCTGAGATAAGCAGTCTCTTAGGCACAGATACCAAATCCACAAAGGTAGTGACAAACAGTGTGGCGTTTATTTGTGATATTTACAAGCAGTAGTGTAATTTGGTTTTGTGCTGCTGTAGGCAAGACTAAAATCGTGCACCCCCAATTTGTGCAGACTCTCAGGTGGCTATGTGGGGTCTCTGGTCCTCTGCAGGGTCTCTGGTGGCTGTACGTGGTCTCTGGTGCCTATGCGGGTCTCTGGTGGCTGTACGGGGTCTCTGGTTGACTGTGCAGACTCTCAACTTTGGGCTCTCAAGTGGCTATGCACGGTCTCTAGTGGCTGTACGGGGTCTCTGGTGGCTATACAAGGTCTCTAGTGGCTGGACGGGTCTCTGATGGCTATGCGGGGTCTCTGGTGCCTGTGCAGGGTCTCTGGTTGCTGTACAGGGTCTCTGGTGGGGTCTCTGGTGGCTGTGCGTGGTTTCTGGTGGCTGTGCGGGGTCTCTGGTGGCTGTGTGGGGTCTCTGGTGGCTATGCAAGGTCTCTGGTGGCTGTACAGGGTCTCTGGTGGCTGTACGGGGTCTCTGGTGGCTTTACTAGGTCTCTGGTGGCTGTACAAGGTCTCTGGTGGCTGTATGGGGTCTCTGGTGCCTGTGCAGGGTCTCTGATGGCTGTACGTGGTCTCTGATGCCTATGCAGGGCCTCTGGTGGCTGTACGGGGTCTCTGGTTGACTGTGCAGACTCTTAACTGTGGGCTCTCAAGTGGTTATGCATGGTCTCTGGTGGCTGTACGGGGTCTCCAGTGGCTATACAAGGTCTCCAGTGGCTGGTCGGGTCTCTGGTGGCTATGCGGGGTCTCTGGTGCCTGTGTGGGGTCTCTGGTTGCTGTACGGGGTCTCTGGTTGCTGTACGGGGTCTCTGGTGGGTGCGCAGGGTCTCTGGTGGCTGTGCGGGGACTCTGATGGCTGTACGGGGTCTCTGGTGGCTGTACGAGGTCTCTGGTGGCTGTGTGGGGTCTCTGGTGGCTGTACGGGGTTTCTGGTGGCTATGCAGGGTCTCTGGTGGCTGTACGAGGTCTCTGGTGGCTATGCAGGGCCTCTGGTGGCTGTGTGGGGTCTCTGGTGGCTGTACAGGGTCTCCGGTGGCTGTACGGGGTCTCTGGTGGCTCTATGGGGTCTCTGGTGGCTTTACTGGGTCTCTGGTGGCTGTACGGGGCCTCTGGTGGCTATGCTTGGTCTCTGGTGGTGATTCAGGGTCTCTGGTGGCTGTACAGGGTCTCTGGTGGCTGTACAGGGTCTCTGGTGGCTTTACTGGGTCTCTGGTGGCTGTACAAGGTCTCTGGTGGCTATGCAGGGTCTCTGGTGGATGTGTGGGGTCTCTGGTGGCTGTGCAGGGTCGCTGATTGCTGTATGGAGTCTCTGGTGGCTGTGCAGGGTCTCTGGTGGCTATACACGCTCTCTGGTGGCTATGCAGGGTCTCTGGTTGACTGTGCAGACTCTCAAGTGGATATACAGGGTCTCTGGTGGCTGTACAGGGTCTCTGGTGGCTATGCAGGGTCTTTGGTAGCTGTGCGGGGTCTCTGGTGGCTGTGCGGGGTCTCTAGAGGCTATGTGGGGTCTCTGGTGGCTGTACAGGTTTTCTGGTGGCTATACAGGGTCTCTGGTGGCTGTATGGGGTCTCTGGTGGCTGTGCAGAGTCGCTGATTGCTGTATGGGGTCTCTGGTGGCTGTGCAGGGTCTCTGGTGATTATACGCACACTGTGGTGGCTATGCAGGGTTTCTGACTGACTGTGCAGACTCTCAAGTGTGGACTTTTAAGTGGATATGCAGGGGCTCTGGTGGCTGTACAGGGTCTCTGGTGGCTATGCAGGCTCTCTGGTGGCTGTGCGGGGTCTCTGGAGGCTATGCAGGGTCTCTGGAGGCTATGTGGGATCTCTGGTGGCTGTACAGGGTTTCTGGTGGCTATGCGGGGTCTCTGGTTGCTGTACGGGGTCTCTGGTGGCTATGTGGGGTATGAAAGCAAAAGGTGGCACTCCGAACTACTGCACTTAATTTAGTAATGGTTGCAATGCAAAGGTATAAAAGCAGACGCGTTTTGGCGGATATAGCCGCCTTCGTCACAAAAACATAATCAAAAATACTAATTTATATAGAAGGAGGATAGCACCAAAATGAAACGCCTCTCCGCCCAAATCATTAGGTCCAATCCAAATTCATTCAACACATCCGTGTGATGGACCAATGACAGGACATTGGAGGATTTGTAGATCCCTTTTTTGATAAAAAAGGAAAAAATATCACCCGAGCAGATAAAAATATGTGACAGCTTACATGACTACATATTAAATAATGACCATAAACCAAAACATAAAAGTTTAGGACGAATCAATAAAGTCCAATTGTACTTATACAAAAATCCAAACGGGGCATCTGTGAAAAAAGCATATAATAGAACATGAGGTCTGTAAATGTAGGGAGCAGTGGCAGCCCGTCCATAAGTTGCCCCCCTAATCCATGCGCCTGGCCCCTAATCTCCATGCAGGGCGCCGGACGCATGGATTCCAATGTTTTTTTTTTTATTTTTTAGAAGCAGTTGATTAGAGCCTGAGGCTCTAACTGGCTTCAAAAAAACGGTGGGCTTGGGGCGCAGAGGACTGTGCCCTTAGCCCACCCATTTGTGTGAGATTAGAAAAGCAGAACCCTCTGATGGGACGTTAGAAGGCATAAACTCCACAGGAAAATTCATTACAAAATAGTATAAAATTTCATAGTTTATTACAAAGGTTTAAAAGAGTAAGGTGAAACAATGGAGGAAGATATGGTGGGGTTTAAAAAACCCAATGTGCAAAAACAAAACAAAACACAATAATCCGTTAAAATGCAACAAGTACATATAACAGAACCACTTCTTTACTGCACTACTGTATAATTGAAACAGAGTGCTACCCAACGCGTTTCAAGATTGTGCATTGTTCCTCTTCATCAGGGGTAAGTGGTAATATTACTCGTTAGTATTGTTCAAAAAAAGGAGATTTGTATGGCATAAATACAGGTTCTCATATAGGACTAGTGCAGGTTAAAAGCAGGAAGGAAAAGTGCTGCTGCAACTGGCATCGGGTCATCTATATAGGCGGAGGGCAACAGCCGGTCCCATGTGGTACCACCAGAGGGGGGGCCCTGGGGGGGCGACCAGCCTCCAGAGCGCCCACCAAAGGGAGGCTGCCTGGCTGTGTGAATCAGCTCTTGCTGCCAGACAGAGGTCTGCTTCATGACAGCTGGCTGGAGGAGCGACCTCCATTATAACACTAACGAGTCACATGACACCGGGGAGGGAAAATGGCTAATTGGGTCCACTTTGGACATTTTCACTTAGGGTAGTACTTGGTTTTGTTGCCTGCAGTTTAGACATTAATGGCTGTGTGTTGCGTTATTTTGAGGGGACAGCAGATTTACACTGTTATACAAGCTGTACACTCACTACTTTACTTTGTAGCAAAGTGTCATTTCTTCAGTGTTGTCACATGAAAAGGTAGAATAAAATATTTACAAAAATGTGAGGGGTGTACTCACTTTTGTGAGATACTATATATATATATATATATATATATAAAATTGCGTTTTATGGTTGACCCTCCTACTTTTGTCTCTGCCCCCCCATGTGCCCCCCTAAATATGAACGTTAGTGACGCCACTGTTCAGGAGAGAACAAGCTGTGCTCATCATTACAGTGAGGAGATTACACATATTAGTTTACAGATTGCTAAATGACTAAACATCAATAACAGGAAATTATATTGCAAAAGAAGACTATTGCTTAACCTACCAACTACGCCTTTATTTTCTTCATCAGCTCATCCCCCGCAGTTATTACCCTTTCATATCACTTGACCCGCCCTTAGATTGTAAGCTCTAAGGAGCAGGGCCCTCTGATTCCTCCTGTATTGAAGTGTATTGTAATTGTACTGTCTGTCCTCATGTTGGCGCTATTTAAATCCTGTATAATAATAATAATAATGATGATGTACACGGCTTGAGGAACACATCATCATCAGGACAAGAGGGTAGAAGTGGGGATCGAGAAGGAGAACGGAAGGGTAGAAGAATGAGGAGATCAGAGGTGAGAGTAAGACCACAGGTAACAGTTCTAAACACAAAGGTCCACATTGAAACTTGGGGGAAGGAAATTTGTAGTCCAAGGCTGTTAGGTCTCTGTCATTTTTTGTCATGCTATCAGATATTTTAGCTTTGACTTTTTTCATGCAGCTTTACCTGAGCAACTCTGGAGCTAGTTTCAGCTCGATGAAGATTCCTACTTTCCATGGATTTACTGATTGTCAGGAAGATATAAATCATCAAGAACCTCAAAGAAGACCTCTATACTCATTATAATGAGTATCCCATTTCACAAATAGAAAAAAAAGTCCAAAAAATATCCCATAGTTTGTAGACGCGATAACATTTGCGCAAATCAATCAATATAAGTATATTGACCTAAATTGATGAATAAATTAGGTTTTTTTACATTTTTTTTATTAGATATGTATTATAGCAGAAAGTAAAATATATTGGATTTTTTTTTCAAAATTGTTGGTCTTTTTTTGTTTATAGTGCAAAAAATACCACCAAAAGAAAGCTCTATTTGTGGGGGAAAAAAAGGACATCAATTTTATTTGGGTACAACGTCACACGCCTACGTAATTGTCAGTGTAGCCCGGGGCGCCGACGTCCACAAGCCTGATGGTGACCTTCAGAGTCAGGGAGGACTGACATCCATCCTCTCAGTGTGGGTTACTAGGCATAGTGGGTGCAGCTAGAAGAATTGGGTTGGGTGCCAGACACTTTGATGGTGCAGAAGAAAAGAGATTTTTCTCTTCAAGAATTGGGGAGAGAGGGTTATGGCCAGGACACCCTTTGGCTAGATGCAACAGCACTTTGCAGACTCAGAGACTGTTTGAATGAGGCTCTTAATGTAGCCGTAAAGTCCCACAGGCCTTTCAACTGACTTTGCCTGACTAGAACTGTTTCCTTGTACTGTGAACTTGAACTTTGGACTTCAACACAGATTGATGCACATACCAACTTGGTATCCCCCCCAGCCTCCTGCTGTAGCTTCACGAATTTACACTCAGTCTCCCAACAAGACTTATTGGACTCTCACTGCCACAGGGTCCCTTGTACTTCAAACAGCCAACTACTGTGTATCCCGAGTGTCCCCACGCCAACTTGTTGGGTCCCTTCCTCAGCTCTTCAGCCCAGCTACTGAACTCTCTTGCAAGCATCACCCCGCTATCTGGGCTTCTGCTGAGACTTTTCCACTGCCCCCAGCTAGTGAAAAAGGCTGCTCTGGTACTCTCTAAGACTTCAACTCTGGCCTCTGATAACAGGAGCATTGTTCCTCATAGGAAACAGTTTCCCCTTTACCTCTGACCCTGGTTCACACTTTGCCTCTGGTGACAGGAACGATTATCTTCCATGAGAACTTTCCCTTCACCTCCAACATAGAGGTGTTCTCTGGCCGGTAGAACCCATGCAACTCCATAAGGGATCCGACATGAAGCCTCAACCCTCCACTTCTGCTGTTGGTTTTGGGTAGGCCTCAGTCTGCCCAGCAACCAGGCACTCCCGATTAGGCCCCAGGCTTCTGGCCTAGCAGCCGGGAGCTTTAAAATACGTCCACCCAGGTAGCACAGAACAATGATCATCTGACTCCTCCCAAATATATAGGCTCTCCCAGCAGGCCATGGGGCCCAAAGAAAACGCCCATCCATTGGCTGGAGTAGCCCATCATTCATATTCCTAGATTATGTATACCTTATCATTCCAATGCCATCAGCAGCAGTGCCACCCAATGGCAGAGGAGAGAGATGCACCAAACCCAGAGTTAGGAAAAGAGTCAGGAGATCCCCTAACAATTTGGCCAGGCTATTTACATACTTGTCAACAGCCCCTATTTTCCCGGGACATTTCTGGGATTTAGACCTTTTTCCTGGTCTTACTGGGAAATTGCCGTTTTATCATTTTTTCGCCGCCGCTAGAGGCCGCAGCCGTCACTCATGAATTGACTCTGCGGCGGCCATTTAACAGAAGAACAGCTCGTGAAGCAGGGAAGAACCAAGAGGCAGAGCCCGGGTGGCAATGAAAGCGGCTGCCCCAATTTGTAGCCGCCATCCAGGCTCTGCCTATTGGTTCTTCTTTGTTCCACGAGCTGGTCTGGCACGGAGATCAAATCAGTGGCGTCGCTACCGGGGTGCAGAGGAATGTCAGTATCTTCCCTGCACCTCGTCTCTGTAAGTGAGACACCATCCCTCCTGGGGGACAAGGACCACCATCCCTTGCTGGGGGACAGGGATCGCCATCCCTTGCTGGGGGACAGGGAACGCCATTCCTTGCTGGGGGGACAGGGACCGCCATCCCTTGCTGGGGGACAGGGACCACCATTCCTTTTTGGGGGACAGGGACCACCATCCCTTGCTGGGGGACAGGGACTGCCACCCCTTCTGGGGAGAGGGACCACCACCTCTCCTGGGGGATAGGGACCACCAACCCTTCTGGGGAGAGGGACCACCTCTCCTGGAGGACAGGGACTGCCACCCCTTGCTGGGGGACAGGGACTGCCACCCCTTCTGGGGAGAGGGACCACTACCTCTCCTGGGGGACAGGGACCACCATCCCTCCTGGGGGACAGGGACCACCATCCCTCCAGGGGGACAGGGACCACCATCCCTCCTAGGGGACAGGGACCACCATGGATTCCTGGGGGACAGGGACCACCATCCTTCCTGAGGGCCAGGGACCGCCATTCCTCCTGGGGGACAGTGACCGCCACCCCTTCTGGGGGACAGGGACCATCATCCCTCCTGGGGGACAGGGACCACCATCTCTCCTGGGGGGCAGGGACCACACCTCTCCTGGGGGACAGGGACCACCATCCCTCCTGAGGACAGGGACCACCATCCCCCTCTTGGGACAGGGGCCCCATCTCTCCTAGGGACAGGGACCCCATCTGCCCTTATATCCGACAACAAAGGTGTCACCCCTATCCTTGACAGCCTGCAGATTTGGGGTGCACACCATGACCATGCACTGCTGGTCTGAAACTAGCCTGCCCAGTGCACTGCAGGGCATTGTGGCAGTCTAGACAGGAGAGAGCCCCATGCTCTAGCCTGCCAAGTGTCTACTGCTCTGTCCTGTTGTCACTCCACAGCGGCAAGGGCAGGCAAGATTGGGAGATTAATTATTAAGTGGGGGTGACACCATGTTTTACTGCACCAGGTGACACCAACCCTAGGGACGCCACTGCAAATCACCAACGCCACTGCAAATCACCAGAGAAGCATGGACTAGCTGTATCTGTGGTAACAAAGTGACACAAACTGCATCTAGTGACAAGTGAGCCAAGCTGCATCTGGTGACAGGCAATGGTGGCAAGCGACACATTGCATCTGCTGGCAGGCGACTGTGGCAAGTAGCACACTGCATCTACTGGCAGGCGACAGTGGCAAGTGACACGCTGCATCTGGTGGCAGGTGACGGTGGCAAGTGACACATTGCATATGCTGGCAGGCAACAGTGGCAAGTGACTCACTGCATCTGCTGGCAGATAATGGTGGCAAGTGACATGCTGCATTTGGTGGCAGGCGGCAGTGGCAAGTGACACGCTGCATCTGGTGGCAGGCGACAGTGGCAAGTGACATGCAGCATCTGGTGGCAGGTGACGGTGGCAAGTGAAAAGCTGTAACTGGTGGCAGGCAACAGTGGCAAGTGGCACACTGCATCTGGTGGCAGGCGACGGTGGCAAGTGACACGCTGCATCTGCTGGCAGGCAACGGTGGCAAGTGACATGCTGTATCTGCTGGTAGGTGACGGTGGCAAGTGACATGCTGCATCTGGTGGCAGGCGACAGTGACAAGTGACACGCTGCATCTGGTGGCAGACGACGGTGAAATGCGACACACTACATCTGCTGGCAGGCGACGGTCGCAAGTGACACACTGCATCTGGTGGCAGGCAACGGTGGCAAGTGACATGCTGCATCTGCTGGCAGGCGACGGTGGCAAGTGACACGCTGTATCTGCTGGCAGGCGATGGTGGCAAGTGACACACTGCATCTGCTGGCAGGCGACGGTGGCAAGTGACACACTGCATCTGGTGGCAGGCAACCGTGGCAAGTGACACGCTGCATCTGGTGGCAGGCGACGGTGAAAAGTGACACACTGCATCTGCTGGCAGGCGATGGTCGTAAGTGACACACTGCATCTGGTGGCAGGCGACGGTGGCAAGTGACACACTGCATTTTCTGGCAGGCAATGGTGGCACGTGACACACTGCATCTGGTGGCAGGTGACGGTGGCAAGTGACACGCTGCATCTGCTGGCAGGCGACGGTGGCAAGTGACACACTGTATCTGCTGGCAGGCGAAGGTGGCAAGTGATACGCTGTAACTGGTAGCAGACAATGGTGGTAAGTGACACACTGCATCTGGTGGCATGCAATGGTGGCAAGTGGCACACTGCATCTGCTGGCAGGCGATGGTGGCAAGTGACATGCTGCATCTCCTGGCAGGCGACACTGGCAAGTGACACACCGTAACTGGTGGCAGGCAACGGTGGCAAGTGGCACACTGCATCTGGTGGCAGGCGACGGTGGCAAGTGAGACGCTACATCTGCTGGCAGGCAACAGTGGCAAGTAACATGCTGTATCTGCTGGCAGGCGAAGGTGGCAAGCGACATGCTGCATCTTCTGGCAGGCGACGGTGGCAAGTGACACGCTGCATCTGCTGGCAGGCGACGGTGGCAAGCGACACGCTGCATCTGCTGGCAGGCGACGGTGGCAAGTGACACACTGCATCTGCTGGCAGGCGACGGTGACAAGTGACACGCTGCATCTGCTGGCAGGCGACGGTGGCAAGTGGCACACTGCATCTGGTGGCAGGCAACCGTGGCAAGTGACACGCTGCATCTGGTGGCAGGCGACGGTGGAAAGTGACACACTGCATCTGCTGGCAGGCGATGGTGGTAAGTGACACACTGCATCTGGTGGCAGGCGACGGTGGCAAGTGACACACTGCATTTGCTGGCAGGCAATGGTGGCACGTGACAAACTGCATCTGGTGGCAGGTGACGGTGGCAAGTGACACGCTGCATCTGCTGGCAGGCGACGGTGGCAAGTGACACGCTGCATCTGCTGGCAGGCGACGGTGGCAAGTGGCACACTCAGGGCCGGTGCAAGGATTTCTGACACCCTAGGCGAAACATCATTTTGGCGCCCCCTTAGCTCCGCCCCTGACTCCACCCCCTTTGCCCTGCCCGTGTAACACGTGTGACCTACCTGACCATTACAGTGACCTACCTGACCATTGCACTGACCTAACTGTCCATTGCACTGACCTACCTAACACATACACTGACCTACCTAACACATACACTGACCTACCTGACCATTGTACTGACCTACCTAACACATACACTGACCTACCTGACCATTGTACTGACCTACCTAACACATACACTGACCTACCTGACCATTATGTTACCAGTCCATCCAGTCACATACACAA
>BLSH010077881.1:300840-329496 GCA_018402905.1 Glandirana rugosa | reverse complement strand
AAGACCCGAAGTGTCTGTCCACCTGACGGGCGTAGAGGCACGTCCTCCACCACAGGAGGCCCATGTCCTATCTCACATCATGAGATGGAGGTCCGTCCAAGAAGGGTAGCTTGAACTCTGAGGGAGTCCCCGTAGCCCATCGGGACAAGCCCCGACAAGTCCGTGAAAGGCTCGTTCCCCACTAGCATGGCCACGGAGTCCACCTCTCTAAGGTACCGAAAATGAGGTTGGACAAACACCACGGGCTTTTTCCCCCGTCCCAGTCCGGTCAAGACCTGAACTTCCGCGACTTAGCGAAACACTTTTGCGCTTTTAAGTCTTACCTCAGACAGGCAAAGCCAGCACCGGTGGGACGTGGTTCACCTGAAGAACCGTAGGAACCTATAGTCCCTGCGCATGGAACCGAAACGGACAGACTCCATTCTGAATTTTCGCGTTTTCACAAAGCGATTCAGCGCCTTCAAGTCCAGAACTGGCCTGACCCTGCCCCCTTTTTCGGGCACCACAAACAGGTTGGAGTAAAAGCCATGGAATCTCTCCACCTGAGGCACCGGTACGATCACCCCTTGCTCGGAAAGTGCCTGAACAGCCCCGAACAGGGCTACCCGATGCCCCTGAGGGAGTCTCAAGTTCGATGGGAAGAACCTGCCTGGAGGTAGAGTACTACACTCTATCCTGTACCCGGAGGACACCACCTCCTGCACGGAGATGCGGGCAGTCCACCTGTCTGTGAAGCCCAGAAGTCGGCCCCCCACCTGACAAACCCATCATGTGGTGGAGGACTTATCCTCTGCCTTTTCGGACTTGCGCTGCCAGGGACGTTTACCGGATCCCGCAGAAGCCTTATTGGTCCTTGCACCCTTGCCCGTTGCATCGGACGCACGAAAAAACCTCCTCTGATTTGAGGAAGCAGGGCTTGGGCTCTGGCAGGAAAGTACTCTTCCCTCCAGTGATACCTTTTATCAGGTCATCCAGCTGTGGCCCAAAGAGCCGACTGCCCTGAAAGGGGAGATCCGTGAGGCCTTTTTTGGACGCCTGGTCCCTTGACCAGCGATACAGCCACAGCACCCGTCTAATGATGACTGCAAAGACAGACATTTTTGACAACCTGCGAAGCAGGTCCAGAGGTGTGTCACAGAGGTACCGAAGACCCTCAAGCAGATGGTCCGCACACTGTGCTGCTTCCAGCAGCCTTCTGCTGTCCAGATCGTCTCGCAACTCAGTTGCCCTCACAGAGAGCGATTGCGGCGCCATCACAGATGCCAGAGCCGGTCGCACGGCCGATCCCGCCAACAAGAAAAGTGCTTTAGACACAGCCTCCATCCGCCTATCAGCCGGATCTTTAAAGGAGGTGGACCCCTCTAAGGGAACGGTCGTTGCCTTATTCAGGCGAGCCACCGAAGGGTCCACTGCGGGAGATGTTCACTTCTGCACAAAACTATCCTTATAGACCAGATTATCAAAAAATTGATCATAGGGGAAAGCACTTGGGGATCTGGGTAGTCTAGCTGACCCACAGACATAGATAGCCCCTGCGACTCCCCATCCGGGTCCAGTCGTAAAGGCGCACGAATGTCAGAAATAAGTGCAGTCACCACCGCCTCCTCACGTGTAACTGAGGGCCCCTGGCCCTCTTCACCCTCTGACAACCCCAGCTCCCCCTCAGAGAGCTCCACGGGGGTCCCCGTGACCGCCGAGGCCACTTCCGGCTCAGATTCCTCCCCCGAGGAGGGGGGAGGAGGAGGATGCTTTTTTAGGGGCCCCTGCCACACAGCTCGGCCCCTCCCGGGGAAAAAAATTCCCCTAATACCGCTCCAGGGACACCAGGGTCCCAGCTGCGCTTCCGCTTGCTCCTCCTTAGAGCGTCCCGCGGGATCAGCCGCCATCGCGTCTTGTACAATGACAATCAGGCAGTACCTGACACCCCCACAACACAGCCACACCGCCACCCCACTGATCAACCAGAGGGAAATACCCCAGGAGGACTGTACCCACCGCTACCAACACCCCAGGGAGAGCCCAGCAATACTTGCTGTCTTAGCCTCAAGCGCTGTGTCCTAGCAGGACTGCAACAACCGCCAGCCGAATGCTTGTGCCGCCTGTGCGATCCGCTCTGCTCCAGGAGAGGAAGACACCGCCAAAAACCGCATGTTACTGCTCCATAGGCTCAGGGAACATGGCCACCGAGCATCCTCTAGAGGGCTTTTGCATACATGCAGGGCGCGGCTACGGCAAAATGGCAGCCGGCAAAACACTAGAGGGAAGGCTAAGGCAAAAGGTGGCGGCTACGGCAAAATGGGAAGGGGGGAAACCCTGCGTCCGGGTGGCGACCCGCTATGCCCGTCGGAGTGGTGAGTGACCCCCCTCCCCCCCTCTGGGGTGCGGAGGGGGGTGACTGGGCATGCTAGGGGCCCCCGGTGGGGGTGGGGACCTGTGTGCGGACAGTGTCTTTTGGGATATCTTTCTCCTTTCCCAACCCCCCCGCCCCGCGCTCTGTGGCTGCTTAGAGCAGCGTTTGTTACCACCATGCGGCGATCCGCCGCCATCATGCCCAGTCACCCCCCCTCCGCGCCACAAAGGGGGGGAGGGGGGTCACTCACCACTCCGACGGGCGTAGCGGGTCGCCACCCGGACGCAGGGTTTCCCCCCTTTCCGGGGGGTATGCTGCCGGCAAGGCCTCTGGACTGGGGACAGCCCCCGGTCACTGGGCATAAGTGGGGGTCACCCACTGGCCACCCGCACGGAACGGGTGGATGCGGCGGACCCCGCCAAAGGACAAGAGTGGGCTCGCATCGGTTGGCCGTGCTGGGGAAAGTAAAGGGTTAACCCTGCTGCATCCCAGCCGGCTTCTTGATAGCAGTCTTCAGCAGAATTCTCGATAAAAGAAAAAAGAAGCTGTAGAAAAAACCCAACCGCAGGTCCCAGAAGGGGACCCAGGTCTGCTCCTTGCACTAGGCATGTGAAAACTGATATGCCATGTGCTGCAGGGGGGTTAGGAGAGAGAGAGTGGGGATGGCCCCCTGGGAGGGGTCAGCTGGCTTTCTTTCTTTCTGCCTAGGTCTACTCCTAATAGGATCTGCATAACCCACTGGTCTAATGCTGTGCTGCGTCTGTCAGTGAACGTAAGAGAAAACACAGTGACCCACAAAAATAAAGAGAAAATAAAAAGATGCAATGCCTAGGCCTTGTGGCCTATAAACAAAAATTGGCCCATTTGCGGCCAAAAGGCATAACCTGTGGCGTTGTGGCCTGGTGCTCCTTCTCACCGTGGGGTCCCAAAACTCATACTTATTATATCACTCTAACATTCCGCAGTGCTGTACAGAAATCACTGAACCATGCACAAGTGTCTGCACCAGAGAAGCTTACACTCTAATGCTCCTCCACACTCGCACACAATATTATTATTATTATACATTTCTATAGCTCTGACATATATCTCTGTGCTGTACAGAGAATACTTAGACAGTCACATCAGTTTCAGTATCAGAGGAGCTTACACTCTAATGTGTCCCCACAGTCTCACACTATTATTATTATACATTTATATTTCGAAGTGCTGTACAAAGACGCTGAACCAGTCACATCAATCTCTGCACCAGAGGAGCTTACAATCTAATATCCCTCCACACTTGCACGCTATATTATTATTATATTTTTATATAGCTCTGACATGTCACACACTGTTATTACACATTTATATATCTCTGACAAATTCCATAGTGCTGAACAGAGAACACTCAGGCAGTCGCATCAGTCTCTACACCAGGGAAGCTTACAATCTAATGCCAACACTGCGGTTAGAAGAAACTGAACAGCTTGCGAAAAGCAGCCAAGAGCTCCATCCTGTGGGAAGATAAAGGATTACAGCTTGGGAAAAGGCACCAAGGCTCCACCCTGTGGCCAGATTAACTATTACAGCTTGTGAAAAAGTGCCGAGAGCACCACCCTGTGGCCAGATTAAGAATTACAGCTTGTGACAAGGTGCTGAGAGCTTCACCCGTGGAAAACGTTTGTGAAAACGTGCCGAGAGCCCCACCTTGTGGCCAAATAAAAAAATACATAATATTAATAAATATATTAACCCCAATAAAAACCTATACACCTTTTATTAGTTCCCACTGCAACAGAATTGGCTCGAATGTCAATCAGGACACTATTTGCATGGGGACATGCTGGTAGGTTAATTGTCTCCTGTCTACATTGGCCCTGGTATGTGTATGTATGCGATATATGGTCTTCAGATTGTAAAATTTGTGGATGTACAGTATGTATGTGTGACTTGCTGGCTCTAAATAAATACCTGAAATAAATAAAAATAATGAATCCTTTAAATTAAATGACACAACTAAATAAAGTTATTGTGTACAAAGGTCTACTTTTATTCATATAATGTAAATAATAATATAAACATAAACCGGTTAACCTTAACACTACTGCTACTTCTAAACTTCTTAGTCTAACTTCCTCATTTGACCTGAAGCAATGGGTACAGGCTTCTACTCACACTGATGGGAACACCCTCGACCTTGTCTTCTCCTATCTATGCGCTCCATGCAACTTCTCCAACAATCCTTTTCCCTCTCCGACCGCCACCTTATTAGTTTCTCTCTCTCCCTGTCTTGCACCATCTTTGCCTCTAATCACCTAACCGTCACCCATTGAAACCTTTGCCAACTCAACACTTCTCTCCTCTATTCTGCTACCGACCACCTCTATGAAAAAATCTCACCCCTGTCCTGCCCCAACCAAGCCACTACCATCTACAATAAATCCTTGTCCTCCACCCTGGACGAGATTGCTCCCCTCACCACACACATCAGGCCTCCACCCCTACAACCCTGGCAAACAGACAACACCAAAAATCTCAAAAAGCCTAGTCGCGCCCTTGAGCGTCAGTGGCACAAGACAAAGTCTCTCAAAGACTTCAACCAATACAAATCTGCCCTCCATAAATATAATTCTCACCTCCACACTGCCAAGCAGACCTATTTTACCACTCTTATTAACACCTTCTCATCCAGTCCCCGTCAACTCTTCTCTAACTTAAACTCCCTACTTCGTCCTCCACCACTTCTGCCCACTAACACACTCACTGCCCAAGAGATTGCTAACCACTTCAAAAGCAAGATTGACACAATTTGTGATGAAATCTGCACTCTACAGGCATCTTCCCCGGTTAACACCCCATGTCAACAAGCACAATCGACACTATCCTTATTCAAACCTACTACTATAAACGAGGTTGCTAAACTCCTTTCTAACGCCCACCTAACCATCTGTCCGCTGGACCCTATTCCCTCTCAAATACTACGGTCACCCTCTGACTCTATCCTGCACTCTCTAACTCACATCTTCAATCTCTCACTCTCTTCTGGCATCTTCCCCAATGCTCTAAAACATGCATTGGTCAACCCCATACTCAAAAAGCCATCCCTGGACCCTACCGATCTTAACAATCTATGCCCTATCTCCTTGCTCCCCTTTTCCTACAAACTCCTTGAACGCCTAGTCTACAACCAACTGAGTGACCGCCTTGTTAAGAATAAACTTCTGAACCCCCTTCAATCTGGATTCCGCCCTCAACACTCCACAGAAACTGCCCTTCTACAACTCACAAATGACCTACTAACCGCTAAAACCAATGGGCATTACTCTCTACTCCTACTCCTGGACCTTTCGGCTGCCTTTGATACTGTCGACCACCCCCTCCTCCTCAAAAAACTTTACTCCCTCGGTCTTCGTGACTGTGCTCTTCAGTGGCTCTCATCCTACCTATCCCATCGCACCTTCAGTGTCACATACAATTCTACCTCCTCCTTTCCTTTTGCTTTCTCTGTCGGGGTCCCAAGGTTCTGTTCTTGGACCCCTCTTATTTTCAATATACACCTCTTCCCTGGGTCGGCTGATAGCCTCCCACAGCTTTCAATATCATTTCTATGCTGACGATGCCCAAATTTACCTCTCCACCCCCCAACTCACTCCATCGGTCTCCTCACGCATCACAAACTTATTAACAGACATATCTGCCTGGATGTCCCACCACTTCCTCAAACTCAACTTGTCCAAAACTGAACTCATAATATTTCCTCCCCCGCGTGCCATTTCCCCCGACTTCTCTGTCAAGAGCAATGGCACAACCATCCACCCATCCCCACATGTCAGGGTGCTTGGTGTTATCCTGGACTCTGAACTCTCCTTTTGGCCCCACATCCAATCACTTTCTAAGGCTTGCCGCCTCAATCTCCGCAACATCTCTAAAATACGTCCCTTCCTAACCAATGAAACCACAAAGCTCCTGATTCACTCCCTGGTCATCTCTCACCTCGATTACTGCAACTCCCTCCTCATTGGCTTACCTTTAAATAGACTATCCCCCCTCCAGTCCATCATGAATGCCGCTGCCAGACTCATCCACTTTACAAACCATTCAGCGTCTGCCACCCCTCTCTGCCAATCCCTCCATTGGCTGCCACTCACTCAACAAATTAAGTTCAAAATATTAACAATGAGCTACAAAGCCATTCACAACTCTGCTCCCAGCTACATCACCAGCCTAGTCTCAAAATACCAACCTAACTGTCCTCTTCGCTCCTCCCAAGACCTCCTGCTCTCCAGCTCCCTCATCACCTCCTCTCATACTCGCCTCCAAGACTTCTCCCGAGCATCTCCCATCCTCTGGAACTCCCTACCCCAATCTGTCAGACTATCCCCAAATCTATCCACCTTTAGGCGATCCCTGAAAATGTTTCTCTTCAGGGAAGCCTATCCTGACATCACCTAAAAACTACACTTCTTATTTTCTCAATCAGCTCACCCCCCACAGTTATTGCCCTTTTGTATCATTTAACCCTCCCTCCTAGATTGTAAGCTCTAACAAGCAGGGCCCTCTGATTCCTCCTGTATTGAATTGTATTGTAATTGTACTGTTTGCCCTAATATTGTAAAGTGCTGCGCAAACTGTCGGCGCTATATAAATACTGTATAATAATAATAATAACATAAACCATTCATGTTCAATGTCCCCACAGCACGCACACACACACGGGGCAGTACAGAAATATTTGCAGGCGCTTCAGTAATAGAAAAGAAAGAAAACTCCATTGAGGATAAAGAAAATTCATTCTTCTACTTGTCTGTGGCCCTCTGCCACCCAACGGTCAATGGGATGCGTCTCCCACTGCACCGGTCTGCGCTTCCTTCATGTCTTACTTGCAGTTAAGAGTCGTCTACATCTTCCACCTGCAATGTTTGGTGGATGCTGGATGGATCTCTTCTAGTCTCCTGGAGGTGAGATCCCTGTACCACATTCCTGTCTGCTCACTTTCCACCATCCTTCAACTTTATATCATGGATGAAATGGGAAGCAGACACACCTTTATTAGCCTAAGAAATAAGACCCCTTTGACACTAAGGCAGCTTTCAGGTGTTTTAGCCTGTAAAGCTCCTGAAAACTGCCTTTCCTGCAGCCCCGAGTGCTTTCTCACTGGGGCTGTGTGCTTGCGGGACGTTAGAAAAAGTCCTTCAAGCAGCCTCTTTGGGGCGGTTTGGAAGCTCTGTATACACCGCTCCTCCACCGCCCCTGCCCATTGGAATGCATGGACAGCACTTCCTGAAGTGCCTGAAAAGCGATTCGGAAGCGCTGCAACGCGGGCACTTTTAACCCCTTCTTGGGGGTTAAAAGCATCCCACTGCCACCCGAAAAGTGGCACCAAATCACTGCTAAAACTGCAGTAAAGTACTGCTAAAATGAGTGGCGTTTTACCGCTGACACCCACACCACCCCAGTGTGAAAAGTACGCTAAGGGGCTACAAACGTTAGGGGTTGCAACAGAAGGTTTTTTCACTTTAATGCATAGAATGCATTAAGGTAAAAAACCTTAAGGCTGGGTTCACACTGCACAGCGGAGCGACTCCCAGCAGGGGTCCGGTGCGTCCCCACTCACCATTTCAGGTCCGATTTCAGCCCCAATTTCGGGCTAAATTTGGACCTGAAAAACGGACCAAAAGACGCACAGGACCCCTGTCCAAATTTGCACCGGAGCTGATGCGGAGATGTGTGAACCGGCTCCATAGAGAGCCGGTCACAATCTCCTGCTATTGCAAATTGGATGCGGAAAACCCACATCCAATTCTCAATAGTTTGAACCCAGCCTTAGACTTTAGAATCACTTTAAAGCCCAAAGGTGAGCTACCACATATGTGTATGGGTGGCAGGAAGGTGTAAAGCAGTGTTTCTCAACCCTGTCCTCAAGTACCCCCAACAGGCCATGTTTTCAGGTTGTCCTTTATCTTGCACAGATGCTTTAAATCAGTCAATGGCTTGGAATTTGGACAGCTAATTTATCTAAGAAAAATTCCCAAAACATGGCCTGTTGGTGGTTCTTGAGGACAGGGTTGAGAACCACTGGTGTAAAGCACCACCAATAACAGTAACCCCAATAAGCCTATAACCAATAAGCCTAAACTTAGACTTGCTTCTGAACTACCGCTCCTCTGAAAAGGGATCCAAAGATCGCTTTTCAGAGGCATTTGAAAGCCAGTGAGGAGGCAAAGTAATGCATCCTCACCATCTGTTTTAACCCCATTTCTGCCAAAACAACACTCCCACCTCCCCATTCACTGGAACTCAATAAGAAGGGATCATTTTTGCCACCAGCGAGAAGCAACGCATCGCAACCACTGCATGCTAACACCCCTCCTCCTCCTCTGCAACTTAAAGTGATTGTTTATTAAAAAAAATAAAAATAAAATGTAAACTTTTACGAACATTTTCTACTTACCTGCTCTGTGTAAATGGTTTTGCGCAGATGAGCCTCAATCCTCCTCTTCTTGGCTCCCCCACCGGTGCTTCCGGGCCCCTCTCCACCGCCGAGTGCCCACCATAGCAAGGCACTATGCAATGGGGGTGCTTGTGCATACTCACTCCCGAGCCGGCTCCATATGTCTATAAGGCAGAGCTCAGCCCTACCCCCTCTTCACTAGCTGTGATTGACTGCAGGGGGAGCTAATGAGCCAGTGTGAGGAGAGAGAGAGAGAGCCGCAGCTCTTGTGCAAATTGCTGGATCGAGATCAGGCTCAGGTAAGTATAAGGGGGCTGCATATAGGTTTTTCACCTTTTCAAGGTAAAAAATGTTCTGCCTTTAGAACCACTTTAAGGGGAGGGCGGGAGCTAAAAACACAGCTCAACCGCACATTTTTTTTAACGCCTGCTAACTGCAAGTCTGAATGACCCCCAAGAGTGAAACTAGATCAGAGAGAGGCACAGAGGAGGCTTATTCTGGCTGATAAACATAACAGTTGCCATCTTCTTGTGTCTTCTATTGAAAATGGTATACGGGCATCCACCAAAGACAAAACGGTCACTTCTGGGTGAACCTACGCCAACTCTACGCGTATAAATATGATGGTTCAATTTTATTAAGGGAAAAGAAAAAAAGCGCCTTACAGAAGTCAATTGCGCCAAATGATGACTTTGACAAGTAATAAGTGGAACAATCCATCCTGGTGGTAAAATCTGATCAAATTCAACCAAATGGATTACTTATTATAAGCTTCAAACCTTCGTTTTTGAGCAGAGGATTTTTTTCATGATTATTGCATCTCTGATCGATTGCATGTATTATGGTCTAAACCAGTAGGTAGGACGTGTGCTCCACGGTTGGCAATATGCTCCACACACCATAAAAAAAAAATGGGAGGTGCTGGCTCTGCCATAAAATGTTGGCTTTTATATTTGAACTCGTGCAACGGAATGCAAATCGCTGCATTTTATCTGCAGGAGTGCACACGCATCTCAAAAGGACAATGCTTCTCAACCTTTTTTAAAACCAGGCACCCCATTCTATTCTAATAGTTTACATAATGCGGCAGCTCCGACACAAGTAGGACACCCAGCGTTCCAAAACAAATGCACTTTTTGCACACTGGTACCGACTAGTATTCCAGTGTTTCTTCTCTCCCTCACTCAGCTAATGTGACCCCAGTGTTGACAGAGAGGGGCAGGGGAGGGTCAAACAAGGTTGCTGTGTAGGTGATCAACACCCTTCTTATCAACACTGATGACATCACTGCTTGTTAGGACGCCGGTGGCTGGAAGGTTGAACCTGTGGATTTTGTTTAAAAGGCAGGCTTGATCCACCTGCTGGCTTGTATACATTTTTGGGCAATTTTTAGGCATTTTGCCAAGGCACTCCTGGATGCCTGGGCAACCAGGTTGAAAAAGACTGCAATAAGATGTGCTGCGTCCAAAGAAAAGCAACATAAAGCTGGGTGTAAATTGGTTTCTCACATGGCACCATTGACCATCATTTGGCACCATCAGGCTACACACCTCCTCCCTGCACTACATGCCGAGTTTAAGTTTTTTCTAAAATCACAGTAAACTTTATAGATACCAGGCAAGCAAGCAAAAGAGCAAGCCAGGTCACTCTTCTGCCCTGCCAAAAGTGGCCAAGCAGTGGGTCAAATACTTATGTCACTCATTAAACCACTTCCGGACCACGCGCCGCCATTATACGGCGGTACTTTGCCGTTGAATACCGTTGCTATGGTAGCAGATAGCTACCATATCCCTGGTATTTTTAAAATGATGAAAGTGGTCTCTGCAGCGGATTCGCTGCAAGATCACTTTTATGGGGGGCGGGAGAGGGCCCCCTCCCCTCCCGCCATGCTGTGGTCATCTCAGCCGCTTACTGGACCCGCCGGTAGCAGCGGAGACGATCCGATCCTCTTCACTCAATGCCTGGATGCCAACTGAGAGGAAGATGGCCCCCGCTCGGCTCCATAGCATTGCAGGGCAGAAGCGACATCAAACGTCACTTCTGCCCAAAGCTCTTAAAGGAGACTTTTTTTTTTAAGTGTCATTTTTTTTTTTTTTTTTTAATTGCATTCAAGTGTAAATATGGGATTTGAGGTCTTTTTGATCCCAGATTTCATATTCAAGAGGTCCTGGCATGCTTTTTTTCTATTACAAGGAATGTTTACATTTCTTGTAATAGGAATAAAAGTGATCAAAATGTATTTATTTTTAAAGGACAGTGAAAAAATAAAAAAATTAACAGAAAAATAAATAAGAAAAAACATTAAAAAAATTGAAAGCGCCCCGTCCCTCCAGAAGCAAACGCATACGTAAGTCACGCCTGCATATGAAAATGGTGTTCAAACCACACATGTGAGGTATCGCTATGATCGTTAGAGCAAGAACAATAATTTTGGGTCTAGACCTACTCTATAAATCAAAATTGGTAACCTGAAGAAATTTTTAAACATAGTCGATGGAGATTTTTAAGTGGCAAAGTTTGACACCATTCCAAAAGTGGGCGCAATTTTGAAGCATGACATGTTGGGTATCAATTTACTCGGCATAACATAATCTTTCAGAATATGGAAAAAAATGGGTGAACTTTACTGTTGTCTTATTTTTTAACTTAAAAAATTGAATTTTTAAAAAAAAAATCACGCTTGTAAGACTGCTGCGCAAATACGATGTGACATAAAGTATTGCAACGACCGCCATATTACTCTCTAGGGTGTTAGAAAAAAAAAATTATAATGTTTGGGGGTTCTAAGTAGTTTTATAGCACAAAAACCTGATTTTAAACACTGAATCTTAAAAAAGAGGCTCGGTCCTTAACCACTTCAGCCCTGGAAGGATTTCCCCCTTTAGGACCAGAGCACTTTTTGAGATTCGGCACTGCGTCGCTTTAACTGACAATTGCGCGGTCGTGCGACGTTGTACTCAAACAAAATTTGCGTTCTTTTTTCCCCACAAATAGAGCTTTCTTTTGGTGGTATTTGATCCCCTCTGCGTAATTTCTGATCACCGCTATAAACAAAAAGAGTGAAAATTATGCAAAACAAAAAACAATATTTCTTACTTCTTGCTAGAATACATAAAAAAAAAAAAGAAAACATTTTTTTTCATCGGTTTTTGGCTGATTTATGCTATGAAAATTCAGATTGCTGTGTAAAATGTCACTGGCAGGGAAGGGGCTAACCTGCAGGGGGCTCTCTACAGGTTAACTGTGTTCCCTGTGTGTGTCACTAACTGTATGGGGGCTGGGCTGAGTGGGGGAGAGATCGCGGCTGCAATCACATTCCTCCCCCCCCCCCCCGTCAGAACGGAGATCCACGTGGTTACATACATGGACCTCCATTCTGTCACTGCGGGGGAGCGATCGTAGGTAGCCGGCAGACATCGAGTCCGCCCTACCCACTCCCTGGCTCCCCCAGAACACAGTGAGCGCACGCTCATGATCCGGGATCTCACAGCCGCCGTCAAGTGACGGCGGTTTGCGATATTGGGCCACTTTGCCGCCGTCATATGATGGCGGGCGGTCAGCAAGTGGTTAAAATGCAAATCAATTTAGAAATTTTTTGAAATTAGTTTTTCTGGATATTTTTGTTATTCTGTCTCTCACTGTTAAAATAAACTGACCATTAAAATTATAGACTGATCATTTCTTTGTCAGTGGGAAAACGTACAAAATCAGCAGGGGATCAAATACTTTTTTCCCTCACTGGAAAGTACATCATATATCCCAGGAGGCAGCCTATCATTAAAGAACAGGGCATTGCATCGAGAGGCCCGCCCCTGCTGAACCCAGAAGGCCTCTCAATGACATCAGTGAGAACATGGTGGCGCGGGACGGAGCTGTGCCGGGCGTGAGATGATCTCAGTGGGTCAACTCTGGACCCACTGGACTGGTGAGTATCTGAAATGTGAAGATACCACCATCAGGTAAGCGGGGCAATAAAAAAAAATAAAAAAAAAATACAGGAGGTCCCCCGCAGTCCCTCTTTAATTTGCTGTTTATTAATAAAATAACTTATTTGCTGCACTTAGATGTGCCCTCCTGTGTCTCTTCGCATCACGCAGAGGACTACTTGCATTTCTCACAATAGAAAAAGGTATTCTCTGATTGGAAATCGTGCTGCCACCGCCTGACTGTTCACCTAGTCCATGAGACAGCTACTACAGTGATTCTCTCCTTCCATATGGAATATGTATACTGTATTAAAGTTAGCCATAGATCTATGGAAATTTGGCCAGCTCAGGAGGGGCCGGTTCAATTTTGATCCATCTTTGGCCATTCCTGTTCAAGAGGAAATGATCCAATGATTGAATCCTCTTGAACGGGACTGTCGCTGTATTTTTGTTCGATCAACGATTGCAGCCAATCGTCTGCAGTGCCGATAGGCATATTCTGACAGTGGAAGAGTCCCGTTGTCAGAACGCAGTAGCACAGCAGGGAGGATTCCCTCGTCCACCTCACTTATGTGGGTGGGGGGAACAGCGATCATCCACTGGCCGATCGGGGAAAAAAAATTATCACTATATAGCCAGCTTTACATTGGTTTACGCTAGAGACCGATGCAACCATGAACTAATTAAAGTTTTTATTCAATTAAAATGGATCTTTTGCCCAACCCCCCCATTTTTTTCTTCCCTTCACTTACCGGGTACCGCTTGGCACATTTCTTATACTCATCCAAGCAGATGATCCAGCTTTGTCCTGCAGAGATCTTCTTGCATTCTGCCACCTCTCGGTCCCGTGCCACCTAGTCGATTGTGACATCATTAAGCGGCACACCTCCTGATGTGGTAGTGGCGCTAGGCATGCCCCCCCTCCTCCTTTCTGAATGACGCCCTATGCCTCCTGGGATATGTGATGTGAATATCCCAGGAGGCAAAGGGAGGACAGTGCCTGTCAATCGCCTAGGTGAGCAAAAAGCCCTATTCTGGCAGGGGAAGGGTGGAGTGAAGGGAAAAACTCTCCTGAGGGTAAAGACCCACTTTAATATATAACACAGGATTTTCGGAGCACTGTGGGTTATCTAATAAAACAAGACAGCAAATGAGCGTTCCTACCAGGTCTCTGTGATTCAAACTATCACATTAGGCTTCAGATGCAGGATGAAGCGCAGCTCTGATTGATCATACACCTTGAAACACTTACTTCTGCATACCAGTGGCGGCCCGTCCATAGAGGGAGCACAGGCACCACCCCCCCCATCCATGCGTCCGGCCCTATGTTCTACATATCAGGGTGCCGGACTATGGATTCCGGGGTGAAGGTGTGATTTTTTTGAAGCACCCGATTAGAGCCAGAGGCTCTAATAGGCTTCAAAAAAGGGTGGGCTCTGCACCCCAATCCCACCCAGTTGTGTGGCGATAGTGAATTCATTTTTGCTATTTTCACACTAAAGTTCCTCCCAGCCAATCAGGAGGCAAGTTGTGAGACCCACTTCCCAATTGGCTGAAGCGTTAGGCGATCCTATTGGATGCTTACAGCTTTGGAGGTAGAGAAGACACACAGCCATAGGAGGAGAGGACACCGCAGCACACCAGCCCTAGATCAGGTAGGTGCAGGGATGCCGGCCTTCCGGAGGGGGTGGGGGGGGGGGGGGTGTGCTTGTCACACCGTGGTCCACCGCTGATCAAACTTGTTTGCCGCGCCCCCCCCAAAGAAAAACCCTCCAGCCATCACTGCTGCATACATATATTTGACAATGCTGCCGTTAGAAGAAACTGAACAGCTTGTGAAATAGGTATGGTATGTGTATGTATTAGAGCTGCACGATTCTGGCCAAAATGAGAATCACAATTTTTTGGCTTAGAATAAAGATCACGATTCTCGCGGCGTAACATCTTACATATACAAAAAAATTGGGCTAACAGCACTGTTTAGTTTTTTGAAAGGGTAATTTTTAAAAAAAAAATTGCGTTTGAAAGACCGCTGCGCAAATACCGTGTGACAAAATATTGCAACGACCGCCATCTTATTCTCTAGGGTCTCTGCTAAAAAAATATATATAATGTTTGGGGGTTCCAAGTCATTTTCTAGCACAAAATACTGGATTTTTATTTGTAAGCAGCAAATGAAAAAAGATTTAATCCTTAAACTGAACATCTTCTATACACGGGAGTTCATTCCTTTGTAGTAATTAACATTGTATCTCTTCTAGCTTCTTTTATCAGCATGCCTTCAGAACTTGGCTCTCTGCCCAGACTTGGCAGTCTCCCCAGCGACTCAGGTCGCTCCGACTTAGAAAAGACTTCAGGTGACTTGCATTGACTTTTATTACAGTCAAGTCGCGCTGAGTTGCCCCGCAAGTCGGACTCCATTAATTAACTGCACTGAAAATCGTGGTAATGCCTGATGGAGATCGCGGGGGGCGTGGATCGAGATTGCAATTTTAATACGATTAATCGTGCAGCTCTAGTATGTATGTGAGATAAGACCTTCAGATTATAAGATTTGTGAATGTACAGCACTGTGTGACTTGTTGGCTCTAAATAAATATCTGAAATAAATAAAAATAATGAATCCTTTTAATTAAAATGACACAACTAAATAAAATTATTGCATACAAAGGTCTACTTTTATTCATATAATGTTGGGATATTCTGCATTCGTTTACAGAGAACATAAACCATTCATGTCCAATGTCCCCACAGCACACACACACGGGGCAGTTCAAAAACATTTGCAGGCGCTTCAGTAATAGAACAGAAAGAAAACTCCATTGAGGATAAAGAAAATTCATTCTTCTACTTGTCTGTGGCCCTCTGCCACCCAACGGTCAATGGGATGCGTCTCCCACTGCACCGGTCTGCGCTTCCTTCATGTCTTACTTGCAGTTAAGAGTCGTCTACATCTTCCACCTGCAGTGTTTGGTGGATGCTGGATGGATCTCTTCTAGTCTCCTGGAGGTGAGATCCCTGTACCACATTTTTGTCTGCTCACTTTCCTCCATCCTTCAACTTTATATCATGGATTAAATGGGAAGCAGAAACCCCAAGATGCTATCACCTTTATTAGCCAGAGAAGGGGCTCCAAACATCAGAGGCTGCAACAGCGTTCTAGAATAGAAGGTAAAAAAACCTTAAGACTTTAGAATCACTTTAAAGCCCAAAAGTGAGCTACCACGTATGTGTATAGGTGGGAGGAAGATGTAAAGCACCACCAATGACAGTAACCCCAATAAGCCTAAATTTTAGACTTGCTTTTGAACTACCGCTCCTCTGAAAAGGGATCCAAAGATCGCTTTTCAGAGGCATTTGAAAGGCAGTGAGGAAGCAATGTAAAGCTTCCTCACCACCTGTTTTAACCCCATGACTGCCAAAGCACCTCCCCATTCACTGGAACGTGATAAGAAGGGAGCATCACGAAGCAACGCATCACAACACCCCTCATACTTTGCAGCTTAAAGTGATTATTTAAAAAAAAATAAAATTTAAACCTTTACGAACATTTTATACTTACCTGCTCTGTGTAAATGGTTTTGCACAGAGCAGGCTCAATCCTCCTCTTCTTGGGTTCCCCGCCAGTGCTTCTGGACCCCTCTCTACCACAAAGTGCCCACCATAGCAAGGCACTATGCATTGGGGGTGCTCGTGCATACTCACTCCCGAGCCGGCTCCATATGTCTATAAGGCAGAGCTCAGCCCCACCCCCTCCTCACTGGCTGTGATTGACAGCAGGGGGAGCTAATGAGCCAGTGAGTGGAGAGAGAGGTGCAGCTCTTGTGCAAATTGCTGGATCGAGATCGGGCTCAGGTAAGTATAAGGGGACCTTTTCAAGGTTAAAAAAAAAACTTTCTACCTTTAGAACCACTATAAAAGCAGTTGTCTACCCCCTAAAGTCATTTTTACCTACAGGTAAGCCTGTAATAACCTGTATGGTTTAGGAGATATTCCACTTGCAATGCAGCCACTGACGTCACGGTGCATGTGCCATGATGGCCCAGCGCCAGATCCTGCCAGAAACTCGGGCACCCACAGATGCGCAAGAGTGACGTCTCGCGGCTCCGGCCACTCACAGCGTCGGAGCCGCGAACCCGAAAGAATGCACACAACGAAGATGTCCGCTCCCTCTGCAAGGATCGGGCAGCCCCGTGGGAGCTTTGTATTTTATAATGAGGTAAGTATTTCATAATGAGCTAGTATGAAGTGCATACTAGCTCATTATGCCTTTGCCTTACAGGGTTTTTTTTTTGGGGTAGACAACCGCTTTAAGGGCAGGGCGGGAGCTAAAAACGCAGCTCAACCGCACATTTTTTTTACCGCCTGCTAACTGCAAGCCTGAATGACCCCCGAGAGTGAAACTAGATCAGAGAGAGGCACAGAGGAGGCTTTTTCTGGCTGATAAACATAACAGTTGCCATCTTCTTGTGTCTTCTGTTGAAAATGGTATACAGGTTCATGATAAATATCCAGCATCCACCAAAGACAAAACGGTCACTTCTGGGTGAACCTACGTCAACTCTACGCGTATAAATACGATGGTTCAATTTTATTAAGGGGAAAAAAAAAAAAAAAGCAGCACCTTACAGAAGTCAATTGCGTCAAATTATGACTTTGACAAGTAAACAATAAGTGGAACAATCTGATCAAATTCAACCAGATCCAGGTGGAAGCGTCAAACGCTCATTTTTAAGCAGAGGATTTTTTTCAGGATTATTGCATCTCTGATCAATCATATGACGCTGCATGGATTATCGGAGTAACCCTCTAAACCAGTAGGGAGGATGTGTGCTCCACGGACAGCAATATCTCTCTCACACACACACACACACACACTGGAAGAAGGAAAGGTACTGGCTTTCCCCATTTATTTTTTTTGTAGGGCTTGTGTACATGGGCTCTGCCATAAAATGTTGGCTTTTAGGCTTGAACACATGCAACTGAATGCAAATCACTGTATTTTATTTGCAGGAGTGCACACGCATCTCAATAGGATGTGATGCGTCCAGAAAAAAGCAACATATATCTGGGTGTAAAATGGTTTCTCACATGGCACCATTGACCATCACTTGGCACCATCAGGCTACACACCTCCTCCCTGCACTACATGTCAAGTTTACATATTTTTTTTTTTATAAATCACAGTAAGCTTTATTAATACCAGGCAAGCGAGTGAAAGAGCAAGCAAGGTCACATTTATTCTGCCCTGCCCAAAGTGACGCCACCATGGGTGCTTGGCCTTGTGGCATCCACTCCTTCCTACTGTACATGCAAAGTTCAAGCTGTTTTTTCTAAACCTCAAAATGCTTTGACACCATGCAAATAAGCAAACAGTCACTCAGACATATTTTTTTCTAACAGACATGACTTTGCTTTGACGAGATTTGCTCACATGGGCTTAGTCACCCTTATGTGTAAGCCCATACTGTAGATGAAATGTCAGAGGCAGCCTCAGGTTGGGCAGGGCAGAATAAGTCTGAGTGACCTTGCTTGCTCTTTTGCTCCCTTGTCTAGTGTAAATAAAGCTTACCATGATTAAAAAAAAAAAAAAAACTGCTTGAACATAGCATGTACTGTAGGGAGGAGATGGATCCCAAAAGGTCAAGCACACACGATGGCATCACAATGGACAGGCCAGAATAAGTGTGAGTGACCTTGCTTGCTCTTTCGCACCCTTGCCTGGTGTCAATAAAGCTTACTGTGATATAAAAATAAATAAATAATCCCCTTAAACATAGCATGTACTGCAGGGAGGAGGTGAATTCCATAAGGCCAAGGTAGCAGTAGCATCATGTTGGGCAGGCCAGAATAAGTCTGAGTGACCTTGCTTGCTCTTTTGCTCGCTTGCCTGATGTCAAAGCTTACTGTGATTTAGGGGAAAAAAAAAAAAAACACATCTTGAACTTTGCTTGTACTGCTGGGAGGAGGTGGATCCCAGATGGCCAAGCACCCATGGTGGCATCACATTGAGCAGGCTAGAATAAGTCTGAGTGACTGCTTTCGTGCTTGCTTGCCTGATGTCAAAGCTTATTGTGATTTAGAAACAAAAATGGCTTGAAATTAGCATGTACTGCAGGGAGGAGGTGAATCCCAGCAACCGTGGAGGAATCATGTTGGGCAGGCCAGCATAAGTCTGCGTGACCTTGCTTGCTCTTGTGGCTGGCGTCAATAAAGCTTACTGTGATTTAGGAAAAAAAAAACAAAACTGCTTGAACTTTACATGTGCTGCTGGGAAGATGTGGATCCAAGCTAGTCAGTTGCTCCATGGAGGTCACCATTTGTTGCTGCACCATTGAGCTAAATGTGAATCTGCTAACTTATGATTAACGCACCATGCGTTTCGAACGCACCTCAAACACGGGAAGATGACGCCCACATACCCAAGCCCTAAGGCCCAATTGGTGAGCTGCCCTCTGAGATTGGGCCAACTCTCTGTACTTTAGTCACTCACTCACACTCAAGTGCCTACACACATCTAGTCAGCTCTCCTCTACATAAAAGGCAGATTCCAAAAGAATAAGTGCTAACGTTTTATCTAGTTCATGTCACCAGCCCCTCCAATAACCTTCGTACAGTCCAGCCAAGGAGTGACGAGGGAGCTTATAATAGATTACTCCATGTATGGGGGGGATGTTACAGGAGTCTTGAAAGAAAGTCTAGAGGTGACAAGTATCCCTCTTGGATAGATCTAGGACTCTGCATATATATCACTCCAAGGATGGGGTCAGTCCATTTCCAGAATGCCAGGCATGTTCCTGGACTAGCCCATTCCCAGTAAAGTAGGAATGTTCTGAAAGGGATATCTCAAAACCAAAGAAATAATCCATTTAGATAATAACACCATAACTGGTCCACAGGGGCTCTCATGGATCAGTTTAGTAGTATGTAACGGGATCAGCTTATGTAACACTGCAGGAGATTCTCCAAAAGCCGGTCTAGCATCAGCACCACAGAGGTGTCCTTGGATCAGTCCATTTATAATAATGTAGTGTTGTCACTGGATCACTCCATTTTCTGGACAATAGGGGTAGTCAGGCGAACTGATGTGGCAACACTGGTCCATCTCCAACAGTAAAGGGATGAGACTGGTTCAGTCCTTTTCAAACGTTTCAGGATGGACGGTCCACAGAATTAACAAAACAACAGGGCGGTGCAGCACTCTGTCCGGCACTGACACCTGGAAAACAAAGACACAAAGAGGAGGTCATCAGAATATAATACGATACAAGCTGTAGGCTAAATCTGCAAGCAAGCTGGATTGATTACTACCAATAGAACTTTGGGGGTTCCAGTCACACGTTAGTCATCCTTTGTTAACATACACTGCCTTGAAGGAGTTGTAAAGGCAGAAGGTTTTTTTATCTTTATACATTCTATGCATGAAGATAAACGACCTTCTGTGTGTAGCAGCCTCCCCAGCGCCAATTACTTACCTGAGCCCCATCTCTCTCCAGCGATGTCCACAAATGTCTAAGCCGTCCGGGACACTCCTGATTGGCTGAGACATTGGCTCCCGTGGCTGTCAAAGTCAGTCAGCCAGCCAATCAGGGGACAGAGGGAGCAGGGTCCCAGGTCTGAATGGATACACGGAACTCTGACTCGGCACAAGTTCACCCATAGAAAGCTGCTGGCTTGTGAGGGCACTCGATGGGAAGACACACTCCACAGAGGAGGCAAGTATAACATGTTTGTTATTTAAAAAGAAAAAAAAATTAGGACTTTTTTTTTTTTTTTTTAAAAAGGAAAATAAAAAAAGCACACGACTGTTTTAGCACAGCAGCGCACCACAATGCATGGTATGTTTTTGTACCATGTGCTGCATCAGACATTGTGTCACATCATTGGTAAAAATTATGCCCCCATCATTGGTACAAGTGGGATGAATAGTGCAATCATTGGTACCAGTGGAAGCAATGGTGCCCCATCACTGGTACCAGTGGGAGGAATGGTGCCCCATCACTGGTACCAGTGGAATGAATAGTGCCCCTTCATTGGCATCAGCGGGAGGAATAGTGTCCCATCATTGCTATCTGGCAGAGGAATAGTGTCCCATCATTGCTATTAGTGGGAGAAATAACGCCCCATCATTGGTATCAGAGGAACGAATAGTGTCCCATCATTGGTATCAGTGGAACGAATAGTGTCCCATCATTGGTATCAGTGGAACGAATAGTGTCCCATTATTGGTATCAGTGGAACGAATAGTGTCCCATCATTGGTATCAGTGGAACGAATAGTGTCCCATCATTGGTATCAGTGGAACAAATAGTGTCCCATCAGTGGTATCAGTGGAACAAATAGTGTCCCATCAGTGGAACAAATAGTGTCCCATCAGTGGTATCAGTGGAACAAATAGTGTCCCATCAGTGGTATCAGTGGAACGAATAGTGTCCCATCATTGGTATCAGTGGGAGGAATAGTGACCCATCATTGGTATCAGTGGGAGGAATAGTGACCCATCATTGGTATCAGTGGGAGGAATAGTGTCCCATCATTGGTATCAGGGGGAGGAATAGTGCCCCATCATTGGTATCAGTGGAATGAATTGTGCACCATCATTGTTATCTGGCAGAGGAATAGTGCCCATCATTGGTATAGTGGGAGAAATAGCACCCCCTCATTGATATTAGTGAGAGGAATAGTGCCCCGTCATTGGTATCAGTGGGAGAAATAGTGCCCCATCATTGGTATTAGTGAGGGGGAATAATGTCCCGTCATTGGTATTAGTGAGGGGGAATAGTGTCCCAAAGGCCAAATAAAAAAAAAAAACACAAGCGAAGTGCTGCATCTGGTCCTAGGCTGCATTTTGGAGACCACTGCTCTATGGGGTTGATTTCCTAAAGCAGTGACGTTCAGTTTGAAAAGCCATAAAGTCTGAAAAAAAATGGGTGATCCTCTGTTCACTTTAACCACTTCAGCCCTGGATGGTTTCTCCCTCTTCCTGATCAGAGCATTTTTTGCGATACAGCACTATGCTGCTTTAACTGACAATTGCGCGGTCGAGCGACGTTGTACACAAACAAAACTGATGTCCTTTTTTTCCCCCCACAAAGAGCTTTCTTTTGGTGGGATTTGATAACCTCAGCGGTTTTTATTTTTTGCGCTATAAACAAAAAGAGACGGACAAAAAAAATAAATAAAAAATAAAATCAGATTTCTTCATAAATTTTGACCAATATGTATTCTGCTACATATTTTTGGTAAACAAAAATTCCAATAAGCGTATATTGATTGGTTTGCACAAAAGTTATCACGTCTACAAAACGTTTTATTTTTTTAGGGGGACTGTGAGATTGCGGCGAACAAATCTGACACGCAGGCTACTTTCACACTGAAGTGGTAGCCGCGGTAAAACCCCACTAGTTTTACCAGCAATAGAGCTCCGCTATGCAGGCGGGAGCGTGGTGCTTTTAACCCCCCACAAGGGGTTAAAAGTGCCGGCGCTTCGGAAGCTCTTGCCATTCATTTCAATGGCAGGAGCGGTATATACACCACTCCCCTCACCACCCCAAAGATGCTGCTTGCAGGACTTTTTGTAACGTCCTGCAAGTGCACCGCCCCAGTGTAAAAGCACTCAGGGCTTTCACATTGGGGTGGATTTTTTGTGAAAGGAGCCCAAGTGACACTTTTTGGGGACGAATGACACTAATACAGTGATCAGTGAAAAATGCGTGGTCACTGTATAAATGACACTGGCAGAGAAGGGGTTAACACCGGGGCAAGCAAAGGGGGTAGAGAGGAGGTCCGCCCACCCCTTTAAAAGTCAGCAACAACACATACTGTAGCTGCTGACGTAACCACTTGACAATCTCCTACATGTAAACATCATCTTTTTTTGCTAGATTATTACTCAGAACCCCCAAACATTATATATGTTTTTTTGGCAGAAACTCTGGGGAATAAAATGGTGGTCATTTCAACTTTTTTGGGCACATGGTATTTGCACAGCAAACTTTTTAAACAGTTTTCAAGATTTAAAAAAAACAAAAAACAAACAAAAAACAGTAAAGTTAGCCCAAATGTTTTATATAACGGCGAGTAAAAAGATACCCCCCATTCCTTCTGTATTGAACTGTATTGTAATTGTACAGTGTCCCTTCTTTATTGTAAAGCGCTGCGCAAACTGTTGGCGCTATATAAATCCTGTATAATAATAATAATAATAATAATATTTCACGCTTTAAAATTAAGCACACACACAGGAATGGCGCCAAACTTTGGTACTTAGAATTTTCCATAGGCGACGCTTTAAAATTTTTTACAGGTTACCAGTTTAGAGTTAGAGGAGGTCCTGCGCTAGAATTATTGCTCTCTTTCACTGTAATGTTTGCGACGATACCTCACGCGTGGTTTGAACACCGCTTACATATGTGGGCGGGACTTGCGTATGCGTTTGCTTCTGTGTGTGAGCTCGCAGGGCCGCTTTAAATTTTTTAAATAATGTTTTTTACCTTTATTTTTTAATTTTTACACTGTCTTTGAAAAATTTTTTTTTGATCACTTTTATTCCTATTACAAGGAATGTAAACATCCCTTAGAATAGGAATGGTGCGTGACAGATACTCTTTATGGAGAGATATGGGGTCAATAAGACCTCACATCTCTCCTCCAGGCTGGAAAGACTGAGAAAAAAAAAAAAAAAAAAAAAAATATATAAAACGATCCCGGTCTTTTCAGCCGCATCCACGGCTTTGTTTACTAAAGCCGGCCCGGACTTGACGTCATAACGTCACGCCCAGGCCTCCAAGGGTCATAGAGATGACTGGGGGCCAGATTGTCACCAGTCATCTCTTTGACAAACTTTCGGTGGCGACAGATTCATTCTTTGGGCCGCCGATGGCACGGGCGGACCCGGAGAAGCTGCCTATAAGATGATCAAGCGGCTGCTGAACTGCCGCTATGATCGAGCTTATGGTGCACAGAATCGCCAGTCGGAAAGATGATATCTGAATGGTAAGCAGGCATCATCCAGAAATCACTGCTCAAAGTACAGGATGTCATATGACGGCCAGCAGTCGGCAAGTGGTTAATAAAAGGACAATTACCTGTCCTGGAGTCCAGCCAAGTCAGCAAGACAGCGGATGTTTCCATCAGCTGTAGGGTGCTACTGCCGCCATTGCCGTTAAGGGTACCTTGCTGTGTAGCCTTTTGGCTTCATGGCCTGGACCCTACTGCACATGGATGAAGGATGCTGCACTCTCTCACTGGCCGGCAGAAGAGGGGCCGAGCTGCTGACGTACTTTGCCGCGGCCCGGTCTCCCAGAAGTAGGACAGGTTACCCACTCTCCCCCCGAAAGGTGCCAAAATGTGGCACTGAGGTCCGGGGGGAGGAATCCGATAAACGGAAGTTCACTTTTGGGTGGAACTCCGCTTTAAGTGTGCACCTAGTGCTTTCTAACTGTGTGAGGGATAAATGCAGTAGAAGAAAACAGAGATCCATGTTCCTGCTTAACAGCAACACAAAAGACCTCCATTTTCCTCCCTCCCAGGACGGCGGTTTGCCTTGCATATATAGCAAACCGCAGTTTTGTTGTCTCTCCTCTGAACAATCGTGGGTGCCCAGGCACCAATCACGGCCGCTGGACCTGCTGATTGGTTCCCGCTGTGTCCAATCACAGGGTGAGCGGGTCTCCGGCAGAGCACGTGCTCCAGACTCGGAAGTCTCAAACAACGTTCAAGTACGCTGTTTCATGCAGCCGGTCCGCCCCGCCGCATTATAAGTGCGGTGGGCGGTCCAGAAGTAGTTAAACACTCAATCACAATCGCAGGGAAATGGCAGCACCTCTGTTGGCACCCTCCAGCCCGACATCTTTCAATCTGAAAAATCAAAAGTGTCAGGTAGAAGTCTTTCAGCCAGTGGCTGCATCCAACCAGATGCAGCTGCTGTTTGGGTATTCTGACATCTGTGGATGCTGGCTGTCTGAAGCCAGTAAAAGGCAGGAGAGATTTGTCCATCCGTGCTGTGTAGCGTGGATGGGGGAAATCCATTGATTTCTTTCGTATAGCCTGTGACAAGTTACCCCGCCAATTATCTTCAAACACATCATAGATAAAGTCACTAAACTGTTACCTCCTGTGTCTTCCATCCTCGCATGAACTCAAATATTATCCACAGAAAATCTTCAAAATAAAATTTCAAGCAGACCGTCTTCAAATCCAGAAAAGTTTCTGGGGAAGAAAAAAAGCAGAAATTGTTAAAAATAATCATCGCCATAAAGAGAGGAAATCATCACGCGGATAACTTCACGCGCACACACACACATACATATATATATATATATATATATATATATATATATATATATTTTATACAGGGGGGCTTTGACGGCAAGAGTGAAAAAAATGTTGATACATGGACCCACTGATTGGCACCTGCTGTGTCCAATCGCAGTCACAGGTGGACGGCGTGCGTGCCCCAGACCCGGAGGAGGCAATCACGTACAGGTACATGGTTTTACCTGTAGGAGCCGCCGCCCCACAGTACATATACTTAGGGCAGTCGGCAAGTAGCGCAGTGAATAGCAAGAAATGCCCTGGTCATTAATGGGGTAAAACCTTTCAGCGCTCAAGTGGTTAAACCCAGTGACCTCATCACTGCTTCTCAATCAATGCATTAATATCATGGTGGGTGGATGGGCCCTCCTCAGTCCCGATTCAAGCAGTGGGCTGGCTTTTGGAAGGAGCTATGCAAATATCAAAATGCCTTGAGGAGTAGATGTCTGTCTGGAGGACGGGGTGTTCCTAGGTAGGCTGACCACCCTAGATAATGGCCACATGTGATGCTGAGCCTCAATGTTTAAATTAACCTGAAAGCCAATGAATGAAAAGGGGCAGGCCAAGGGCACTTGGTCAAGGATGTCCTCCAGCCAAGAAACGAGGTGGGCTCCATCTGACTTTATGCAGCTTCTAGTGAGCAATTTGAGACGCATCAATCCACTCCGAAAATCAGACCAAGGCCTTATGGGAACTTATACAAGGATGTTCAAAAGAATAGATCTCCCCTTTAACCAGGAATACTACTTACAGGAGAAGTATTGTTCAATCACCCTGGCGCGGACATCCTGAGCGTTTCCTTTCGGAGGCGGTTGGAGCTCCGGCATTGGCTTCCTCTTGCGGTCGGAGGGCTCCTCTGTCTTAAGTGGAATGTTGTGAAGAATGGAGATGTTGTGTAGGATGCAGCAGGCCACGATGATGTCGGACACTTTGGTGGGGTCATACTGCAGGCCACCCCCCGACTTGTCCAAACATTTGAACCGGCTTTTCAGTATTTTGAAGGTTTCGTCTATAATAGCGCGAGTCCTGTCGTTAGCCTCATTGTAGGCGGTCTCTGCTGGGGTGCTGGGTTCTGGGACTGGCGTCAACAACCATGGGCGGCATGCGTACACAGGACCACCTGGAAACACAAGACATATTGAAGGCTTATACTAATCAGTGGTGAGATTTCCCTGCAGTAGTAGTGAGTCTCTGCCCCTCCCACAATGGTGAGGTTTCCTGCAATATTTTGTCTCTGCCCTTCCCACAATGGTGACATTACCTGCAGTAGTGTCTCTGCCCCTCCCACAATGGTGAGGTTTTCTGCAGTAGTTTGCCTCTGCCCCTCCCACAATGGTGACATTTCCGGCAGTAGTGTCTCTGCCCATCCCACAATGGCGAGCTTTCTATACAGTAGTTTGTCTCTCTTCCTCTCCCAGAATGGTGGTTTCCTGCAGTAGTTTGCTCCTCTGCCCCTCCCACCATGGTGAAATTTACATTAGGGGTGATCCATTTGGGGAGGGCGGCACAATCGTTAAGCTACAGCACCTCCAATAGATTCTAAAACAAGCTGGTGGCTGCCATCTTGAGGCCCTGCTCTCATATGTACAAGTAATAAGGAAGGTTGTAAAGCTGCCTGATCGTTTCTATGGGATGCAGAAGTTGGGCTCAATATGTTCTAATTCACACAACTGCAGATTAGGAACCTTGAATTTGCTATGGCTTCACTAAACACATGCTTATTTCAGGTAAATTAGCAAATATTGAGGGTAGAGACAGCCAGGCACCTGACATTTTTAGAAGACCAGTAATGGGCACCTCTGGATAGGATGGATGCCACTTTCATACCAATTGTAATTGTGAGGTTTGGGTCAAAATACATCTAATTGTGAAGACTTACCCAACAGCCAGCCACCGCTCAGCCGGCCGTTCTCGAACCCCTCGTACACTGAGGACTGTCTGAGGATGGAGGAATTCTGGGAACTCCCAGGAAAGGCAGAGAACAGGCTGAGAATTTTGCAGTTGCTGTCGACAATCATCTGCACGTTGACCGAATGGTAGCCCTCCTTATTCCTATAGATTTCCTCTCTCTCGTGTGGTGCCGATACTGCAATGGGCATACAATCCAGAACTCCCATAACGTGCGGGATGCCAGCCACTTCATAGAAGTCGCTTTTCAGTTTCTGCCACCCGGCCTTGTCTTTGGGAAAGCTGATGAAGGTGTGCACGTGTTTCTTCAAGGCCTGGATAACCGGCACCAGGAACCGAGAGAAGGTGGACTGTGAGACTCCACCAATGGCCGAAGCTTTGGTTTGAAATGATCCGGAAGAGAAGAAGTGTAGACAGTTCAACAGTTTCACGATCCCAGGGATGGCATGGCTCCTCTGGGTCAGCGGGTCAATGTCAGATCTTATTAACTCATACAAGTCTATAATGGTACTTTTAGTGAGTCTAAACCTTTCAAAGACCTCCTCATCTGTCAGTCCTTCCATCCCTGTGCGCTCCCTGAATATCCTTGGCCGCCTGATTCCCAACACCTGAGGCTTGGGTGCTGGGGGCCGCTTTGGCTTAGGCCGAGGTTTTTCTACAGGCGGCGGCCTAAGGTTCTTCTTCGGCTTTGGTTGGGGTTTGTCATTCTTTTCATTCTCCTGGACTTGGAGCAAGTACAGCATGACCGGCCCAAAGGCCTCCATGGTACCCCCTGGAGATGTTTTACAAGATGGTAGATGCTGTCTTACTATCTCCACTCCATTGTCGAGGCAGTAAAGATGCTCACAGGCTGACGCAGGTCACACAACTCATCAGGACTGGATACCATGCCAGAGATTCCTGCCAACGTACTCCAGAGCCCGTCTCACCAAGAGAAGACGTTACCCTCCAGCAAGTCCAGGAAGTCCTGTGGACAAAGGGTGAAAAGTTAGGAAATCAGCCAGTGAGGTGCTTGGATTCTAAAGGAGTTTACACAATTCTGATGAGTCAATGTATAATATACACTCCGTGCCCAACAGTATGTGGATACCTCTCCAAATGATGGCGTTAAGGGGTCTCCAGTGGAGGCTACTCTTAATGATACAACATACCAAGGTATTATAGACAATTATGAGCTTCCAACCTTGTGATAACAATTTGGGGAAGGTCCTTTTATCTTTAAGCGTGACTGTGTCCCTATGTACAAAGCCAATTTTAACCACTTGCCCACAGTACAAATAATGCGGGCGGCGGGCACAGATAAACTGGATGACGTTCATGTACATTCAGGAACATGACCCTCTGTAAAGAAGAGATCGGGGACAGGACACCACACTGCAGGGGCCTTGACTCCTCCCCCCAGCCTGGAAGTGTCCGTTGGCAGAGCAGAGCACAGGGACATGGCACCCCTATATACAGTAGAGAAGTATCACCTCCCCATCACCTGGCTTCCTCCCAATCCGGGGAGTCCAGGGACTTGGCACGCCCCCTCTGTAGAGAACAGCCCGGGGACGTGGCGTGCCCCCTCTGTAGAGAACAGCCCGGGGACGTGGCGTGCCCCCTCTGTAGAGAACAGCCCGGGGACGTGGCGTGCCCCCTCTGTAGAGAACAGCCCGGGGACGTGGCGTGCCCCCTCTGTAGAGAACAGCCCGGGGACGTGGCGCCGTGCGGTGCAGGGGCCCGAC
>BLSH010077881.1:272470-294572 GCA_018402905.1 Glandirana rugosa | reverse complement strand
AGAAGTTATCTATATCCGTGGAGGTCACTGAGAGATAGGAGGAGGCAATCAGCACCCTACGAATCCCATGGGTTCTTTAGGGAATAGAGAGGGAGGTGGGAGGGGTAAAAACAAAATATGTTCAGAAATATCATTAGGGATTTCTAACAATGATAAAGACGGACCGTGTGCCACCGAGGGGGTCGGCCCTAGGAATATCTTAGTTAAAGTGATCAGGCAGGGAGAACCCTGGAACGGTCCTCCCGGTCGTACACGGGCTGTCTGAGGGGGAGGCGTATAACTCGGACGAAATTTTTCTTAGCAAAGCAAAGACGAAAAAAGTCCCTGTGACAAAAAAGAAGAAGGGCAGTGAGGAGTGGGAGCGGGAAATAATACACAAGGTAAGGGAGGCGGAAAGGGATTATGTGGAAGATCCCACCATAGAGAAATTAAATAACTGGTCCGAAGCTCAGGTAATATATCGAACAGTGTCCCTGAAAAAAGCAGAAACGAAACGATTCTTTTTAAAGCAGGCTCAATATGCGGAGGGGGAGTCTGTCGGGCACATGCTGGCCCTCCTGGCAAGGTCCCAAGAGGGACGGACTAGTGAAATTGATTCTATAAGGATCCCGGCTGGGGGAGCCACCGTGTGCCAGGCAGAAATAGTAACAATCTTTAGGGATTACTATAAAGACTTGTATAAAACAAAAATGGGGAGGGTGGAGGGAGAGATAAGGGATTTCTTGGGTACCCTAAGCATCCCACGACTAACGGAGGAGGATAGAGAGTCACTGGAGGTGCCTATATCTATTGAAGAATTGAAGGAGGTACTGTTAGAGGCCCCAAGCACAAAACACCAGGCCCAGATGGATTGCCGAATGAAGTTTACTCTGAATATGGAGAGGTATTGATCCCGGAACTATTGGTAACCTTAAACGATGCCTTTGAGAGGGAGACAGTGCCGGCCTCCATGACTGAGGCTACCATTATTCTTATCCCCAAAGAGGGGAAAGACCCCCAGCAGCCAGCCTCGTAAAGGCCCATCTCTTTGTTGTGTACGGATGTGAAGTTAGTGGCCAAAGTACTGGCAAATCGATTAAGTAAAGTAGTGCATAAGATAATTCATGTAGACCAAAGTGGTTTTATTCCAGGGAGGTCCACGGCATTAAATATAAGGAGACTATTCCTCAACTTGCAGGTGCCTTCGGAGGATAGGGGCTCTGGGGCAATACTATCATTGGACGCAGCCAAGGCCTTCGATAGCCTGGAGTGGCCGTATCTGTGGGAGGCCTTGTCTGCGTTCAATATTGGCCCGAGGTTCCTGAAATGGATAGAGCTTCTGTACCAGAACCCCAAAGCAAGAGTCAAAATTGGGTGGAGAATGTCGGACTACTTTTCACTTGAGAGGGGAACAAGGCAGGGTTGCCCGTTGTATCCCCTGCTTTTTGCGGTGGCAATTGAACCCTTGGCGGTAGCTGTGAGAGAAGCATGGGACATACAGGGGTTCAGAAGAGGGTTAGTAGAGGAGAAGATCTGATTATTTGCAGATGATATTCTCTTCTACCTGGGGGATGCGGGGCAGTCGTTGGCCGCAGCGATGAAGTTGGTAAAAATATTTGGTAGGCTGTCAGGCTTATTGGTCAACTGGGAGAAGTTAGTTCTTCTCCCGGTGGATGGGTTAGTAGAGACATCGTCAGCAGATATGGCCCCTTTGCAAATATTAACTTCTTTCAAGTACCTAGGTATAAATGTTTAATCTAAACCCAAGCAGTTTATACAAATGAACTTAGAGCCCTTAGTGAAAAAATTTAGATCAAAGTTGAGCGGATGGAAACATCTCCCTCTGACCGTTACAGGGCGCTGTAATTTGATTAAAATGATATGGCTCCCCCAGCTGCTCTACATCCTACATAATTCCCTTGTATGGATCCCCGGGGTGTGGTTTAGGAAACTAGAGAGGCTCTTTAGGGAGCTGATCTGGAGGAATAAGCAGGCTAGGATTAGCTTGTGCTGCTTACAGCTTCCCAGGGACAAAGGGGGTCTAGCGGTCCCCCATCCCTGGGCTTATTTTCTAGCAGCCCAATTACAACAACTAGGGGGGGGGGAATTGAGTATGTCTAATACAAAATATTCTCTACGGCCCCTCCAAGCCAGCACACCGCATGGGTCCTGGTTGGAAGCACTTGAAGCAGACTCTGTGGGTGCATTGAATGAGTGTCCAACAAGGACTTTAATTTCAAGGGTGTGGCGGACGGCAAAATCGCTGCTGGAATATCAAGGGTATAGTGATTTCGCACCATTATGGGAAAATAGGAGGGTCCCGGAATTAGCGGGTTTGGGAGTTTTTCAAGGCTGGAAGCAGAGGGGGGTATGCAGGCTGAGGCAAATGTTTGGGGAGAAAGGGTTGAAGTCCTTCCAGGAGCTAAGGGAGGAATATGGGTTGCCCAACAAATTCTTTTTTCAATATCTCCAGCTCAGGCATGCCATGGGGGAGCAGTTTAAGGGGGAGGGGACCCCGCAATGGTGTGAGATTCCCCTACTGAGGAAACTTCTGCTTGCCACATCTCAAAAAGGGTTGATCTCAGATCTATATACAAACTTAGGACCTGGGGCAGGGGAAGGGGACCAGTTGGCTATGGTGAGGACTAAGTGGGAGGCAGATGTGGGTGTACTAACAGACAGTCAGTGGAGAGAGGTGGTGGCGCTGCCTGGTAGCTTGTCCCTTTCATCCCCACAAAACCTGACCCAGCTCTATATTTTACATAGGACCTTTTATACCCCCAAAAGACTTTGGGGGACGCCAAGACGCTCTCTGCACTAGATGTGGGGGGGGGGGGGAGGACTGGCGATTTGATCCATATGTTTTGGAGGTGCCCGAGGCTGTTCAGGTATTGGAAGGGAGTCCTGAGTAGGGTCAACCAGGTTTTTGGGTTGGCACTGGTCGGGGATCCGGTCCTGTGCATCCCGGGGCACATGGAGGGAAGAGGAGAGGAGGCCCGTGAACGAGTTGCAGTAGAGAGATGTATCTATCAGGCAAGGAAGCTAATCGCATTTAAATGGCGGGACACTGCACCTCCGTCGCTGAGGATCTGGAGGGAGAGGGTGAACCTTACAATTGTAAGGGAAAGGATGATATATTTGAGAAGGGGGAAGTTGGCAGTATTTGATAGAATATGGGGTAAGTGGATAGGAAATGAAGGCCTGTGGTTTAGGGAGATACTCAACAAGTAAAAACGTGAGAGGAAGGGTGTAATGTGATGTTGAAGGAGGAAAGGGAAGGTACAATCCAGGAGGGGAAGGGGGGGCGGGGGGATACTAGGGGAGGTATATTGTTGTTGAATTGCTAAACTGTTTTGTAACAAAGTGAATGGTAAAATCAATAGATTGTATATAAAGAAAATGAAAATAAAATATATTAAAAAAAAAAAGAAATAGTGACTTGGAACCTACCATTGTGGTTCAGCACATTCTGCAAATTCACGGAAGGGGGAAGAATCCACCAGATGGAAAGGCAGGAGTTGTAAAGCCAGCAGCTTTGACAAGCTTAAATTTAGATGCTGGGCATGTAGGTTACAGTAACTGTATTTTTTTTTCTGCAGCAGCTGGGGCAGAGAAATTTGCCTGCTATAGTCTACAGCTGGTGGTGTGCTGCTGGCAGATGTGCTGCAAGGACCTGTGACACCCTTCGCTATACCATCATCCCTGTCAGTGTAGGCTGCTGAGAATTCATGAGATATAGTGGGGGTAGACCTGAAAGGCAAGGAGTGAAGAGGACCAGAATTGCATCCCTTTTGTGTGGCCTTTAGGTGATCCTGCCATTGGGCCGAGCGGTGAGAGGTTAAATCCCTTGTCAATGCCTTGTGGTGCCCAAATGGCTGGAGTTTTTGCCACTCTTGATCTGCTTGAGGCAAAGTTTGCAAATAGCAACAGTGGGATCAGCTGCACATATGCTAAAAAGGCCCAGATAGCTGAGCTGTGGGAAGTAGGCAGTGATGGAATAGGGTGGCTGCTCTATACTCTTCCATGATGGCTGTCTCGTTGGACACTTTTCTCCTCTGCTCTATCCAGCACCCAAGTCACGTCAATGACCTCATCAGCATCATCCCCTCCATCCTCATCACCACTGGAGCCAACTTGGCAATACACTGCAGCTGGGGGAAAATGGCTGCCAATTTGTTGTTTACCAGTTTTCCGCCCTCTCTGTAGGCTCATATTCCTACCTTCCTCAACCTCGGAACCAACATCAGAATCACCTAATGCCTGTGCATCATCAAAGAACAAGTGGCTGACGCTGTGTTCAAATAACTCAGCTGACTCCTCCATGCATGATGCTGGGGCTATGGCAGGAATAGCTGTGGACAAGGAGGCAGAATAAGCTGTGGTGGACTGCACACTAGTCTCTGCTTGGGTGATAGTGGATTAGGAGGATGAACATGGTGTAGTTAGCCAATCCACCACCTCCTCTGCATGCTGTGGCTGGATAGCACGGGCAACATCACTAAACAGAAGAAATACCTGAGGACTGACCATGTCCATCTTTGCCTGTGGACACATACACTGCTGGCCCCCTCACAGTGCCATGAGAATGTCTGCCTCCCCTTGTTGGCCTCCCAGATATGATGGGGGATCTTATTACCAAAATGTAATAGAGATTGGGAAATGTGTACTTGGATACATTTTAATCAATGGAAAGTGGTGTTTGGTGCACTTTAACGTGAGTACTCACTATACCAGGGGTAGGCAACCTCGGCCCTCCAGCTGTGGTGAAACTACAAGTCCCATGAGACATTGCAAGACCCTGACAATCACAGGCATGAATCCTAGAGGCAGAGAAATGATGGGATTTGTAGTTTCACCACAGCTGGAGTGCCGAGGTTGCCTACCCCTGCACTACACAGACACACTCCACTGACACTCTATAATATACTGCAGTAAAACTGCACTGACACACTTTAATATACTTTAGTAAAAGTGCCCTGATGCACTTCAATATACTGCAGTAAAAGTGCACTACCGCAATTCAATATACTGCAGTAAAACTGCACTAACGCACTTCAATATAGTGCAGTAAATGTGCGCTAACACAATTCTATATACAGTATATCCGTAAAAGTGCACTAACGCACTTCAATATACTGCCATAAAAAAGTACCCTGACACACTTCAATATACTGCAGTAAACGTGCACTAACACAATTCAATGTACTGCAGTAAACATGCACTAATACACTTCAATATACTGCTTTAATTAGGCAATAAAGCACTTCAATATACTGCAGTAAAAGTGCTTTAACGCACTTCAATATACTACAGTACAAGTGCACTAACGCACTTCAATATACGGCAGGAAAAGTGCACTAACGTACTTTGATATACTGCCATAAATGTAACCTGATGCACTTCAATATAATGCAGTAAATGTGCACTAATGTACTTCAACATACTGCAGTTAACGTGCACTAATGCACTTCAATATATGGCAGTAAACGTGCACTAAAGAACCTCAATATACTTTAGTAAAAGTGTACTAATGTACTTCAATATACTGCAGTAAATGTGCACTAATGCAATTCAATATACTGCAGTAAAAGTACACTAACACACTTCAATATACTGCAGTAAACGTGCACTAACACACTTTAATATATTGCCGTAATCGTGCACTAACGCACTTCAATATACTACAGTAAATGTGCACTAACAAACTTCAGTATACTGCAGTAAAAGTGCACTAACACACTTCAATATAGTGCGGTAAACATGCACTAATGCACTGTAATATACTGCAGTAAACGTGCACTAATGCACTTCGATATACTGCAGTAAATGTGCACTAACGCACTTCAATACACTGCAGTGATTTACTGATGCTTAAAGTGAAACAATAAAAATGAAAAATTTCTTTAAATATAGGGCCTGGGAAGTCCTCTTAGAATGCCTGTAAAGTGGCGCATCTGTACCATGTATAGAACCTGCTGTAGCAAAAATGACATTTATAAAGCCAAAATATAACATTTTTTCCTGCAAGCTTTCTTTATTTTATAAACAACGGCTTGGAGAGCCAGTCTGTATGATGAGGCCACAATTTAGTGCACTTGGAACAAGATTAGAGATTTTTTTGATAAATTCTGGTGTCTGTTTCTCAGACTTTGAATAGAACTAACAGGTGCGGAACAATGAGCTTTGGGTGTTGGTGTTGCCTTCACACCATAACCCTACAGGGGTACTCTTGATGAAAGCAAGAATTGGCCCTGCTATCAAAAATTGGAATGATATGCCTGGTAAAACATTGGCGGAAAAATTGGGCTTTGAGTGTTGGTGGTACCTTCACACCTAACCTTATAGAGTTTCACACTACGTAGAGTGCTTTGTCAAAACCATAGGTATTGGTCAACTGTGCCCCCCCCCCCGATTGTACCCCTTCATATGCTTTTAATTCAATAATGGATTTAGCTTACACATCGGTAGAATGCTGCCATTCCAGATTTTCCTTCAGTAGCACAGAATAGCACACTGACTCGCTAGTATCAATGAACAGAGCCCTGTTCTATCTATCTCCACTCAAATATCACACTGCAGATGGCTGCTCTGGGTCATCATGACAGTGTCCAGTCTTGGCTCTAACAGTGCTATGTGCCCTGATTAGTCAAAGCTTTCATTGCTTCAGCCAATCAGGGCTTCCAATGCACTGTGCGGCACAACAGTCGTACGCCCCGACAATTGGGGTGTTTGCCAAACGGGTGAACAGCCAATGTTTGGCCCGAACTCATGCTCAGGCCAAACCGTTCACCCAACACTAATTCAGACGGTAGCATTATTCATCTACTGGCTGTCAACAGAGCCTCCAGCCTGCATTTGATCTCTATGTTATGTGGCAGTGGGACTCTGTGCTACCTGGCAGATTGCTGGTTTACGCCAGATTTTGGTGAGACAGGCACGCTAAATGCGCAGCTGTGTGCTGGGCTATTTAGTTGTAACCTGACTATGGCTCAGGGCCCCACCCAACAGACAGGAGGTCTGTGCATGGGAGTCATGTGGACTCCCATTCCTCTGCAGGAGTCAGAGGCTGCATGGGAGCAGCCAGAGTGTGCATGTTTGCAGCAGGCAGATTTAGTCTGTGACCGAGCAGCATGGAGCTGTTCGGGCCAAAGATAGGAGAGAGCTTGATTCTAAGGAACTCTTTTGGTCTGATAAGCAGACGTAAGGCCTAGGTTGGAGGCCTGAAGCAGCCGTGTGGCAAGAGAGTAAGCCAAGAGGCTGATATATTCTGATTGTGTCACAGTAATGGTGGAACCCCTTCGTGGGCTTCTGATGTATTTTGTGAACTTTTCCGTATTTTTAAATAAAAGTGAATTACCATGCCCTTAAAAATACCGTTTTGGACTGGCACACTTATTGAAAACGCACCTACCGCTTGAGTCTGATGACCCTAATTATACAGTTATTACTAACATGAAAAACACACGATTGAGAATGAATCCAATGGCATTGGTCCATGGGGACCCCACCTGGCATTGACAGCCAGTATTGAGAGCTGTGCAAAGTTTATATTGCTGGCTCTTCAGTGGAAGTCATGTATTAGTGCATCCTCTGTGCAGGAAATCACATAAGGAATGTTAACACACTGAACGCATGTAGGAGTGCCTCTATTGGCCCAGAAGCCCAGTGGCCAGATTTTTTTGTCATATAGGTTTCAAGAATCAGAATGTCCAGAGGAGTTCCTGTTTCAGTAACCGCTTTTGCACCGATCCTGTTCCTTTAAGGCAGGATGTATCACAGTGCTTGTTCTATGCTGTAATATACCTGGTTGATCCTGCCTGTTCCTGTGTCCCCTGTGTTTGCTGACTGTGGAAATCATGGCTGCTGAGCCATGATACCGTGGTCAGTTTACGTACCTCTGTCATTCTGCTCTCTGTACTGAGTCTATCCCTTCTCACCCTTCCTCCCTGCCTGTGAGTGTGAGAGCCAATCTCCCCCCACCCCTCCTGCTGCTATTATGCTGCAATATGCAGCAAAATACTTGCATCCCCTCTGGTTTATACAGTTATCAACTACAGTGTGTGTGTTTTTTTTTCTTTTAAAATAACAAGACTAAATACCTTTTCTGACACAACTGCTGTGTGGTCACATGACTTCCCTCTGCTGGCTGGCTGACATCTGAGGGGAATCTTGGCCCCTCCCACTGCTCTCCTTAGATCGGGGAAGGAGAGCGGAGGGGGATCATGTGACTGCATAGCTGCGGTGTGAGAAACGGTATTTAGCTTTGTCATTTAAAAAAAACACACACACTGTTGTTAATAACTGTATAAACCAGAGGGGATACCAGCAAAGTCACAAACACTTTAATGCTGACCTCCAATGTTAGCAGTGGATTTACAACAATCACCAATGTTATAGATGCATTTACAGTCAACACCAATGAAGCACATGCATTTACAGTGATCACCAATGTACTGTAACAGGGAAATTTACTTCGACCCCCAATGTTACATGAACATTTAACCAGTTCAGATCCATGCTATAGCCGAAAGACGGCTACAGCGCTGATCTGAATTGCCCGGCAGACATCCATGGACGTCCATGGACCTTGTGCATGCTCCCGGCAGTCACAGGTGGCGGCCGCTGCACGCTGCCTGCCCACGGATCGGGTGGACTCGATGTCCGCTCATGACCCGCAATCGCCTGTCAGAGCTGCAGAACAGGGAACCGCCGATTTAAACACGGCAGTTCCTGTTCTGTGAAAGGGGCCATGACAGACATGGGCGTCCGCAGGTAGGGGCAAGGGGGGGAAATTGCCCCCCCCGGGAATCAGGGATCAGATCAGGGGTTCCCCACTAGGTCCTTATCCTCTTGAGCCATGTATGCAGTTTCTGACAGTCTCTTGGGCCATGTATGCAGTCTCTAACCGTTTCTTGTACCATGTCCACAGTCTCTGACTGTCTCCTGTGCTATGTCTGCAGTCTCTGACTGTCTCCTGTTCCATGTCCGCAGTCTCTGACCGTATCCTGTACTATGTCTGCAGTCCCTGACTGTCTCCTGTACCATGTCTGCAGTTTCTGACCGTCTCCTGTATCATGTCCGCAGTCTCTGACTGTCTCCTGTACCACGTCTGCAGTCTCTGACCATCTCCTGGATCATGTCTGCAGTCTCTGACCATCTCCTGTATCACGTCTGCAGTCTCTGACCATCTCCTGGATCATGTCTGCAGTCTCTGACCATCTCCTGTACTACGTCTGCAGTCTCTGACCGTGATAATGTAATTATGACATTGTCAAAAAGGGGTAGAGCATGGATGACCTTGAAATTATGCCCCCCCCTGGAAAAAGTTCTGCGGACGCCCATGATGACAGATTTACTGATCCCTGTCACTGGGATCAGTTAGATCTGTTATGTCCCAGCCAGCCCCACCCCCACACAGTTAGAACACATACAGGGAACCCAGTTAACCCTTTCACTGTCCCCTTAGTGTTAACCCCTTCCCTGCCAATGACATTTATACAGTAATCAGTAGACATTTAAATTTCTGATCGCTGTATAAATGTCATTGGTCCCAAAAAAGTGTCAAAAATGTCCGACATGTCCGCCCCAATATCAAAGTCCCGATAAAAATCGTAAATCGCCGCCATTACTAGTAAAAAGAAATTCCCATAGTTTGTAGACGCGATAACTTTTGCGCAAGCCAATCAATATACGGAGATTGCGATTTGTTTTTACCAAAATTATGTAGAAGAATATAAATTGGCCAAACCCGATGAATAATTTTTTTTTTTTTTTGGATTTTTATTATAGCAAAAAGTAAAAAATATTGTTCTTTTTTCAAAATCGTCGCTCTTTGTTTGTTTATAGCACAAAAAATAAAAAACCGCAGAGGTGATCAAATACCACCAAAAGCAAGCTCTATTTGTGGGGAAAAAAATTATAAAAATTGTGTTTGGGTACAACGTTGCACGACCGCACAATTGTCATTCAAAATGCATCAGCGCTGAAAGCCTAAAATTGGTCTGGGCAGGAGGAGGGTTTAAGTGCCCAGTAAGCATGTGGTTAAACTGACCACTATAGTAATAGTAGCATTTTCAATGACCACCACTGTAATGAGGGCATTTCCAATACAACAGCAAAAAAAATGCCAATAGTTGGGTAAAAATGTATATAGAGGCTGCCAACTCACCGAAATTGGTGTGGTCTTTGCAGCTACCATAAACACTAAGTAACAAGATCAGGACTGCAAGGAGATTCCATCCCAAGAAAAGATGCTGCCTATAAGGACACCCATGGCTTTAATTAATGAAAAAAAAAACAACTTTATTGGTATCAAAAATTCCCAAAAATATAAATTAGACAAAACCCCTCAACCCAAAAGCAATAAAATGGGACAACGTTATCCAGGCCCAGGTTTGGACATCCCTTCAAAAAGTGGGATTCTAGTCCCACTGGGAAAACATCACATTGATCCCAAAGACCCTAACAATTAAAACCAGTGAGATTGCAAACCTCCTCCCCATAAACCTCATATAAGAAGTGGATGCAATGTATAATATAGCGAAAAATCACTCTATCTATTAATAAACAACACAGGTGATTAGAGTCCAGCCTGTCAATATAGCAATATGGTGCACCAGATTATTCTGGAAGTGGTAATAGCAGAATGGTTCCAGTGTATGAAACAAATAGCTGATTGTTTTGAACTTCCAGGTACTACTGCATAAAATTGGAAGGTGAGAAAAGGGAGCTTAGACATTAGAGCAGATACATAACTTGTGGTTTGCACTGAACTTGGCAGAGCATGTCAAAAGCTATATGGCAGAAATCAGCTTGGAACACTGTGGCCCCTTGCTGGGGGGGGGGCTAGCAGGGCACATATGGTCCCCATCCCCTACCTTTTCCACCTTTTGATCCTAGCCTTTTATCCAGTTGCCTGATGGGTTCCGGCATTGATAAAGGTGGACATCTCTATACCCTGTCCTCCCTCACATCCTCCTATCCTTTCCCCCATACCACCCCCACTCCCAGTGGCGGCTGGTGTGTTTTTTCACCCCCAGTTGATCGGTGGTCAGCACCCCCCGGGCTCTTACCCCATCTAGGTGGTGGGTGGGCTACAGGCTCCTATGGGCGGCATGCAACAGCCAGGTTGTGGGCTCCTATGGGCAGTGGGTGGGTTGCGGGCTCCTACGGCGGCGGGCAGCGGCTTCTGTGTCCTTTCCTCCTCTTCTGCATCATGGTGGCTTCCGCAGTGCGGCTCCTCCCTCCTCCTCCTAGGCGTCCAATAGGATCACCTGTCTTTTCAGCCAGTTGAGTGACGGATCTCAAGACCCGCTTCCGGATTGGCCGGGAGGAGGATCAGTGTGGCGATAGTGAATATTCATTCGTTATTGTCACACAACTGGGTGGGATCAGGGCGCAGAGCCCACCCTTTTTCAAAGCCAATTAGAGCCTCTGGCTCTAATCACGTGTTTCAAAAAAACACAACCCCGCCATTGGAATCCATGTGTCCGGCACCCTGCATGTAGCCACTGCCCACTCCCCCCCTTCTTCCTTTCACTGGACCTCAACCCCTTGAACCCTCAGGTGATGGGTGGCTAGCTGGGCATTTGATTATAGTTCTTACACAACAAATATACCTTCCAAGGCCTTCCTTCCATCCCTTGCCCTTTCATGTGCTTTCCTATTTTTCAAAAACGCTCCTAGACCCGAACGCGGCTAAACGCAGCATTCAAACCGTGGTAAAACTGACGTTTTTTATACCGGTTTCTAGCTGTCAAGATAGAATGTTCAGGGGAGGTTGAAACAGCGTCCCCTGTAAATGGAGCCTAAGTGGACATTTCTCTGCTCTTCACACTGGGACATTTGATTGTATATCTCTAACGTATTTTGGAACTTGATATTTTTGATCTGTGTTGGAAGGCAAACCTATGCCTAATCTTTGTACAACAACTATTTTCAATAACTAGATAGCAATGCACTGTTAAGCACATTGAACAGCGGGCAAGCAGAGAGCTTAAAGTAGAAGTATAAGCAAAACAGTTTTTTTCATTTTGGATAGAGCAATCGAGGGTTATAACCCCTGTCAGATTTTTGTTCACCACCTGTGCCCTATTGCAGATATTTCCCTCCACTTCCTGTCCTGTAGCCAAATGGGAAGTGAGAGGAAATCCTTGTAAATCAAGGGAATTGCTTGGGGACCTATTACTTTTCTGGGGGGGCGGGGGGGGGGGGGGGAACCCAAAATTTGGGTAATTTCTTTTACTTCCACTTTCAAAGATAATGGTAAACAGGAAAAATAGAGAGGGTAAATCTCCCTAACGAGGACATAGAAGGCAATAAAAACTGATAGGGGTTTTAATCTCTCTCCACTCCATCCAAAACTAAAAAAAGTTTTGCCTTTCGTTATACTTTAATAGCTCCACATGTCTCACTGCTACTGCCTGCATGAAGGAATTTCCACACTCTGGCTTCTCTGATAGATGGTGGCTCCACTCTCACCAGTGCAGTGAGCCTCTCTCAAAGCATACCTTCTGTTGTTGATATCGGACAGCCACTGTTTTGCTGTGCCAAAGCTGTCTCCTGCTTAGGGTAGCGTCCTTGAACACTTCCTGTCAGTGTATCCAATGCTTCATTCAGGTTGATGGAGTGATGCCATAATGTAAAGATGTTAACGCATTTTACTGTTATCGCATGACAGCTTCTTCGAGGTCCTGTCACACACATGTGACGGCATCATATCCCTGATGATGTCATGTGAGGCGTGACGTAACATGTAGGATGGAGGCGTGGTGACGTCATTTCTGGGTGCGGGCGGAAGTGGGCCATCTTTGTACACCCAGTCTACTGGTTCATGCTGTTTATGGGTCTTTGAGCCCTTTTATGCCTGTGAGTGAGCTTTTTTTTACTTTTTATCTACACTAATACATTTAAATACTACACTATGGAAAGACTTTTTCTGTCCCTTTTTGTATGCATACTGATTCATCTGGGAATATACACTGATCAACTGAGTGGAGATACTTGATTTGAGATCCTGGATATTGATTTAATGAAGCGAGTGTTTACCTGTATTATATAGGTCAAATATGAAGGTGAGTATGCATGCCAAAGGCTGGGTTCACACGTATGCGAATTGGATGGGGGTTTGTCCGCATCCAATTCACATGACAGGATATTGTGACCAGCTCTCTATGGAGCCGGTTCATATATCTTTATTGTGGAGCTGATTGCACAGGAGTGCTGTGCGTCTTTGGCTCCTTTTCAGGGTCAAATTCAGCCAAAAATTGGACCCTGATTCCCTGAAACTGAGAATAGGGACGCAACGGACCCCTGCTGCGAGCTGCATCCGTGTGAACCCAGCCTGAAGGTGGTGGAACCCTATGGGGGAGTTGTCACAATATATGGTGGTGAATACACTATAGAGTATTCTGAAGGGTTGAAGGAGTGTACCTGAGTGGACCATCTAACATTTCAACCACTAACGTGATTTGTTATTCATTTTATTTAATTTTGATCACAGTCTTTATTCACTTCATTTGTAGACACGTGCAGTCTGTTTCATTCCAAATCGAAATTCAGATGAATTGTTCATTATTCAGAAATTCGGATGTATCCAAATTTCAATAGCAACAAATTTAAACAAAATGTCATACAAACTTTTAATCAAATTTAAACCATTTTCTAATTTGACTCAAATCATTTTTTAATTTGATTCAAATTCGAATGTCCAAATACAATAGAATAGAATAGAAAATAATGGAATAGGAGAGAATAGAAAAGAATATAATTATCTTCTGAAATTCAAATTACAAATAGAATGAATTTGAATTGGAATATAATAGAAAATAATAGATTAGAATAGAATATAAAATACAAGCATAGATTAGAATAGAGAATAATAGAATATAATTAATACTACTACTACTAATATTGGACAAAAACATCTGTATGACTAGTGTCCCATCAACATCTATCCCAGTGTACCAGTGCACACCAAAACATCTGTCACAGTGTGTCATTGCACAAAACCTCTGTAATAGTTGTGTCCCAACATCCGATGTGAAAGCTGAAAAATGGCCCAGGCAGGAAAGAATTGTCCAGTATTCAGGTGCTTAAATGAAACATATATGTGCATTGTGCAAGGGCTACCTGAACTAACAGACATATCATTCCAATATTCAAATTGTTACTAATTCCAATGGATTTGAATTTGAAAATAAAATCAAAATGAGTAAATCATATCCCTGCTGATTAAAAAATGATTGTCATTCTTCCTTTTCCAACATCCGATGTGAAAGCTAAAACATTATTCGTCAGGAAAGAATTGTGCAGTGTCCAGGTGCTTATTAATTAAACATATACAGTATCTCACAAAAGTGAGTACACCCCTCACATTTTGTAAATATTTTATTATATCTTTTCATGTGACAACACTGAAGAAAAATTACAGTTTGCCACAATGTAAAGTAGTGAGTGTACAGCTTGTATAACAGTGTAAATTTGCTGTCCCCTCAAAATAACTCAACACACAGTCATTAATGTCTAAACCGCTGACAACAAAAGTAAGTACACCCCTAAGTGAAAATGTCCAAATTGGGCCCAAAGTGTCGATATTTTGTTTGGTCACCACAATTGAGCATCTGTGGGGCATCCTCAAACGGAAGGTGGAGGAGCGCGAGGTCTCTAACATCCACCAGCTCCATGATGTCCTCAGTGGAAGAGGACGCCAGTGGCAACTTGTGAAGCTCTGGTGAACTCCATGCCCAAGAGGGTTAAGGCAGTGCTGGAAAATAATGGTGGCCACACAAAATATTGACACTTTGGGCCCAATTTGGACATTTTCACTTAGAGGTGTACTCACTTTTGTTGAAAGCGGTGTAGACATTAATGGCTGTGTGTTGAATTATTTTGAGGGAACAGCAAGTTTACACTGTTATACAAGCTGTGCACTCACTACTTTACATTGTAGCAAAGTGTCATTTCTTCAGTGTTGTCGCATGAAAAGATAGAATAAAATATTTACAAAAATGTGAGGGGTGTACTCACTTTTGTGAGATACTGTATGTGCATTGTACAAGGGCTACCTGAGCTGACAGAAATAAAAATCCAATATTTGAACTGTTATTAATTCCATTTGATTCAAAATTGAAAACAAAATCAAAATGGGTACATCATATTCCTGCTGATGAGAAAAAAGATGGTCTTTTTTCCTTTCTAAAAATGTTGTCTCCAGGTCAGGTGTACTATTAGTGCCCCATCAGCATCTGGCAAAGTGTACCTGTACCCAAAAACATCTGTAGTAGTAGTAGTAGTAGTGTGTGTCCATTCAACATCTGTGAGAGCTTACCAGTGCAACTAAGCAGCTGTCACAGCAGGCACGTTCCTGTGTATGAAAACATCTGTATGACTAGTGTCCCATCAACATCTGTCTCAGTGTACCAGTGTACACCAAAACATCTGTCACAGTGTACTATTGCACAAAACCTCTGTCATACTAAAGATCCAGCAACATCCGATGTGAAAGCTGAAAAAAGGGTCTCGGCAGGAACGAATTGTCATGTATTCAGCTGCTTAAATTAAACATACAGTGTATGGGCAATGTAGAAGAGCTTCAAAAAGACAGTGCTCCTGTTGAATGCAGCTAAGTCATGTATCCCCACACCTCCAAGTGTTGGCAGCTGGATACGTAAGGTTGAGGAAATTAATAAACTGGAGGATTTGATCCTCACGGCACAAAACAAACACAAGAAGTACTCCAAAACATGGAGACTATGGAACATGTTCATGCTTTCAGATGAGGGATTGTCCTTACCTAGTGAGTGATGGGAACCGTGATAGCCATTGAATGGCAGAGTCCAGTAGCCACCTGGGCCTCGCGTACCGCCCCCCACCCTCCCTTCTACCTTTTCTCTCTCTATCTATTCTACCATCTTCCTCTTTTACTCTTACCTCTAGACTATTCTTAATCTGCCTTTTATTTAGTAAATTTATTAGAAACAAAAAATAATTGAAGGAGGCGGTTCGAATCCTCATACCATCTTATCAAGGGCTTTCATGTCTTGTCCCTGGACGGGGAACAGGGAACACGGACGATTACTTGTATAGTATCTATCACTATCCTGACCTTTGGAATTGAGATTCTGTATGAGCTCTATGTGATGCATTGCAACTTTGTTTACCTGACCTTCCTCCTTTTAATAAAAATCATATTTGAAGAAAAAAAAGACAGTGGTGTGTTAAATATTGATTTAAAGACAACAAATAATAATAAAATCATTAGTGAACAACCACAAGGGGCAAAAACATGATCCTGCGGGTATAATATAAAGTGCTAGTGTCTCATACATGTAAATAAAGTGCATACACAAATGAACAAAAAAAAGGAAAATGTATGGGTTAAAAGTGAAAAATTAGTCTCTAGTAAAAAGTCCCAAAGGGTGAAGAAACTTTGACAGACAAGTTTCCAGTGAAATACAATAACTTCAACTTCCGTGATTCAGCAATGCCACCACCGACAAAGAGTGTCAAGATGTCTGCTTTCCAGAAAGGTTGGATTCACATGACCATACAGCCAGCAAATCAAGCAGACTTATGTGGGATAAACCCAACGGATCACCACCATATGATCGAACAGATGGTATCAACTCCAGTTAGTCGACTAATCCACTGGACCCACAGGTGGGGGCGCAGGAAAAGACACTCCACGATTGTTGTTACGCCATCAGATAGCATGCTGTCACAGTGTACCTGTACCCAAAAACATCTGTAGTCTGTATCCATTCAACATCTGTGAGAGCTTACCAGTTCAACCAAGCAGCTGGCACAGCAAGCACGTTCCAGTGTCGAATTCGGTCAAATTCAGAAATTCAAAAAGAATACGAATAAACAAGACAAATTCAGAAACAAATTCCGAATATGAATAAACAAAACTAATTCAACAAATCTAACTAAACAAAATGAGTTAAATAATGAATCGAAATGAAACAAAACACATTTTTTTCGTTTTGCACATGTCTACTGTTTATGATTCAATACCTCGCTGCTCGCTTGTTGATGACCCTGGCTATTCCTGTGACCACACTTCTACCTCTGATCCTGGCTGTCCATCCTACTCGAGTGCTTGTCCGACTGTCCACTGTACCTGCTCTGCACTTCACTTTTTTTTTACATTGGACTTCTTCTATATACCCCATACTCATTTACATAGGAGGGGGTTGGAATTTTGTTTTTGGAACACTATGTTGGAGCTTTAACCACTTCAGCCCCGGAAGGATTTCCCCCTTTAGGACCAGAGCCCTTTTTGCGATTCGGCACTGCGTCGCTTTAACTGAAAATTGCGCGGTCGTGCGGCGTTGTACCCAATGAAATTTGCGTCCTTTTTTTCCCACAAATAGAGCTTTCCTTTGGTGGTATTTGATCACCGCTGCGTCATTTCTGATCGCCGCTATAAACAAAAGAAGAGCGACAATTTTGCAAAAAAAAATAAAAATTTCTTACTTTTTGCTAAAATACAAATCCCCAAAAAAAATATAAAAAAACATTTTTTTTCATCGGTTTTGGCCGATTTATATTCTTCCTCATATTTGTGATAAAAAAATCGCAATCTGCGTTTATTGATTGGTTTGCGCAAAAGTTGCCACGTTTACGGATGATGAGAATTCATTTCTGAGGTTTTTATTTTTTTTTTATTTTTTACTAGTAATGGCGGCGATCTGCGATTTTTAGCGGTACTGCGATATTTCAGCAGGCATGTCGGAACATTTTGACACTTTTTTGGGACCATTGGCATTTATACAGCGATCAGTGCTATAAAAATGCACTGATTACTGTGTAAATGCCATTGGCAGTGAAGGGGTTAACCTGCAGGGGGCGCTCTAAGGGCTAACTGTGTTCCCTGGGCGTATTCTAACTGTGGGGGGACTGCCCTGGCTGGGGAAGGGAAGCGATCACAGCTTCCATGTAGAGGAAGGCTGCGATCACAGCCTTCCCCCCCTCACAGGAGGGACATCCGTGTTTACTTACACGGACCTCCGTTCTTTCACTCCGGGGGGGGGGGGCATCGCGGGTGGCCGGCGGAGATCGAATCCGCCGCACCCGCTCCCTGGCCCTCCCCGGACACAGTGAGCACGCGGGCGCGCCTCCGGCGGCGCGCGGACGCTCACTGGGCGCGATCTCGCAGCCGCTGTCATATGACGGCGATTTGCGCAGGAGCGCCACACTGTCGCCGTCAATTGCCGATCAGCGGTCGGCAATCGGTTAAAGGAGAACACTTGAGAAGATAGAAGACACCACACATTTGCTTTGAAACATGAGCTTTATTTGACCTTACTTGTGCTTGGTCATATAGTCCAGTCTAAAATTACTACAAGCATCTTGCATGTTGGTCAACAACAGAAGTTTGCTCGTGGAATATAGAAGTGCTGTTCCTATTTGTATATGGTGGGCATTTTTCTCCAGCCGCTGAGGGACTTTCTTTAATTCAATTGACTTTTTGGACATCTGATTACTGAGGACTAACTATAATATTGACTTTTGACCAGTACCCTAATTTATGCCTACCTACTTTGTATCATGTATCCTCTTGACACTGCTCATTACTGTCCTGGTCTATAAAGTACAGGGTGGGCTATTTATATGGATACACCTTAATATTATGGGTGTCAGGTCCGAGCATTCTTAGATGAACAGTTTCCTGGAAAGTGGATTGATCATCGTGGGCCAGTTGAATGGCCCCCAAGGTCTCCCGATCTGACCCCCTTAGACTTTTATCTTTGGGGTCATCTGAAGGCAATTGTCTATGCTGTGAACATACGAGATGTGCAGCACCTCAAACTACAGATACTGGAAGCCTGTGCTAGCATTTCTCCTGCGGTGTTGCTATCAGTGTGTGAAGAGTGGGAGAAGAGGGTTGCATTGACAATCCAAGACAATGGACAGCACATTGAACACATTTTATAAGTGGTCAGAAACTTGTAAATAACTCATGAAAGAATAAAGTTACGTTAAAACCAAGCACACCATTTTTTTTCTTGTGAAATTCCCAATAAGTTTGATGTGTCACATGACCCTCTTCCTATTGAAAAAACAAAAGTTGGATTCAAAACGGCTGACTTCAAAATGGCCGCCATGGTCACCACCCATCTTGAAAAGTTCCCCCCCTCACATATACTAATGTGCCACAAACAGGAAGTTAATATCACCAACCATTCCCATTTTATTAAGGTGTATCCATATAAATGGCCCACCCTGTATACTGCTTTCTTGAGAAAAGTAGAACACCTAGTTTTAATGGAAAATGAATTGAAGAATATTATCTCCTCTACAATTCACTTTCTTGAGAAAAGTCACACACCTAGTTTTTATATAAATCTGTTGTAAAAAAAAAATATGATCTCTTTTACTACTATTTGCATTTCATCAGAATATCCAAACACAAAATGTAATAAATGTTATTGCTCAAGTACCATAGTAAATATAAGTTTATTGTTACACTCCCAGTAAAGTTATTGATTTGAGTTATTAATTGATATGGACTGTTCTGTAAAAACAGGATGTAACTTCACCATCCATCTGCTCTTGAAGATAAACATCTGAAATTCATATAAATGGTAGATAACTCCAAGCAACATTCAGCCATTAGGAAAAAGGAATCTCGGGGATTCAGAAGATAAAAATCTGGGAGCATTGTGCTACTGCTGTTCCATGACTCTTCTGGTATGTGTCTTTATTATAGAATGCATAGATTGGTGATGGTCCACTATTTAATGGGGGCTGTATCAGGTGTAATCTCCGCAACTTGCTGTAAAGCGTACCTGTATTTAAGCGTTAAGGTTAGGTAATTTAGGTGGGGGAGGGAGTTTGAAGGAGGGTTGGGTAAAATAAATATTATACACATATTAAAACAAAAGAAACACCGTGCAATGAATATTAATTAACCACTTGCCGACCGTCAACCGCAGGTTGACGGCGACAAAGTGGCTCGATAACGCAAACCACCGTCATACGACGGCAGCTGCGAGATCGCGCACTGTGAGCGCGCGCGTGCCGCTGGAGGCACGCCCACGCGCTCACTGTGTTCGGGGAGGGCCAGGGAGCGGGTGCGTCGGACTCGATCGCCGCCGGCTACCCGCGGTGCCCCCCCCGGAGTGAAATAACGGAGGTCCGTGTAAGTAAACACGAACCTCCGTTCTGTGAGAGGGGGAAGGTCTGTGATCACAGCCTTCCTCTACATGGAAGCTGTGATCACTTCCCTTCCCCTGCTAGGGTAGCCCCCATACAGTTAGAACACGCCCAGGGAACACAGTTAACCCTTAGAGCGCCCCCTGCAGGTTAACCCATTCACTGCCAATGGCATTTACACAGTAATCAGTGCATTTTTATAGCACTGATCGCTGTATAAATGCCAATGGTCCCAAAAAAGTGTCAAAATGGTCCGACATGTCTGCCCCAATATCGCAGTACCGCTAAAAGTCGCAGATCGCCGCCATTACTAGTAAAAAATAAAAAAAAATAAAAACCCCAGAAATGAATTCTCATCATCCGTAAACGCGGCCACTTTTGCGCAAACCAATCAATAAACGCCGATTGCGATTTTTTTTTATCACAAATATGAGGAAGAATATAAATCGGCCAAAACTGATGAAAAAAAATGTTTTTTGTATTTTTTTTTTTGGATTTGTATTTTAGCAAAAAGTAAGAAATTTGTTTTTTTTTTTGCAAAATTGTCGCTCTTCTTTTGTTTATAGCGGCGATCAGAAATGATGCAGCGATGATCAAATACCACCAAAAGAAAGCTCTATTTGTGGGAAAAAAAGGACGCAAATTTTGTTTGGGTACAACGTCGCACGACCACGCAATTGTCAGTTAAAGTGACGCAGTGCCGAATCGCAAAACGTGCTCTGGTCCTAAAGTGTGAAATCCTTTCGGGGCTGAAGTGGTTAATCCAACTGCTACGTATTACAATGAACAGTCCATAGTCCAATAGGTGAAAAAAATGTGTGTAGTGTCACATATTCACAGTAGCGCTCAAACAATATATATATATATATATATATATATATATATACATATATATATATATATATATATACACAGTGGGTACGGAAAGTATTCAGACCCCCTTACATTTTTCACTCTTTGTTATATTGCAGCCATTTGCTAAAATAATTTAATTTAATTTAATTTATTTTCCTCATTAATGTGCACACAGCACCCCATATTGACAGAAAAACACAGAATTGTTGCCATTTTTGCAGATTTATTAAAAAAGAAAAACTGAAATATCACATGGTCCTAAGTATTCAGACCCTTTGCTGTGACACTCATATATTTAACTCAGGTGCTGTCCATTTCTTCTGATCATCCTTGAGATGGTTCTACACCTTCATTTGAGTCCAGCGGTGTTTGATTATACTGATTGGACTTGATTAGGAAAGCTACACACCTGTCTATATAAGACCTTACAGCTCACAGTGCATGTCAGAGCAAATAAGAATCATGAGGTCAAAGGAACTGCCTGAAGAGCTCAGAGACAGAATTGTGGCAAGGCACAGATCTGGCCAAGGTTACAAAAAAAAATCTGCTGCACTTAAGGTTCCTAAGAGCACAGTGGCCTCCATAATCCTTAAATGGAAGACGTTTGGGACTACCAGAACCCTTCCTAGAGCTGGCCGTCCGGCCAAACTGAGCTATCGGGGGAGAAGAAAGATGTTGAAGGAGGGTAGAGGGTTGACGTAGAGACCTCGAGTCGGTGTCACTAGAAACCCAAGAAGAAATGGAGAGAGTGGTTCCGAGAAGAGGGGGCTATCGAGTCAAACCGGCCTGCCGGTCGAGATCCTTCCCAAGACCATCAGGGTTTGCAGAAGGTAAATTCCTAATACCTCCGGTGACACGAGAATCCTTGGAATTCACGTCGTCTAAAAAAAAACATTGGAACCGGTCTAGACACGGAACGGTGTTAAGACAGAGACTCGAGAAGTCCGTCAAGGAAACTGGAGTACTAAGAATAAACGAGACTGTACGTGACACTCGACATTCCAGAATATATCTGTCCACACATCGAAAGGATTAGTTCAGGTTAGTCATATTAGTTTGTGGCGACCTGAGTTTACTTCCACATCTTGGTAGAGTTCCTACTAGTCTT
>BLSH010077881.1:244426-267226 GCA_018402905.1 Glandirana rugosa | reverse complement strand
GAACAGTCCATAGTCCAATAGGTGAAAAAAATGTGTGTAGTGTCACATATTCACAGTAGCGCTCAAACAACATATATATATGTATATATATATATATATATATATATATATATATATATATATGTCACCCATGCCTTTCATAAGTCTGGGGGAATTTACAAAGTGAGAAACAATATAACGTCGGTAAACGATTTTAGTAAATTCAAGTAAAAAAAGGGAGTAATTACATGTGTGTCGTGATCTCAACTCGCTTGTGGACCTTCAAGCCCAAGACGACCAGGCAGGCTTGAAGCCCTGTTTCAGGCCCAGGCCCAGGCCTGCCTTGGGCTTGCTAGCGTGCCTGTTGCTTGGGGTAACTTTAGTTACCCCTGGGCTTGAAAATCCGTGTTTTTACCGACATCCTTTCAGGACCTTTCGGGGTCTCCCGACGTTTTCCTTCATTTTACCCCCATTCCCATCCCGTTCACGGGATGTTTTTTTACCCCTGTCCCTTTATTGACATTTATAAAAATTTTTTTATTTTTCCGTGCGATCGTTCGGGTTCCGTCCGGACCCGGACCCGGACTTTGTCCCGAAGTTCGGACGGACCAGCAGAACCCGAACTTCCAGGTGTTCGCTCAACTCTAGTGCTGTGTGTACATTAATGAGGGAAAAAAATGAACTTAAATGATTTTAGCAAATGGCTGCAATATAACAAAGAGTGAAACATTTAAGGGGGTCTGAATACTTTCCGTACCCACTGTATATATATATATATATATATATATATATATATATATATATGTATATATATACAACCAACAAGGTGAAATGAAGAATAAAGTGTCAAAAAATGAAAAAATGAAAAAAATGTAAAGTCCAATATATATATAGCTTATACACATATTATTTGCATACTCCATTCCAACTTGTTGCATATTAGTTGTTGTTAATTATTTGTAAAAATTTGAAATAAAGAACATGTGAACCATAACTGCAGCTTGATAACTACTGTACCATAAAAAATTAAAATAACACGAAATAATATCCTTATTCGCCAAAAACAGTCCATGCACATCCACTACCTATTGGCCATGTAATCTATTTTTCAAGAAATCATTTCTTATTGGGTTTTTCTGCCTTTTGTGAGCCCCTGAACCTCTTCTTTCCCCCCTAACTATCCTTTTGTGTGGAACAAGCAGTGCACGTTAGTGGTGGTCATGTGCAGTGCTTGATTTACACTGCAAATCCACAAAGTCAGCGTTGCACCGATTGGGACAGTGCCATTGCTGGAAATAGGCTGCGAAATGGCATGCGATTTGTTATGTCAAATCGCGCCAATGTGAACGGGGGCTAAGGCTCCCTTCACACGGGCTGTCTGATCAAGTCCGCTTGTCAGTTTTCGAGGTGGAAATAATTGGACCCTTCATTCACCCCTACAGAGTGGCGAATGTCAGCGTTAACATGTCCGCTGACATCTGTTGCTATCCGATCCAATCCTGTTCGCAAAATTCAGGCAGATGGCGGTCTTAGTTTCCATTCATCTGGCGGATCTGATTGGATATGATCGGATGAAAATGGACAGGCGGTCTGTTTTCACTCGATCTCCCCATAGAGGAGAGTGGGACTGTGTCTGTCTCCGCTCTGCACAGTGAACGGCGACGGACCTGTCATCCGCCTTGTCAGTGGGGATCAGCGGAGCAAGCAGGTGCCGTCCCATGGAAGCGCCTGTGTGAAAGGGGTCTTAGGCCTAAGGCCCCTTTCACATATGCAGACCATTCATTTCATCAGTCACATTTTTTCAAAGAAGTTCACATCGGTTTTTCATCAGCTGCATATCAGTTTCTCATCAGTAATAACATCAGTTTTTTTTACATCCACTACCAATGCAAAAATGGACTGTTTGTCCGTTTACATCCATTTTTCATCCGTTACGTTTTTTTGTCAAGGAATGATGACAGATGTGGATATAAACTGATGTAGATGGATGATCATCTGTTTACATTAGTCTTTCCTTAGAGATGCATTGATGTCCATTTTTCATCCGTCAACGGATGGATGAAATATGGACAAGTGGTCCACATGTGTGAAAGGAGCCTAAGACTTATAGGCACTGGCATGTTTGTTAATGTAGGTATAAACCCTTAATGAATGTCATCTAGTTAGCAAAATTCTGTGTACTAGACATGTGCAATTCATTTTGTTCCGAATTCCTTTTTTAACAATTTTTTCAAAATTTGTTAATTCAGACGAATCTGAATTTTTGAATATCGAATTTCTGAATGTTTCCAAATTTTTGTTATTTCGAATTCAAAAATTCGGTAATCAGAAATTCGGTAATCGGAATAGCCGAAAATCCAAAGTTCAAAAATTTGGAAATCCAAAAATGCAGAACCCGATAATTTGAAAATCTGAAATAATAACTAACTAATAATAACTTAACTATTTTACTAACTATTAAATTATAGGAATTGGAATTCCCTTGAAAATGTGGCTGTTAGCCACTTCCCTACCTCCGTATGCAGAATGACGGCCGAGAAGTAGTTCAGTTATCCTCACTGGGCATCATGTGACGTCCAGCAGGATAACATGCCGGCGCGCGCCCATGGGGGCGCGCATCGTAGCAATTGGTGGTGTGTCAGCCTGACCCACTTTAGGCTTCCCATCACTTTTTGTCTCAGTGACAACTAAGGATGCACTAAGCTTCAGCTAAACCCAGCTGTCACATGACAGTAGGCCACTGGCCCAATCTGCTGTGGCAGGGGAATCCTCCACCCATCAGCCACACATTACAAAGCGGCGAGGATGCTAGTGAGATCATTGATCCAATATGACCATATAGCTTGTCAGCTCTCCCTATCTACTCTCACAAAGCGACAACTTGGTTCGGCCAACCAGCGGACATGCCAGCTGGTCACTTGGGCCTTCTAGTGGGATGGTAGAGCCTGAGAGACCCATGGAAGGTGGCAGGAGGAGGTCCCCTCCCGCTGCTTTTAAAAGCAATCCAGCGGCTAGTTAGCCAGCTGCAGGCATCATCCAAATATAACTGCTTGAAGTCCAGCTACATACAGGCACATCTCTAGTCGGCAAGTGAATATTGATTACATTTTAATGGTTAGTTCTACACAAGCCTGAGAATTCTAAAAGTAAGCAGAAAATACAGTCAACATCCGTGCTATGCTTTGTCTAACATTTAATTGTGGTAGGATTATCATTTGTTTGTTTTCCTTACATTTTCCTTTAGGTGACATTCTGTAGAACCTTTTGAATCATGAGAATGACATTTCTACACACTGCCACCTTCTTGTGGATCCTCTGTGGGGTTTCTGCTCAGTACAATAAGGCTGGATTCACATATGAACCACATGCGGCTCACAGCAGGGGTCTGGTGCGTCCTGGTTCACCGTTTCAGGTACAATTTCAGCCCGAATTTTTGGTTGAATTCGGACCTGAAATGGACCAAAAGTCACACAGCATTTTTGTGAAAAACGCACAGGATCTGCTGCGGAGATATGTGAACCGGCTCCATAGAGAACCGGTCAAAATCTCCTGCTATTGCGAATGGATGCGGGGAACCCGGCAAACGCTGGAGAAGGGAGGGAGGAGAGGAGCAGGAGAGGGACAGAGAGGGGGGGCGAGGAGAGCAGCCATGACAACCCCTCCCCCTTTCATTTTACAAGTGCCAGCAAGGGGACCTCAGCGGGTCTCCTCGGAGGCACTTGTGGGGGCATGTTCACCTACTGGGGGTCCTGCTGCAGGGATAACCCATCAGCATTTTGGTGTTGGCTCCCATGCCGGTATTGAATAGTGAAGTTGTAAGGTTGGAGGGCTAGACTCCATCTCAGGAGGCGCTCGTTGTCCCCAGACACTTTATTCAGCCAGGTGAGCGGGTTGTGATCTGTGAGAATGGTGAATTCTCGGCCATACAGATAGAGTTGAAGCTTCTTCAAGACCCAGACAATGGCCAAACACTCTTTCTCAATGGTGGCGTAGGCTACCTCCCTGTCCAGAAGCTTTCAGCTGATGTAGGCGATGGGGTGTTCCTCACCTGCGTCGTTGACCTGACTGAGAATGGCCCCCAGTCCATAGGTGGAGGCATCAGTCTGTACCACAAAACGTCGGTTGTAGTCAGGGGCAGCCAGGACAGGATTACTTACAAGGGCAGAGTTGGCGGAAGGCGGAGTTGCAGGCCGGGGTCCAGTTGATCATCCTAGGGCTATTCTTCCGGGTGAGGTCAGTCAGAGATTTCGCCACGGTGCTGAAATTGGGGACAAATTTACGATAATAACTTGCCGTGCCCAAAAAAGACATGATTTGTTTTTTAGTCTGGGGGTAGGCCAGTCCTGGATGGCTTGAACTTTCGCGGGTTCTGGTTTCATTGTCCCCCCCCCCACGCGGTGGCCAAGGTACTGCACCTCAGCCATTCCCAACTGGCATTTGTCTGGTCATACAGTCAGCCCTGCCCTACATATGCGGTCCAAGATGGCCCCTACGTGCATCAGGTGCTCCTCCCAGGTGTCACTAAAGATGGCTATGTCGTAGGCACAAGCAAATCCCTGGCAGCCCTCTAGCAGCTGGTCTACAACTCGCTGGAAGGTGGCAGGGGCATTTTTCATCCCGAAGGGCATCACCAGGAACTCAAACAGTCCAAAGGGGGTGATGAAGGCGGATCGCTCTATGGCTACCTCGGTAAGGGCTATTTGCCAATAGCCCTTACTGAGGTCCAATGTGCTTACATATTGAGCCCCTGCCAGGCGGTCCAGGAGTTCATCTATGCGGGGCATGGGGTAAGCGTCACTAACAGTGTAGTCGTTCAGTCGCCTGCTCCCATCCTTCTTCGGCACTAACACTACTGGGGAAGCCCAGGGGCTGCGAGACGGTCGGATGATTCCCAGCTGGATCATCTCGGTGAGTTCAGCTTTGATGGCCGCTTTAACGGACTCAGGGACTCGGTAGGGGGCCTGTTGGATGGGTTTCTGTCCCAGGGTCTCTACATGGTGAAGGGCCAGGTCGGTTCGTCCTGGGGCAGCCGAGAATGCCATGGCCCGGGTCGCTACCACGTCCCGCAGCTGGCTTTTCTGTGGGGCGCTCAACCGGGCCCCTGTGGGAATTTGGTCTAGGGAGTGGGCCGCTCTGGTGGCCTGCAGGAGGTCCGGCAAGGACCCCTCATCAGCCTCGCCTGTGGGGGTAGGGCAGATAGCCAGTATGGCAGGGTCCGGTCATGATACTCCTTAAGCATGTTTATGTGAACGGTGCGCTGTCGTCGTCCTGGTCATCTAGGCTAAGCACGTAACTAGTCTCATCAAGCTGGCGAAGGATCTTATAAGGCCCTTCCCAGATGTGCTGAAGTTTGTTTTGGGGGTGTGGAACTATCAAGAGGACCTACTGGCCCTCGGTGAACTCACGTCTGCGGGCCCTACGGTCATACCACGTCTTCTGCTGGGTTTGGGCTGGGTAGCTGCAGGCCAAACTGGCAAGCCGGGAGAGCAGCTCCAATACATAAGGTACAACTGGGGTGCCCGTGTCTTCAATCTCCCCCTCCCAATGTTCCCGTAGTAGAGTTAAAGGGCCATGGACTCTCCGTCCGTACAGGAGTTCAAAGGGGGAAAAGCCTGTGAACTCTTGTGGCGCCTCCCGGTAGGCGAACAGAAGATGGGGCAGAAGCTTTTCCCAGTCTGCCTCGCTACCTACAAAGGCCTTCAGCATGCCTTTAGGGGTCCCATTAATGCGTTCACAGAGGCCATTGGTCTGGGGGTGGTATGGGGTGGTCTGGATGGCCCGAACCCCAAAGGTGCGCCACAGGGATTGGATGGCATCTGACATGAACTGGGTACCCTGATCGGTCAAAATCTCACTGGGGAATCCCACGCGGGAGAATACAGTGACGAGGGCTTCCGCTACCTTAGGGGCTGAAAGGCTGGACAAGGTCACCGCTTCCGGGTAACGGGTGGCATAGTTGACTATGGTTAGGATGTATCGCTTGCCTGACCTACTGGGCCGGGCCAGAGGCCCAATGATGTCCACTGCCACCTGTTGGAAAGGTTCCTCGATGATGGGCATGGGGCGGAGCGGGGCCCGAGGGTGGTCCCTTAGTCTCCCCGCCTCTGACAAATGTCACATGTACGGCAGAAGGCAGCAACGGACTGGGAGATGCCGGGCCAGTAGAATGCCTGGGTCAGCCTTTTCTCTGTTCTCCTTTTCCCCAGGTGGCCAGCTAAAGGAATGTCGTGGGCGATTTGCAGTAGCGGGAACCGGAAGAGATGGGGGACAACCATTTGTTTGGTGACAGTCCAGGGCTCGTCTGGGTGGCTTGGCTCCACGAGGCGGTAGAGTAGCCCTTGTTCCCAAATAATCTACTCCCCTCCCTCGGCCAATGTTCCAGCATCTGCTTGGGAACACAATGTACTCAGGGTGGGGTCAGAGTCTAGTTCTCATTTAAATTTTTCCCGATCCCAGGTCAGGGTAGTCTGCAGGTCAGGGTTAGTAGCACTCACCGGATCCAGAGCAGGAGGGGCATCCAATTGGGCTTCCTCGGTAGGCGGATCCCGGCTGGCTGGGTTCCTGGTGACTGCTCCAACGTAATGGCACCGTAGCTCTCCTAAATCGTTTCCCAGCAGGACGTCTGCAGGAAGTCCGCTCATGACTCCGATCTGGCAGTGTTTTTCTCCGAAGCCATAGTCTAGGCGGACCGAAGCTCTGGGGATGTGCCTTTTGGTGCCGCCCGCCAGTTCAATGGAGAACCCGGGGCTGGGTTCAAGGGCATCCTGCTGGATCACCCGGGGGTCAGCGAGGGTGAGAAAAGCTCCAGTGTGCCAGAATCCCGTAGTCTTTTCCCCATTGATCAGGGCCATCTGTAGGTGGCGCTGCCTCTGCTCAGGGTAAGGCAGAACAAGGGGGTGGACGCTGTAGATTCCATGGGGGGTGTTGGCCTTTGTGAACAGCGCCCAGTACCTGGGGGATGAGGAAAGTGGCTCTTCCTCTGATGGCAATTGCACATAGTTGACGGGACGGGCGGGACGACGGTTTCTGGGGCAGCTGGCCTGAAGGTGCCCAGTCTGGTTACATCCATAGCATCGACGCTCCGGGAGTGGCCCTGATGGTCGGGCCCGATAGAAGGTTGTTGTAAAGGGTCCAGGAGCGGGGACACCGGGGCACCGGAGGAGGGGTGCAGGGAGACTAAGGAGCGGCCGGGCCGGGTTAGGGGCCTTAGGCGGCTCAGCCGCCCGTTTTCTCAGTGCTGCTTGATGGTGAGAACCTCGTCTGCCAGGTGCCGCTCGAGTGTGGCAGGGCTTCTTTCCTTCACCCACTCGCGCACCTCTGCGGGGCATTGGCTGTAGAACTGTTCTTTCAAAAATGTCTGAGTGATAAGTTCAAGGGTGAGGGCCTGTTCCCCCTCCAGCCAGCGCCGGCAGGCCCGGGATATTTGGTGGGCGTACATTTTGAAGGATGGCTCAGAGTGCCAAGTGAGGTCTCGGAATTTAATCCGGTGGGTTTCTGGGGCTACCGCATAGTGTTCTAGCACAGTGTGTTTGACCCTTTGGTAGTCCTGATTCCATTGGGTGTCCATTGCCCGGTACGCAGCAGCTGCACCCCCTTCCAGCAGGCTGACCAGATGACGAACCCAGTCTGCATGGGGCACCTCCAGTAGTTGGCATAGGTGCTCAAAGTCCTGGAAAAATCCCTCCACGTCTACTGTAGCTTCACAAAAGGGCTTAAAGTCTTTTCGAGTTGCCCTTGGCGGGTCAGGTCTAAGGGCTCTGGGGGTGGAGGTAGAGTCTCGTCCTCTGCGCCCCCCTAGAGTTTCCCACTCATGAGCTCTCCGGATAGCCTCCCGTCGGTCCTCCAAAGTGGCTCCGGGACCCAGGATGGCCATCTCCTCCTCATACCAGGCTATCCAGGGGCTCCTGGGGCTTGGGTCAGTGGTGGAGGTGTGCTCTGTCTCTGGCTGGGAAACATCAGTGCCGTTAACTCGTAGAAGGCTAGCTTCTTCGATTGGCGACAATTAGCTCCTCTTTGGACAAACCCCTGTAGGTAAGACCTAGTTCACGGGCCTTGTCCTGTAAACTCGTCATTGTCCAATTCCTATATTCACTTCCCCGGGTTAGGTCCATCATCAAGAGGCTATCGTTCTCCATCGTCCTCTTCCGCAGTCTGCTCCCACCGCTGCCAACCAGTTGTAATGAAGGGGTGGGTGCAACAGACACACGCGGAGAGTAGGAGTGCTCACACAAGCTTTATTGGGGGATGCGAGGTTAGCCTGCAGCCAGGCGACAGGAATTTCTCACAGACAGGGAAAAGGGTTCGTTCGGGCACACAGGGTATGCAAAGTTCTGGTAGCAGTACGTCAAATCACTTGCCACATGGCACACGGAGAGTTGGTCCTCGTCTGGGGCAGGCACACAGCAGATGGCACACAGAGGGCAAAGTCCTTAGCGGGGAGGCTGGCAACACAGAGCAGGGCACCCAGGAGCAATGTCCCTAGCAAGAAAGCTGACAACACAGGGCAGGGCACACGGGGCAAAAGTCCTTAGTGGGGAAGCTGGCAGCACAGAGCAGAGGGCACACAGAGGCAAAGTCCTTGGCGGGGGTCTTACAGCACAGAGCAGAGGGCACACAGAGACAAAGTCCTTGGCGGGGGTCTTGCAGCACAGAGCAGAGGGCACACGGAGGCAAAGTCCTTGGCGGTGGTCTTACAGCACAGAGCAGAGGGCACACGGAGGCAAAGTCCTTGGCGGGGGTCTTGCAGCACAGAGCAGAGGGCACACGGAGCCAAAGTCCTGGGCTGGCAGCTCACAGCAGGGAGCAGGGGACAAACAGAGGCAGAGTCCTGGGCTGGTAGCTCACAGCATGGAAAAAAATTATAAAAAACAACTACTCCTGCGCTCGGATACATCAACCAGGGACAAAGGATGATGACCATAAATAAATTCTTTATGGGTGTAGCGTTCCCTCAGCACTCGGTGATCTTGCTGCCCTCCTCAGGATCAGGGGAATCCAAAAAAGTGTATTATATTTATTTTTTTTCTATTATATTATATATATTACTATTTTATTTTATATATATGTATTTTTATCAGATTATTACAAGTTTTTACCTATATATTATTATTATTATTGTACTCTTGTTTCAGCACTATAAATGTATAAGGAGGTCTAGTTTGGGCTAAGTATAGTAATAGAATGGCTGTCACTCACTTTAATATGGCTCTGGAGTGCATGCTGCATGGTGCTCTGTGTATTTCTGTGCAATTGTTGCCCCTTTTCTAGGTATACACACTGGCGGCTACTGGTTAGTCTGCTATCCTTTAGAGCTCTGGATGGGGATTTGGATATGTGACACCACCCCTCCAGTAGTTTCCAATCCCTCCTCCTCCCCTGTAGCACCGGCCCATCGGTTTTTATCTCTTTGCATATGTGGATTCTGTATACAAATTGTATGTTGATGCTATAAACAATATGCTTGCAAATAATGTGTTTGTTTGTGAGAGGTTGGTGAGGGGGTGGTGTATGCAGGTGCCCATTTTAGGTGGCCACGCCCCCCCCCCAGGGCTCCTCCTCGTCTAAGGGGCGGGGGAAGTTTTGACTCACGGACACACAGGTATTTAAGAGGGACAGTCCATATGGTTGTTAGGCTCTGAGGAAGAGGGTTCGCCCTGGAAACGCGTTAGCCGTGTGTATGATATTGTCTGGATCCCCTGCTGAGGTGGAGATAGACTGGTTCCTTTAAAGAAGGCTTTACTATCTACATGTCCTTTATATTGCTCCACTTGTGAGTATATTTTATGCTTTGTTAAATTTTAATAAACTGTCTTATGGTATTGCACTAGGTTGGTGTGCCCCTCTCTCTTTTTTGTATTTTTCTTCAGCTCACAGCATGGAGCAGGGGACACACAGAGGCAGAGTCCTGGGTTGGTTGCTCACAACATGGAGCAGGGGACACACAGAGGCAGAGTCCTGGGTTGGTTGCTCACAGCATGGAGCAGGGGACACACAGAGGCAGAGTCCTGGGTTGGTTGCTCACAGCATGGAGCAGGGGACACACAGAGGCAGAGTCCTGGGCTGGTAGCTCACAGCATGGAGCAGGGGACACACAGAGGCAGAGTCCTGGGCTGGTAGCTCACAACATGGAGCAGGGGACACACAGAGGCAGAGTCCTGGGCTGGTAGCTCACAGCATGGAGCAGTGGAGCAGGGGACACACAGAGGCAGAGTCCTGGGCTGGTAGCTCACAGCATGGTGCAGGGGACACACAGAGGCAGAGTCCTGGGCTGGCAGCTCACAACATGGAGCAGGGGACACACAGAGGCAGAGTCCTGGGCTGGTAGCTCACAGCATGGAGCAGGGGACACACAGAGGCAGAGTCCTGGGCTGGTAGCTCTCAGCATGGAGCAGGGGACACACAGAGGCAGAGTCCTGGGCTGGTAGCTCACAACATGGGGCAGGGGACACACAGAGGCAGAGTCCTGGGCTGGTAGCTCACAGCATGGAGCAGGGGACGCACAGAGGCAGAGTCCTGGGCTGGCAGCTCACAGCCAGCACAGGTGGGAGAAGTCCAAGGGGATCCTTCTTGCGGCCCCACTCCGGCCCTTTTAAAAACCGGGCTGGGCGCGTGCCTGTCTCTAGGCAACCCCCCGACCTGGTGTTGAGTTGCCGTAGCAACAAGCCCCGCCCCCTCTCCGGGCCACGCAGGGAGCGCAGTCTTTGTCTACCCAGCAGGCACAGAGCGCAGGAGATCGGGTCCGCGCTGTGCCCGTGAGGACAGGAGGGGGGGGCGCATGGAGACCAGCTGCCAGCCTGCAGGTGAGAAATCTCACTCGCAGGCTGAGCAGGGTGCCGACATCCCGGCGCGGGGCCGAGAGCAGAGGTTGCTCCCTCGGCAGGGGGCAGCCCTCTAGCTCTGGCAAACGCTGGAGAAGGGAGGGGGAGAGGAGCAGGAGAGGGACAGAGAGGGGGGGCGAGGAGGGCAGCCGTGACATGCGGCTTAACCACTTTCCGACCGCCAACCGCAGGTTGACGGCGACAAGGTGGCTCTATAAGGCAAATCACCGTCATGATGGCGGCTGCGGGAACGTGCACTGTGAGCATGCGCGCTCCGCCGGAGGCACGCTCGCGCGCTCACTGTGTCTGGGGGGCCAATGAGCAGGTAGGGTGGACTCGATCTCCGCTGGCTACCCACGATGCCCCCACAGTGAAAGAACGGAGATCCGTGCATGTAAACACAGATCTCCGTTCTGTGAGAGCGGGGAAGGGCTCTATATGGAAGCCGTGATCACTCCCCCTGCCAGTCAAACACTAATACAGTTAGAACACGCCCAGGGAACACAGTTAACCCTTAGAGCGCCCCCTGCAGCTTAACTCCTTCACTGCAAATGGCATTTACACAGTAATCAGTGCATTTTTATAGTGTCAAAATGGTCCGACATGTCCGCTGCAATATCGCAGTACCACTAAAAATTAAAAAAAAATAAAAACTTTTTGCGCAAACCAATCAATAAACGCAGATTGCGATTTTTTTTTTCACAAATATGAGGAAGAATATAAATCGTTGAAAAAAAATGTTTTTTTTTTTACAAAATTTTCGCTCTTCTTTTGTTTATAGCGGTGATCAGAAATGACGCAGCGGTGATCAAATACCACCAAAAGAAAGCTCTATTTGTGGGGAAAAAAAGGACGCATATTTCGTTTGGGTACAACGTCGGATGACCGCGCAATTGTCAGTTAAACAATGCAGTGCCGAATCGCAAAAAAAGTGCTCTGGTCCTAAATTGGGAAATCTTTCAGGGGCTGAATTGGTTAATGTTGTATACACAGCTTTAAGCCTCATCAGGCGTTTCTCTGTCTCTATTCAAAATCAATGGTTCCCTATGGGAGACCATTGATTTGAACAGAAGTTGCACCGACTTGCGGTGCGACTTGTGTGCTGAGGATCTTGAAGGGGAACTCCCCACAAAAATGAAAAAAAAAAAAACATGGCGTGTGGTTCCCCTCCCCCCAAGATCCATACCAGACCCTTATCCGAGCATGCAGCCCGGCAGGTCAGGAAAGGAAGGGGGCGGAGCGAGCGCCAACCCCCTTCTCCTGGACAATATCAAGCTGCATGCCCTCAACATGGGGGGGGGTGGGTGCTTTGGGGCAGGGGGGCCCTGCACCGCCCACCCCAAAGCATCTTGTCCCCATGTTGATGAGGACAAGGGACTCTTCCCGACAACCCTGGCCGGTGGTTGTCGAGGCAAATCATAATCTGGAAGCCATCTTTAACAAGGGGGCCCCCAGATCCCGGTCCCCCACCCTATGTGAATGAGTATGGGGTACATTGTACCCCTACCCATTCACCTAAAACTAAAGTGAAAAAAAAACACACTACACGGGTTTTTAAAGAATTTTATTAAATCAGCTCTGGCATCTTCTCCCTCTCCGGCTTTTCGCCTTCCTCTGGAATCTTCTTTCTTCTGCTCTTTTGCATTTGCTTATATTGGTGTGGGTCGGCCACCCCCTGACATCATCCGGAGGCTCCGCCACTTATGATGGCACCACCTGATGTATGATGGGGCTGTGACATCATAAGGGGGCAGGGCCTCTGGATGATGTCAGTGGGTGGCCCTGCCCCATGCCAATATAAGTCAATGCACAGCGCAGAGACAGCATTAGTGCGGGAGATCGTGTCAAGTCAACATCGGAAGAAAGACAGAGGGTGAAGACCCCGCAAAAGAGCGAGTAGACAGAAGACCTGGCAAAAGAGCAAAAGAAAGAAGGTCCCTCAGAAGAAAGAAGCAGAAGAAAGATGCCTGAGGAGGGAGAAGAGCCAGAGGGAGAAGACACTGGAGCTGATTTAATAAGATACTTTAAAAGCCTGTGTAGTGTGGGGTTTTTTTTAACACTTTTTTTAGGTGAATGGGTAGGAGTACAATGTACCCCATACTCATTCACATATGGTGGGGGGCAGGGATCCCAATAAGCCCCCGCCCGCAGACCCCAACAACCACCATCCAGGGTTGTTGGGAAGAGGCCCTTGTTCTCATCAACATGGGAACAAGGTGCTTTGGGGTCAGGGGCACAGGGCCCCCCTTTCCCCAAAGCATCCACCCCCCCATGTTGAGGGTATGCGGCCTGGTATGGTCCAGGAGGGGGGGGACGCTTCTCACCCCCCCTTTCCTGACCTGCCAGGCTGCGTGCTCGGATAAGGGTCTGGTATTGATTTTGGGGGTGACCCCACACCATTTTTTTTGCATGGGGTTCCTCTTAAAATCCATAACAGACCTAAGGGTCTGGTATCTCTTGGGGGGAACCCCATGCATTTTTTTTCATTTTTGAGGGGGGGTTCTCCTTTAAGATCCTCAGCACGCAAGTTGGATCATCATGATGCGACTTCTATTCAAATCAATGTGCTCCCATAGGGAACCATTGATTTTGAATAGAGACAGAAAAACACGGCTAAAAGCTAACGCAGATAAACGCGCATTGACGCCAATGCAAAACGCTGATAAAATCTCATTTTTAACGTGGCTTTTTTCCTGGCGTTGGTACTACCTTTACAGCTAGTTTTTCATAACGCCTGTGTGTATGAGGCCTAAGGTGTTTTTGGATATTTTTACAGGTGCTGTTTTTGGCTTCTGACATTTTTTTCTACAGCTAATAAACTCCCCATCATGTTATCCTAACCTATGTTATCCATGCACACATAAGCTGTTATCAACTGTTTTGGGCAGGGATGTTTTTGAGCTGTAAAAAAACCCCCCAAGGCTAGTGGGTTCTGAGAGAAGTTTTCAGCTGTAAAAAGGTTCTAAAGCTCAAAAATGCTCAAAAACGCGGCTCGGCTGCGTTTTTGGACGTTTTTGATCCACTGGACAAAAAAAAAAAAAAACAATCAAAAACCCTACTGCTGAAAAATGCTCAAAAACGCTAGTGCAATAACGCTGTAAAAAGCTGAAAAACGCACTACAAAGCTACTGACGTTTTTAGAACATTTATATAACTTTTTTATGCCCTGTGTGCAGGGGTAAAAGGTAATTGATATGAAGCAAGACCCTCTACATGTTTCGTGGTAACAACCGCTTCTTCAGGAGGACTCAATTAATTTATCCACAAGTCACCAGCACCCGGAAATAGGTGGCAGCTGCAGGAGCACCCGAAGGTACTTCTCCCCCGGGGCGGACATGGGAGGCAAACCATAAGCACACTATATCTATATAGCAGGGAAGTGACCATACATTACAATCTGGGGGAGGGGGGAATCTTGTATCCACAGTCTCTGAACATCCCACCAAGGGGTGGATGCTGCGGGGTAGTGCTGCAAAATGTCTGGTACATTCACCAGCAACTAAAGGTCCAGAGAACCCCAGTGGTGTCTTAAGTGAGGCATGTCTCCCCCAGGTTGGCAGCCCATTACCTTGTACCCTTAGGATTACCTGAGGTTACTACTGCACCAGCTCCATTGATGTAATAATACTGCATGTTACCGCAAGCATTGTTTTTATGTTCATTCTTGTATATGAATGTATGCCTTAATTTTAACCATTTTTGTAATAATAAAATTGTAAAAAAATATTTTATCATATAATTGTGTTAGTCCTTGGGTACCCAGATAGTCTATACTGTTCTCGGCAGGGTTCATCCCTAGCCACACACAATATATGAGGAGCTAAAGGCAATTAGTCTAACTAGATTGTAGGAGACCTGGTAATGGTTGTAAATGTCTACTATTCAACAAAATCTCTATCATGGTTCAATTTATTAAGAATCCCCAATGTGTTCCTGCTCTAAGTCTCATGCACCTCATTTCTCTTATGCTTTGTACATTGATTAATATGTAGTTCTACTCTCACATTGTTCAACAGATTGGAATGTTGCCCTTCAAGGTTGAGCAACTCAGTCCACAATTTTAAATGATTAATGCTGGGGCTTCAAAGCAGTAGCAATAAATGCAATAGATGGGAACCAGGATCCAAATTTCGACCACGGTTCCTGCTCACATACAGACAAAACCTGGTCTCCTTGGTGGAGGGTGGACCTGCTGAAATCGTACAAAATTTCCTACATCTCCATCACTAACATAATTCTCATTGGAAACTCTGTTAGTGACAACGGAAACAGTAATCCCAGGTAACAATGATTTTTACAAGCGTTTCTGGCACCATAGGGTTCAATGGAAAGCCTGAAAACATGTGACTTGAGCATTTTACAAGTGTTTTGTTGCTTGTTTTTTTTATATGTGCAGAACTGGAAAATTAGTTTCGTTATGCTTTGTTTATTAATTTTCTAACGAATTCCAAACTTTCAGAACAATTCGAATTCGGAACGGTCAAAAAATGGAACATTGTATCAAATACTTACCGTAATTTTCCTTTCCTGATGCCAAACTATGGCAGCATACTAGTGATAGAGCTCTGTCTCTTGACCACTCCCTCAGGAACAGTGAATAGCATAAAAAAAGGCATAGTTAGCCCCCCCCCCCATTCTTTGTAACAAGCTACATACCGAAACGCACAGGGTGGACACATATGCTGCTATGGTTTGGCGTCAGGAAGGGAAAATTACGGTAAGTATTTAATACAATTTTCCATTTTCCTGATGCCAACATGGCAGCATACTAGTGATAAATAACTAGCTGACAGGGTGGGTTCTACTTGCCAAACCAATATTCTAATTAGGATGTGACAGAGGACTGAATAGTCCTTCCTACAAAGTCCACTCCATAAAGTTTGACTAGGTTTGGTGGGATGACCATGATACTTGTACAGATGGATACTATAGAGGCTCCCAAATGGGCTGCCTATGAGGTTGCAAACACTCTGGTAGAGTGCACCACTGCTCACGTCCCCTTGCCCTACATGCACCACCAAGCCTGCTGAAGTCCAGGCAATAACCTCTTTTCCTTGATGATTTCCAGCTGGAATGACAAAAGGCTTATCAGATGATCTGAAAGGAGCAATTGGGGACAGGTGCTTCCTTCTCAAAATGTCCAAGTCGTGTGACTTTCCTGGTGTGATGTTCTGGAAATGTAGGCAATTCCCAGATGTCTGTGAAATAGAGGGCTATTGCTACCTTTGATACAAGATGACCTACAAGACAGAACTTCTACTCTTATTGGAAAGAAAATCATTTTTTTTTTGAAGCTCAGACAAACGCCTGCTTAAAGTTCTTGCAATAGATACTGGCTTGTAGGTAATGGCCCGTACCAAACACTGCTCTGTTGGAGCAAACGGTTAAACTGACAGGTGATCCAGCAACACCAATCGATCCCAATGGGAAAGACTCCTTTCCGTGGTGACTGAATTCTTACAACTGCCTTCAAAAGTCGTGCAGACTGAAGAATTCTTGGCCCATTTAAATATGTTATTTCCGATATAGCTGACTCTTGCAAGCTCAGTGAGGATAGGCTAAGGCTCATGTCCAGTCCGGCCCAGAGGAAGTATAGAACAGCTGGGGGCAGTAGGATCAATGTCTTGCCCTACCGAGAAAACACAAACTTGTTCCAGATTTAGGCATTGATGTTGTAAGAAATTTGCGCAGGCGCCCATGTGCCCAAGGAATCATCGGTATGCATGAAGACGTTGAGCCCAGAAGACTGAGGCACTGAGAAGCCATCAAACAAGTGAAGGTAGCTGTCCTCAGAATTCTCTTCCTGACTGTCACCATTTCCTCTGATGGAAGCAAAATAGAGGAACTAGCAGAGCACCCCCATGTGCACTAACTGTTGGGTTAGAGAAAGTCAGCTTCTCTTTCCCCCCCTTTTTTTTATTGAAGTTGATAACCCAGCCATATCTCTCTAGGGTATATATGAGGAGCTCTTGGTGCGACAGCAATTGTTCCAGTCCCCTGGATAGAAGAAGAATGACGTCCAGGTAGTGACAAACCTGGAGACCTTATTCTCTGAGTGGAGCTGAAATGGCACTGGGACCCTTGCCTAGGCTGTTAAAGTGGAGATGTGTCTAATCGATCACCAAACTTACTTATTTTGGAGTGAAAAGGAAAGAAAAATTTGGGATGTGAGGATAAGCATCCTGACGATCCATCAGTAGCATCGAGCCGACTGGTTGTACTGTTTTAATGGACTCCATCTTAAAGATCTCTAAGAGGGCCAAAAAGGTTCAACCTCTTTTGATCTGCAACTGGACGCTAGCCTCCGTCCCCTGCGAACTACAAACAGGGTTGGGTAGAAAAACCTGCAATCTTTCCTGTGAATGGGATCGGGACAACGACTCTCTGAGTCTGAAGTGTCTGTAAGTATTGTAGCAGCCCACTCGCTTTTGCGGTGGATTTGGCAGAGAAATGGTCTGGAAGAGGAGCAGTGAGGAATCCCCCGAAGTGACCATGAATGCCTAATACCTTCCTCCAAGGATCTGTACAACATGCTGTCCAGAAACCCATAAAGCACACCCTCTGGCTCCTACCTCAAGAGTCTGGGCATGCGCTCGTCAAAAGGGCTTAGTGGGTACCTGTGGTATACCCAAGGATTTTCACTTATGGGCCTTGTGAAAGGTTGCCTGAGTTCCCTTCCATCCTCTACCTGGGACCCTGGCCTAAGAGCTGGCCCTAGGCTCCCTGGACCTAGAGAAGAGGAACCTGTCGGAAGAAACATTTTCTTTTCCTTTTGCTTCCAGTCTTATGGGAGCAGATCGGACTTACCTCCTGTCACTTATGATATGGCTGTCTCCAGTTTCCAACCAAACAGAGATCTTCTGTCATAAAGTGACTCACACCAATCTTGTTTTTAGGAAGCAAGACACCGCCCAGGGTCTCAACCATAGGGCCCCCCTAGCCATGACCGAGTATAGCATCACTATGGCCAGGCACCTGGTTGAGATTATTGCTGCTTCTGCAATAAAGTTCACAGACACATTTATCTTGGCTAGGGTTCGAATGATATCCACTTTATGGATTTCCTCTCCAACGGCTGTCTCTATCTCCTGGAACCAAAAAGCACTAGTCACCAAGGTAAGGGCAACTGCCGGATGGCAGACCCCTGTCAGTCGCCTCATTACTAGGCTACAGTCGCATTTACTGTGGGCAGTGATGCTATATCCGGTCTCTGACAAGGATAAAACTTGTATAGACAATGAAAGGCTCTGATTAAATTTCTTCCATAAACAGAGAAGGAATTGCATTTTGAAGAAAGGGCAAATATGACTTTTTCATTTTATCCATGTAATGGACTGCATGAGTGCCTGAATTCACTGTTCCACAAAGGAAAAAACCGAAACCGAAACCAAGCAGCTCCGGGTCTTCCTTTGATGAAGAGGAGCTATTATCTGCAGGCTGCCCACACACCAGGGTAGCAGAACTGAGTGGTTGAGCGCCACATGCCAGGGTGCCAGGTTGCTTTTCTAGTGGCTTTTCTAATGGTTGGAGTGGCAACTAGGAGGGGGCTGCCTGGCTGGGATAACTGAAGTGAGTCCAAAATAGAATCTAGCGCCATAAATAATAAAGACATTTGGTGTTACTTGTTGACTGCGAACTTCTCCGGGCAGTCTTTACTCACCAGCCTATTGGGTACAGGCACTGTGCCACAGGCCCTGCAGGATTCTTGCTGGGGCATTGACGTTGCTCTGGGGAAGAGGCGATAAGACGTCTTTGGAACCTTTTGCCTTCAGTGGGTGTGGCATCTACGGTTACACTCTTATGAAGAACGTCTGCCTTTCCCTGGCTCTTGATTTTTGAGAGCATGAGCATGTGGGCTGAATAAACTCAAAGCAATCCGCATAAGGAAGCACTCTTTTCCTGCAAACTTACCAACACGGTGGTCCCGTACCTTTGAATTTTAGGGTCTTTTTGCATAAGCTGTGACTGACTCATGGCTTGAGGACAAATAGGACGGCCAGCTGAAATGAGGATTAGCTCAAAATAGCACTAGAAAGAGAAGGTCTTTTGACATGAAAGAGAGAGGAGGAAAAAAATATATGCCTTCATAACAAACAGAAAATAAAAACGTTTTTTTTTTTTTAAACCAAAAGAAATAACTAAATCCATATATATATATATACATACATTTCTCTCTCTATTTTATTTTATTTTTTTTTGGCTTAAAGAAATAAATGAATGCAGTGTATATATATATATATATATATATATATATATATATACACACACACACTTTTTTTTCAAAATCAGCAGGGGGAGCCCCCCCCCAGGACTGCATCCCTCTTTGCTGGCAGGAGTGAGCTTTTGCCCATAAGTAAGATGGTGGACAGAACTCCTGATGGCCGGCGCAGCCTGATGATGTTATCAAGGGCACCGTGGAAAAAGAAAAACAGCACTGGCCGGCCGATTCCTTCCCTATAGGGAGACCTGGGACGCCCCAGGCAGCACGGTCTAGATCCCCACATGGGCAAACAAGAGGAGAACAGAACACTAACAAACATGGAGACATGGGAGGCACTCAAAAGAGAAACAGACCAAGGTAAGGGAGAACACATATGAAACAGAACAGAATAAAAGGGATAGGCAGCCCTGTATGGTGCAAGGAACCAAAAAAGGAAAATGAATGAACTAGCTGGCCCCCCCAAGCCTCAGCCCACAGACACTTACATAATGGCAGATTTTGTTACTAAAGAGGAAACACTGCAGAGCCCCATCAAGACCCACAGAAGGGGCACCCAGGCTTTTTAGCGCAATTTAGCGGCCCAAGCACTGGGACTTCACACTGGGTTAGGCTTGAACCCAGACAGCTACTGCACAGAGGCAGAGGTGGGGACATAGAACTGCTTACTCGTCACTGGTGCGTGGAGGTATGAGGAAAAAAAGAATGAGGGGCCGGCTAATTATGCCTTTTTTATGCTATTCACTGGTCCTGAGGGAGTGGTCAAGAGGCAGAGCTCTATCACTAGTATGCTGCCATATTGGCATCAGGAAAATAATAGAATAGCTGGTTGCTAAGCAGCTGGCTGGGAAGCCGGTCGCCATGTCCTTAACAACCGATGAGTCATCAGCTGTCAGTGGGCTTTCCCACTGACAGATGAAAGTACGCAACAAGAGTTTTTGACAATTCCTTTATTAAAAATAAAAAAACTATTTACCCCGATTTAGATCCATCTCATGCCAGAATGGTCACACGGTGGAGCAGACAGTCTAGTGGTTAGCCTTTGACATGGGGGGAGCTATTTTTTTTTCCAGGTCTGGCAGTGCAGCGGGTGTCGTGAGATGGATCCACATTGGGGGACATTGTTTTTTTATTTTTAATAAAGAAATTGTCATAAGCTCTTGTTGTATCATTATTCAATTTGTACACTTCTATTTGGTTCTGTTTCACTCCATTATTCTCTGTTCTGTTATTTTCTACTCTATTCTATTATTTTCTATTTTATTATAGTCTATTCTTTTCTGTTCATTTCCATTCTATTCCTTTATTTTCTATTACACTTTATTCTATTATGCTATTTTCTATTTTATTCTGTTCTGTTTTACTCTATTCTATTCATTTACTTTATATTCTATTTTTTATTATTCTTTTATTTTCTGTTCAATTATTTTCTATTTTTTTTTTTCATTCAGTTCTATTCTTTCATTTTATGTTCTCTTATATTCTATTCTGTTTTACTCTATTCTTTTCTACTCTATTCTATTATTTTCTATTCTATTCAAGTATATTCTTTTTTATTCTATTCCTTTGTTTTCTTTGTATTATTATATTCAAACCACATGTCACAGTACAAATATGATATAATATATTGTAAATAGCAGCGCTAAATACATCACCATAATTGATGTCGGCCTCAAAGTGCAAAGAAAATGTGGGGCTAACAGATGAGTCCCAACAAAAGTGTTAATTAGTCCATAAAAAGTAGTCCATAAAAAAGTATTTCATCTGTGAAGTCTTTAGAATGTTCAACACCTCCACCACACCATGCAAGTCAATGCGATGCCCATAAAGGATTACTCAAGATGTCCACATTAGTCTGCTCAACACTGTGACACCTAATCGCATCAAGGAGTCCTCTGCACCTCTACTATAGATATCCTTCAACAAACGGAGCTCACATAGTGTATTATCCTTAAAACAACTTTATTGAGGTCACACTTAAAACCCCCCTCTAGGGTATGCACTTACAGAAATGTAGATAAAACACAGCATAAAAACGATCTCACACGTAATTGTATATGACAACCCACACAAATCCTTCTCACCGCCCGAAAGATCACATAACCGGCGGTGTTCCCGGGTGAAAGGTTTGTTCATCGGTAGCACCATCGGCCATCGGAAGCACTTTACCATGTGATCAGCCGTGACCAATCACGGCTGGTCACAGTGTAAACAGGAAGAGCCATTTATCGGCTTTTTCTGTACTCGGGTCTGCAGACCTGAGCAGTGGAGAGCCAATCGGCTGCTCTCCTGACAGGGTGGGGGGGCTGTGCTGATGGTTTATCACCTTCAGATGCCACCCTAGACCACCAGAGAAATGGCCCCTATCAGTGCATCTGCCCACCAGTGCTGCTATCAATGCGTACCAGTGCCACCTATCAGTGCCCACCAGTGCCACCTACCAGTGCCCATCAGTGCCACCTAGCAGTGCCAGGTGTCATCTATGAGTGCCAATCAGTGCCGCCTATGAGTGCCCATCAGTGGCAGTTATCAATGCTCGTCAGTGCTGCATATCAGTGCCCGTCAGTGCTGCATATCAGTGCCACCTATCAGTGCCTGCCAGTGCTGCTTATCAGTGCCGCCTATCTGTGCCCATCATTGCTGCATATAAGTGTCTCATCATCAGTGCCAATCAGTACTGCCTCATCAGTGCCCGTCAGTGTAGCCTCATCAGTGCCCATCAGTGATGGAGAAATTTACTTACCGTATTTACAAAGTTTTGTGACAGAAACAGAGAAAAACTTTTTTTTTTCTGAATTTTCAATCTTTTTTTATTTAGCGCAAAAAATAAAACCCGCAGAGGTGATCAAATACCACCAAAAGAAAGCTGTATTTGTAGGAACAAAATGATAAAAAATGTGTTTGGGTACAACGTTGCACGACCGCGCAATTGTGATTCAAAGCGCAATAGCACTAAAAGCTGAAAATTGGTCTGGTAGGAAAGTGTTCTCAGTGCATGGTATTGAAATGGTTTAATGATGTAATACTCGGAGTCCAGGCTGCATGATGCTGCTGCCACAGGGGGCGTGTCCATGACAATCTGGGCTCAGTGGAAGTGGGATGATGATGCCGACTATTACTTAACTAGAAATACTGTGGAGGAAAAGTGCCAGACTTGGAGATCTTTGCAGATTGGGAATCTTTGAAGCTTTGAAGGAAAAGAAGCTTTTTTAGAAATATCTTATTGAGCTATTCTGCTTTACATATTATGTTGCTGATTTTTTTTTTTTTTTTTTTTTTTTTTTTTTTTTTACCACTCAGAGCACCACTTCAGAAGATCATCTGAAACATGTCATTTCAAAATAAAGGTCTTCCTTCTTGGTTACATCATTGTGGCATGTATTTCTCCTTCATTTTTTTTTTTTTTTTTTTTTTCCTTTCCCCCCACATGTAGTTCTCTCCTTTGAAACTCTTTAAGTTTTTTTCTACCTTAGTGACCGAATAGTCGTCCCCCATGGGGGGAACTTGCTTCACGTTGTATTTTTATTACGTAATCCTTCCAATATTTGTCTGTAGTGTCCCCCACCCATTTCTCTTCAGAGTTTGATCCTGAAACCCGAGCGCTTTGGTTCTCACATTTTCTTACTAACTCTCTTACCACACTCACCTCCTTTCCCACTTCCCCCTCCCTCCCCTTGTCCTCGTAGTTATATCATTGTGCTTATCTTTCTTTGTATGTTCCTTTTTTTTTTTTTTTTTTTTTTTACTTCCTCTTTATGTACGGTGTTACTACATTGGTTCTTCCTT
>BLSH010077881.1:211370-244416 GCA_018402905.1 Glandirana rugosa | reverse complement strand
TTTCCTTTCTACTGTTTACGGGATCTACGGTTGTATGCCCGCTAGAAGACGTATACTACACCTTTACGGGCTTCGATATGTCTATGACCCTTCCCTATCACAGGTGGTAATTGAATTATAAGTTTCGGTTATACTTTAAACTCCGGTTCGTTACAGACAATTCGCATTATCCTCTTGGGTGCGTTGGCCATTAGGACTCAAAGGACAAGGTTCGCTCCTCTGACTAGCGTGTTTTTACTGTCCGCTTTCAAAGAGGGAGTGAACTTCTTACCTTTTTTTGATACCTGCTTTGTTACACCTTCCTTTCCCCCCACATGTAGTTCTTTTTTGAATTTCTCAAAGTTTCCTCTCTTGATGTACACCCCCCTTTCCTTCCACATTGTTTCGTCCATAGTTTTTTTCCATTCTTCAAGTGAGGGAGAAACTTTCGCCTGTCATTTTTGTGCGATCAGTCTCCTCGCTTGGAACAGGAAACTCAGGATTACCGGTTGCGTGGGTTCTCCTATTACGCTTAACAGACATTGCTTGGCCTCAAATTTCATATTGGCTTTGAATATTAAGTTAATGGTGGACACTATCCCTTCCCAGTATCTGTATAGCTTCGGGCATTTCCACATCATATGCAGAAGATCGCCCGTATGTTGGCATCTAGGGCATTTGTCATCTTTCCTTTTCCCAAACTTGAAAAGTCTTTGAGGAGTGTAATATGCCCTGTGGAGCAAAAACAGCTGTGAGGCTCTCTGTGGGGGGGCCATTGAGGCCCATAAACCTGACCCCAACACTTCCCTCCATTGTTCCTCCGTTAGGGGGCCGACATCTTTCTCCCACCTTATTTTTAAGGGTTGAGTTTCCCCTTGTCCTCCCCTCTCCTTTCCCAAGCTCTCGTACAGGTTCAAGATCAAGCCCTTGCTATTGCTTGCGCCTATAACTGCCTGCAGAATGGGCATGGCCCCTAATTCCGCTTCTGATCTTGCGAACTGTTTGGTCAAAGCATGTCTGATCTGAAGGTATCTAAAAAAAGACTGTTTAGTAATACCATGTTGCTGATTTTTAGAATAAATCTATAATAATTAATAAGTATAATTATAGGTATTAATTACTGTTATTACTGGTAATCTCACTTTGCAGGTGTGCAGTGATCACCTCTATCCCAACTGGAGGAACACAAAACTTCTACTGTCATAGCATGGAGGGCAGATACATCAATATCATTTTGCGTGGAAAGACAGAATATCTTCAATTATGTGAAGTTCAAGTCTGGACCTCTGACAGTAATTGAGTGGCCCACTTACAAAGAACAACAGATGAATACAATTATAAAATGTAAAATGTACTGCCTTATGTGTCTGTAATCTGAAGGGAAAAAGCAAATAATGAAATACTGATTAATAAAGAATATTCAGCATTGTGCATATGTTGTCAAATGTCTTATCTAAATTTGCTGTGTTCCAGTATACAGAGAAAGCATGTGATGTGCATTAGATTTAAATGCAGGAGATATATTAAAAAGGATAAAATGCATCAAAATGTATAAGGATCTGATTCGAATATGGCCCCTTTCACACGGATGTTCCGTTCAGTTTTTTCAGGCGGACCTGAACGGAGCCTCTATACAGCTCTATGGAGCGAGGGATGTCAGCGGAGATATGTCCGCTGACACCCGTCGCTCTCCGATCCGCTCCGCTTCCATAAAGTGTGACGGAGGAAAACCCTATTTTTCCATCCGTCTGCAGATTGGACCGGATGACAGCGGACAGGCGGATCCGTTGTCATCTGATTTCCCATAGGGGAGAGTGGAGATGGATCCGTCATCCATCGGCTCAGCGGGGATCAGCGGTACGATCTCCACTGAGCAAAACGGAGCCTGCACACGGACAAGTAATATTTAAAATAATGGTGTTTTGTTACTAACAAGGGAGAGGAACTATTATTCCAGATAAAACATAAGTGAGAGCGGTTGTTTATGTCAATGCCACAACCTAAAAGTAGTACGCATGAAAATAGATTCAAGGAATTCTGTCAGAATAATTCAAAGATACTTTTATATTTATAAAATATATATATATATATATATATATATATATATATATTATTACAAAGTCAATACCCTAAAAGCAACCAATAGATTCAGCAAACCATATTCAGTATTGCAACCCGCAGATATGAGACTCACCTAAATACAAAAAAACACCATGAAAGTGTATAAAAAAATGGTAATACTCATTCTATAAGGACAGATAAGGGGCGAAATGCCTCGTCCAACGTGTTTTGCGCTGAAGGCTTCCTCAGGGCTTTTTGGGGTGCGATTGAGTATGGTTGCTAAAAAGAAAATATATAATAGTACAAAAACAAACGTATCATGCATTAACCCATTTATGCCTGAGGTTGCAATTTTTTGAATTTGTGCATGAATTTCATATACTGTATGTTACCTAGGAAACTTCAAAAAACAAGAAAGTTTTTATATTATATTCCATTGTTGAGTTATGTGGTGTTCCAAAAAAACACTAGGCAAAACCACTGCTACACTGTACATAATGTATAAAATCGTTTTTCAAGTCTTAGCAGTTGGCGACACCTGACATTCAGTGTGAGTTTCAACAGAACATTTCACATGTAAGGCAACATCACATTCTTCACATCAAAAAGTGGTGTTCTTATGACATTTGGCACACCGCATTTGCTTTCCCTGTTTGACTATCATTTGATCATCGTAACATGAGTTAATGTTACGCTTCTGCGAAGGTCTTCCTCTTCGGCCAGGTTCTAGAGCAGGGGTCCTCAAACTATGGCCCTCCAGTTGTTCAGGAACTACAATTCCCATCATGCCTAGTCATGTCTGTGAATGTCAGAGTTTTGCAATGCCTCATGGGATGTGTAGTTCTGCAACAGCTGGAGGGCCGTAGTTTGAGGATGCCTGTTCTAGAGGATGACAATGGGTCTCCAGATAATGGCATACCACATGTCAACGAAACTCCCGAAAATCCATTGGCTTCTCATCATATGTTTGAGGCCTCTGTAAATGCCTCACTAAACTGAAGGATAAGCGATGCTCTGACACTGTATTCCTCATGTTTAGTTCAGTGGTACCTCAGTTCACGAACGCTTCTGTTCACAAACAACTTTGTTCACGAACAGAAGAGTTCACAAAAAATTTGCTTTGGTTCGTGAACACAATTTGTGGCCATTTTCCCTGCTCTTTCCTGCTCTGACACTGTCCGTGACTTCCTGTAGGTGAGATGGTGGGTCACAGAGAGACACTGAAAGTGTGCAGTACTGTGAAAGCACTTACAGTACAGTACTGTTTTGAGAAGCTTTTTGGTGTGCTTTTTAGCACTTACATACTGTACTTTACATCCAGTATGGCTCAAAAGGAAATGAAGAGCAGGCATGGTGGCAAGAAGAAAGTGCAGAGCAGTAATGCAGCTGACAAGAATATGCAAAGCACAAATGCAGGTTACAAGAATGTGAAAGGTTAGTGTTCTCCAGGGGAGGGCTGGGCCAGGGGGCAGGGTGGCAATTGCCCCCCAGGCCACCCTAACTTACATTCAAAACGGCCGACGGCCGCTGCCCGCTCACACTTTTCTCTTCTTGTGGAGGAAGGAAGCAGGGGCGCAGCCACCAACTAACTGCAGGCAAAAGGGGGGAGGGGACACCCAGGGCCAGCTGTGCTCATAGGCACTGGCGAGCCTGCATGATGGGCACTGATCAGGTTGCATTTGATGGGCACTAGTGCGGCTGCATTGATGGGCACTGGTGCGGCTGCATTGATGGGCACTGGTGAGGCTAAGCTGATAGGCACTGATGAGGCTGCATTGGTGGGCACTGATGAGCTGCATTGATGCATTGTTTTTGTTAAACCTCCTTTCTTGCAATTAACATTAAATTATGTTACCACATTGTATCATATTTGTCTTGCTTCATAACATCAATATCCATTCTAAAACCAGGTGGGCATGGATGGTGAGCTGATTCTGTGGTTATTGGGCCACTTGACTGGACTTGCCCCCCAGGCCTCAGGCTGCCAGCCCTCCCCTGGTGTTCTCTCTCTTCATACTGTACTTTTTTCATAGCTTTGTGGTTCAAAAAAACAAAAAAAAGTTCAGAACGGATTAACCTGATTTACATTGAACCTTATGGGAAAATTTGCCTCGGTTCGCGACCAGAGTCGGTTCACAAATTAAGTTTGTGAACTTAGGTACCACTGTATTTGGGTTTTTACCCTGATACAGCTGAAACCAGCAAATGTAGCTCAGACATATGGCACCACACTAAAACGTATAGCCAATCCAAATGGGCTTTCCCCAAATAAATTGCACCTGTGGCAACCAAAATAAGGAACCATGTATCCATCGAAGCTGAAATATGTTTCATTTGTAGGGATGGGCCCAACACCCCTTGGTTCGGTTCTCATTAGAACATGTGAACAGACAAAAAGTTCAGGGCGAACATCTGAACACCATTAAAGTCTATGGGACGCGAACATGAAAAATCAAAAGTGCTAATTTTAAAGGCTTATATGCAATGTTATTGCCCTAAAAAGTGTATGGGGACCCGGGTCCTGCCCTAGGGGATAAGTATCAATGGAAAAAAAAAGTTTTTAAATCAATCGTTTTTTCAGGAGCAGTGATTTTAATCATACTTAAAGTGAAAAAAAAAAGAAAAATTTCTTTAAGTATTGTACCTGGGGGGTGTCCTTTGTGTGTAAAAGGGTGCATCTCTGTGAGGTGTAGAACAGAGCCAGAGCAAAATGACATTTCCATAGGTAAAAATTGTCATTTATTATCGCAGGCAATATACAAAAAGTCCCTAAAAAAAAGTGTGTGGGGTCCCTCCCCCAGTCCAAACCAGGCTCTTCAGGTCTGGTTTGGATATTAAAGGGAAATTTAAACACTTGCCGACCGCCCGCCACAGCGTGACAGCGGCAACGTAGAAACATAGAAAAGTGACGGCAGAAAAAGACTGAGTAGTCCATCGAGTCTGCCCCTTTTTATTTATTTATTTTTATTTTTTTTCACATTAACCTTGTTGTCTGACTATAGATTTATGTTTATCCCAAACATGTTTGAAGCTATTTACTGTTGACTGTCTCACAACTTCTGTTGGTAGTTTATTCCAATCAACAACCACCCTTTCAGTAAAATAATACTTACTAAAGTGATTCGTTATCACAAAACGCGTCACCTGATGGCGGCTGCGATAACGAGTATTGTGAGCGCGCGCTCACTGTGTTCTGGGGGGGCCAGGGACTTGATCTCCGCCGGTTAACCGCGATGGCTCCCCCACAGTGAGAGAAAGGGGGTCCGTGTATGTAAACACGGATCTCCGTTTTAACAGAGGGGGAAGGTATGTGATCACAGGCTTCCTGTATATGGAAGCCGTGATCACTCCCCTCCCCCTGCCAGCCCAGCCCCCATACAGTTAGAACACGCCTAGGGAACAAATTTAACCCTTAGAGCGCCCCCACCTGGTTAACCCCTTCACTGCCAATGGCATTTACACAGTAATCAGTGCATTTTTATAGCACTGATCGCTGTATAAATGCCAATGGTCCCAAAAAAGTGTCAAAATGATCCGACATGTCCGCCGCAATATCGCAGTACCACTAAAAATCACAGATCGCCGCCATTACTAGTAAAAAATAAAAAAATAAATAAAAACCCCAGAAATTAATTCTCATCATTCGTAAAAGCAGCAACTTTTGCACAAACCAGTCAATAAACGCTGATTGCGATTTTTAAAAATAAAATATGAGGAAGAATATAAATCGGCCAAAACCGATGAAAAAAATGTTTTTTAATATTTTTTTGGATTTGTATTTTAGCAAAAAGCAAGAAAAATAGTTTTTTTTGCGAAATCATTGCACATTTTTTGTTTATAGCGGCGATCAGAAATGACGCAGCGGTGATCAAATACCACCAAAACAAAGCTCTATTTGTGGGAAAAAAAGGATGCAAATTTAGTTTGGGTACATCTTCGCACGACCGGGCAATTGTCAGTTAGAGCGACGCAGTGCCGAATCGCAAAAAGTTCTCTGGTCCTAAAGGGGGAAATCCTTCCGGGGCTGAAGTGGTTAAAAAAAATTGACGTGGGGGTCCCCCTAAAATCCAAACCAGACCCTTATCCGAGCATGCAGCCCTGGCAGTTAGGATGGGGGGGACGAGCGTCCATCCCACCTCCTGAACTGTACCAGGCTACGTGCCCTCAAGATAGGGAGTATGGGTGCTTTGGGGGAGGCAAAGCACCTTGTCTCCATGTTGATGGGGACAAGAGCCTCTTCCCCACAAGCCTGGCCGGTGCTTGTGGGGGTCTGCGGGCGGGGGGGGCTTATCGGAATCTGTAATGGGCCCCCAGATCCTGCCCCCCCATGTGAATAGGCTTGGGGTACATACCCCTACCCATTCACCAAAAAAGGAGTGTAGTGTAAAAAAAAAAAAAAAAGAGGCAGTTTTTGACAAGTCCTTTATTTTGTAAAATAGCTCTTTCTTTTTTTTCTCCTCCTCCTCCATCTTCTCCTGGCCCGGTCCTTCTTCTGGTCTTCTTCTTCTTCTTTTAGTCTTCTTGCTTCCTCTCTTCGTCGTCAATCTTCATCTTCTTTCACTGCCGCCGCTCTCCGCTGCTGCATCAACAAGGTGCTTTGGGGGCAACCTCAAAGCATCCTCCCCATGTTGAGGGCATATGGCCTGGTATGGTTCAGAGGGGGTGGGGGCGCTCGCTTGTCTCCACCCCCTCCTGCCATGCCAGGGCTGCATGCTTGGAAAAGGGTCTGGTTTGGATTTTGGGGGGGACCCCACGCCATTTTTTTAAAAAATTGGTGCAGAGTTCCCCTTAAAATCCATACCATACCTGAAGGGCCTGGTTTGGATTGTGGGGGACCCCACGTCATATTTTAAAAACATTTTGGTGCGGGGTTCCCCTTAAATTCCATACCAGACCTGAAGGACCTGGTATGGATTTTGGGGGGGAACCACGCGTAATTTTTTAAAAAAAAATTGGTACGGGTTCCTCTTCAATTCCATACCAGACCTGAAGGAACTGGTTTGGAATTTTGGGGGGAACCGCGCGTCATTTTTTCTTTAAATTTTGGCACGGGGTCCCCTTAAATTCCATACCAGACCCGAAGGGCCTGGTTTGGATTTTGGGGGGAACCGCACGTCATTTTATTTTTTTTTGGCGCGGGCCCTGCTGTTGTAAATTAGTTAAAACATTGTGATAAAATCCCCCAGTCAAACAGGTGGCGAAAAATTGGGCCTTGTGTGTTGGCGGTGCCAGAACACTGTAGACCCTTGCAGTTACTCTTGTTGGATGGAGGAACTGGGCCTGATGTTTTAAATCAGTTTACAAATTGTGACAAAAGCCCCCAGTCAAACAGGTGGTGAAAAATTGGGCCTTGGGTGCTGGCGGTGGCAGAACACTCTAACCCCTTACAGTTACTCTTGTTGGACGCAGGAATGGGACCTGCTGTTGTAAATTAGTTTAACCACTTAAGCCTGGGGCCTTTTTCTACACTTGTTGTGTACAAGTTAAAATATTTTTTTTTGCTAGAAAATTACTTAGAGCCCCAAAACATTATATATTTTTTTCAAACACCCTAGAGAATAAAATGGCGATCGTTGCAATACTATTTGTCACACGGTATTTGAGCAGCGGTCTTTCAAGCACAATTTTTTTGGAAAAAAATTGCTTTTTTGAGTTAAAAAAACAAGACAACAGTAAAGTTAGCCCAATTTTTTTGTATATTGTGAAAGAGGATGTTACGCCGAGTAAATAGATACCATACATGTTAGGGTTGGAAATTGCACACACTTGTGGAATGGCGACAAACTCCTGTACTGAAAAATTTCCATAGGCGACGCTTTAAAATTTTTTAACAGTTACCAGGTTAGAGGTGCAAAGGAGGTCTTTTGCTAGAATTACTGCTCACACTCTGGCGATTGCGGCGATACCTCTCATGTGTGGTTTGAACACCGTTTTCATATGTGGGCATGACTTAATTATGCGTTTTCTTTGCTGCACAAGCTCGTGGTTATGGTGGCGCTCTAATTTTTTTTTAATAGTAGTTAGTAATATATGGTGACAGGTACTCTTTATGGAGGGATGGGGGGTCTGAAAGACCCCCCATCCCGCCTTTGCACTTCACAGTATTCAGATCGCCAAAAACCGTGATTCTGTATACTGTATTTTTTTTAAAACCGGCGCCGTTTGCCGCTGAGTTAACCAGAAGTGACGTTGCTTCTGTACAAAGGATTCCCGATTGAAGCTGATTCCGGCTTCCACAGGGACAGGGACACAGTTACTTTGATCGGGACTCCTTCATACATTTCCAGAAGCAACGGTACAACGTCACTTCCGGTTTACTCGGCGGCTAACGGTGCCGGTTTAAAAAAATGACATTATTCGGAATCACCGTTTTTGGCAATCTGAATACTGTGAAGTGCAAAGGGCAGATGAAGGGTCCCCCATCCCTCCATAAAGAGTATCTGTCACCATATATTACTATCACAAGGGGTGTTTACATTCCTTGTGATAGCAATAGAAGTGATCAGATTTTTTTTTTTTAAAGGAACAGTGTTAAAAGAAAAAATATAATAAAAAAAAATGAAAGCACACCGTCCCCGCGAGCTCATACAGCAAATAAAATGCATACCTAAGTCGCGTCCGCATATGAAAACGTTGTTCAAACCACACATGTGAGGTATCGCTGCGATCGCCAGAGTGTGAGCAATAATTCTAGCAAAAGACCTCCTCTGCACCTCTTACCTGGTAACTGTTAATTTTTTTTAAAGCGTCGCCTATGGAGATTTTTAAGTACCGGAGTTTGTCGACATTCCGCAAGTGTGTGCAATTTTCAAACGTGTCATGTATGGTCATCTATTTACTCAGAGTATCTATTTACTCGGCATAACATCCTCTTTCACAATATAGAAAACATTGGGCTAACTTTACTGTTGTCTTATTTTTTAACTCAAAAAAGTGATTTAAAAAAAAAAAGCGATTGAAAGAACGCTGCACAAATACCATGTGACAAAAAGTATTGCAATGATTGTCATTTTATTCTCTATGGTGTTTGAAAAAAATATATAATGTTTTCTAAAAAAAAAATAAATGATTTTAACTTGTAAACAACAAATGTAAAAAGGGGCTCTGAGGGTTAAAGGGTTAAAAACTGTATATATTTTAATACACCACATCAAGTGTACTATATACCTTATGTACAGTGTACACTGATATATAGTACACTGTGCGTATATATATATATACTCCTGACAATTTCCATGATTGTCATTTATAAATATTTGGGTGTTTGGATCAGCAATTTCATTTTGATCTTTCAAATAACTGAAGGACACAGTAATATTTTAGTAGTGAAATGAGGTTTACTGGATTACCAGAAAATGTGCAATATGCATCAAAACTTAATTTGACAGATGCATAAATCTGGGCACCCCAACAGAAAAATCACATCAATATTTAGTAGAGCCTCCTTTAGCAGAAATAACAGCCTCTGGACGCTTCCTATAGCCTGTAATGAGTGTCTGGATTCTGGATGAATGTATTTTGGACCATTCCTTCTTACAAAACATCTCCAGTTCAGTTAGCTTTGATGGTCGCTGAGCATGGACAGCCCACTTCAAATCACCCCACAGATGTTCAATGATATTCAGGTCTGGGGACTGGGATGGCCATTCCAGAACATTGTACTTGTTCCTCTGCTTAAATGCCTGAGTAGATTTTGAGCAGTGTTTTGGGTCGTTATCTTGTTGAAATATCCATCCCCGGCGTAACTTCAACTTGTGACTGATTCCTCAACATTATTCTCAAGAATCTGCCGATATTGAGTGGAATCCATGCGACCCTCAACTTTAACCAGATGCCCAGTACCGGCACTGGCCACACAGCCCCACAGCATGATGGAACCTCCACCAAATTTTACTGTGTATAGCAAGTGTATTTCTTGGAACTCTGTTTTCTTTTGCATAACGCCCCTTGTTATGACCAAATAACTCAATCTTTGTTTCATCAGTCCACAGCACCTTATTCCAAAATGAAGCTGTCTTGTCCAAATGTGCGTTTGCATACCTCAATCGACTACGTTTGTGGCGTGTGTGCAGAAAAGGCTTCTTTTGCATCTCCCATACAGCTTCTCCTTGTGCAAAGTATGCTGAATTGTTGAACGATGCACAGTGACACCATCTGCAGCAAGTTGATGTTGTAGGTCTTTGGAGGTGGTCTGTGGGCTGTTTTTGACCGTTCTCACCATCCTTCTCCTTTGCCTCTCTAATATTTTATGTGGCTGCCACTTCTGGCCTTAACAAGAACTGTGCCTGTGGTCTTCCATTTCCTCACTATGTTCCTCACAGTGGACACTGACAGCTTATATCTCTGCGATAGCTTTTTGTAGCCTTCCCCTAAACCATAATGTAGAACAATCTTTGTTTTCAGGTCATTTGAGAGTTGTTTTGAGGCCCCCATGTTGCCACTCTTCAGAGGAGAGTCAAAGAGAACAACAACTTGCAATTGGCCGCCTTAAATACCTTTTCTCATGATTGGATGCACCTGTCTATGATGTTCAAGGCTTAATGAGCTCCCCAAACCAATTGTGTGTTCCAAATAATCAGTGCTAAGTAGTTACAGGTATTCAATTCAACAAAATGACAAGGGTGCTCAAATTTATGCACCTGTCTAATTTCGTTTTGATGCATATTGCACATTTTCTGTTAATCCAATAAACCTCATTTCACTACTGAAATATTACTGTGTCCTTCAGTTATTTGATAATCAAAATGAAATTGCTGATCCAAACACCCAAATATGTATAAATGGCAATCATGGAAATTGTCAGGGGTTCCTAAACTTTTGCATACAACTGTATATAGATATATATATCTATATATATATATATATATATATATTTATATGTTCCCTACACTAACCTGTCTGCACTAACTGACATATATATTTTAGATTTCTAACTATCTATCTAGTTAGCTATCAATTTTTTGGAATTATTTTTATTTATTTATTTTTTCAAGCTAGCTATCTAAACTGCATGTATTCAGGAACCTACACTCTCTAACTAACAAAGCCGACACACTACATAGAGCCACTGTACAGGCGGCTCTTTATAATGTGGGGCGTGGATTGAGACTGCTGTGCAGTGATTGGCTAAAGGCATCCAATCAGCGGACGGCATTCCACCACCATTTGAAACCATTATGGAGCGTGCAAAGTTGCCGCGAACGCCCCATAATGTTCAGGTTTTCCCGAACAAGTGAGCAGCAAATGTTCTGGTCAAACTCACGTTCGACCAGAACATAAAGCCCATCCCTATTCATTTGGAACAAATTTCATGTATCTCTCATTGAGTTTGCTTATGAGAAGTTGCAACTTAGAAAACTTGTCCATTGGGTCAAAATTGGGTCCAAATTCATCAGGAGAGTCAGCAGGTGCATATGAGCATAGGCGTGTGCAGGGGGAGTGCCAGGTGTGCCTTGGCACACCCTAATCACCCAGTGTGGCGCAGATTCCCCTGCTAATATTTCACCAAAGCCCCCCCAATGGGGCTCCTAAAAATTGTAAAAAATAATAAATAAATAAAATAATAAAAAGCTACTGACACCATCCACTGCCATACTGACACCAATCTCGGCCCTGCTGACAAGTCCACTGCTCTACTGACACAGTCTATGTCAGCCTTTCTCAACCTTTTCAACCTTTTCAACACCGAGGAACCCTTGAAATAATTCTCCGGTCTCGGGGAACCCCTGCTAAAAATTAAAAATCTACAACTCATGATACATAAGTGTGATGGTCAATGGGAAGAATACTTACACTTGTCGTCATTGGGACCAATTACCCCTTACAGATAGCTAAAAAGATCAATGATGTCATTGGGAATAAATCTGAGAGGTAGAAATTGACCATTGCTCAAGGAACCCCTAGCAACCTCTGGAGGAACCCTGGTTGAGAAACCCTGGTCTATGTTATTATAAATTTGGGGTGCACACCCTAATGCAATAGGCTGCACACACCTATGCATATGAGGGATCATCTGAGTCAGACTCAGCATCAGAGCCATCTTGAATAAGATATGCAGGTGCACGCAGCAAGGAACCTGGCAGATTACTTATTGTTCCACCTTCTTCATCTCCTGAGTCCTCATCAGAAACAGGCGATGTCACATTTTAAGGTGGTTATATCACTATAGTACATGCTTCTATGCTGTCATCTGTCTCTAACAGGTCAGTTATTTCATGTAAACTTAGAATTCAAAGCACCTTGAGACTTGTAAATTGATTAAAAAAAAAAAATGAAAAAGATATTAGTCCTAGTGGTAGTGGTTTTGCCTAGTGTTTCAAAAATGTAAGATGCTAAATATCAAACCCATAACTAATACAACAATAATAATTTATTTCCTTTTTACAGCATAATAGTATAACTAGTAGTGAAGTAATAGGAAAAAAAATTAAAGTACAGGATGTAGTGCAGTAAATTGTATTTACCTGTCTTTGGATGGTTCTTCAAAAATGTTTCTGAAAATTCACATCACTTATTGACAAGCTCCCAGCATGCCAGTATCTACAGCAGTGACTAACCCTGTGTACCATGCTATAACATGTACCCTCAGGAGGTAGACATGTGTGAAAAACCAGACATCGGCCATGACCTCGAGCAGTAGAAAATAAATAACTCCTACATCAATACCGTTTCAATAATGTTAATGCAATGAAATTGCAAAAAAACTAAAAAAACTCACAAGTATATGTTAAAAGCAATGTCAAAGACAGTGGCAATCCCTCAGAAAGTGGTAATGAGCGTAAATAGTGTAGATAAAATGAAGTGTAGAGGTGGTAATTAAAGGCAGAAGCCTCTAAGGAGGTTCCAGACAGTGCCAGAATGGAAGATAAAGCCCACCATCAACCCCTGCTAGATATGGTATCTAAATAGAATGATAAGTAGTGAGTGGTATAGCGAGGATCCATGAGCAAACAGTATGTACCTGTATTAATAAAATCCTCCAAGATAGGCTGGATAACACCAATCAACTTATAAGATGTTTGGCTGGTCTAGGATAGAGTACAGCAAAAGAAAAAGGAAAAATTAAATAATACAAACCAACTCTCCAAAGACACAATAAAAAGAATCCCCACAAAAGCCACCCCCTCTACGATAGTGAATGGCCGGCAATACCCTTAAACACGGATGCTCCCATGCTCTGTCCACAGTCAATGCTTGCCCCAACAGGGTGGCATATACCAGGTGTGCACACACCTTGGTTATAAAGAAAAATGTTGCCTATCCCCCCCTACCGAAGCTGCCCTTGGCATACTCACACCTCTGTCTCTTCTATAGAGAACGTCTCCTTGACTTCCTGGTGTAGGACAAAAGAACTGTTAGTAAAGTAAGGACGTTATACAGCAGCTGGTGTTAACAGGGCTGCTGATAAGGCAGTACAGCCAGCCCTCCTGTAGTGGGCCAGGCCCCATCAGTTCAAAAGGGGGGTCTGGGCACCTGCTGAACAGAAGGGCCAGCTCTACTACCTTACTGCAGACACCGATCATCTTCTGCCTTCTCCTGCAGTACTGCCGGCTTCTACACCACTCCCTCCTTGCTTGATAGCAATCGTGCCCCCCATCCCTTTGCTTTTTGGGCCCCCTTGTGCATCCTTTCCCTCCTCTTCTGCCGTTAGCTGTTGCAGGCAGAAAAGGGGATGTTTCAGGATGGGGAACGGAGGAGGGGGGCTGGTAAATATGTCATATAATAATGACTTTAGTGTATTTTTTAGCGAAAATATAATTTGATATTTTCTGGGAGGTGTGTGTGTGTGTGTGTGGGGGGGGGGGGGGTCGTGGAGCCGTCAGGTAGGCAGTATGGGGCCCCATGATTTCTAACAGTAGCACTGGATTTTAACCACTTGACCACTGGGCACTTAAACCCCCTTCCTAACCAGACCAATTTTCAGCTTTCAGTACTCTCACATTTTGAATGACAATTACTCAGTCATACTACACTGTACCCATATGAAATTTTCATCCTTTTTTTTACACAAATAGAGCTTTCTTTTGGTGGTATTTAATCACCATTGGGGTGGTTTTTTTTTGAGCAATAAATGGAAAAGTACAATTTTGTAAAAAAATGCATTTTTCTTTATTTCTGTTATAACATTTTGCAAATTAGTAATTTTTCTTCATAAATTTTGGCCAAAATTTATACTGCTATATATCTTTGGTAAAAATAACCCAAATTAGTGTATATTATTATGGTGAGCATGGGTGAGCATAGATGGATGGCAAAGCACGGATGCATGGCTGAGCATGGATGCATGGTTGAGCACGGATGGATGGGTGAGCACAGATGCAAGGGTGAGCACAGATGAATAACGGAGCATGGATGCATGGGTGAACACGGATGCATGGGTGAACACGGATGAGGCTGGATGGGTGAGCATGGATGAGGCTGCATGGGTGAGCATGATTGGATTGGTGAGCACGGATGCATGGGTGAGCATGGCTGGATGGGTGGGCACGGATGCATGGGTGATGGATGAGTGAGCACGGATGGGTGAGCATGGATGTATGGGTGACAGATGAGTGAGCACGGATGGGTGAGCATGGATGCATGGGTGACAGATGAGTGAGCACGGATGGGTGAGCATGGGTGACGGATGAGTGAGCATGGATGGGTGGGCATGGATGCATGGGTGACGGATGGGTGAGCACGGATGGGTGAGCACGGATGTATGGGTGACGGATGAGTGAGCACGGATGGGTGAGCAGAGACGCATGGGTGACGGATGGGTGAGCACGGATGGGTGAGCACGGATGCATGGGTGACAGATGGGTGAGCACAGATGCATGGGTGACAGAAGAGTGAGCATGGATAGGTGAGCACGGACGCATGGGTGACGGATGGATGAGCACAGATGCATGGGTGACGGATGGGTGGGCACGGATGGGTGAGCACGGATGCATGGGTTATGGATGGGTGAGTACAGATGCATGGATGACAGATGGGTGAGCATGGATGTGTGAGTACAGATGTATGGGTGACAGATGGGTGAGCATGGGTGACGGATGGGTGGACACGGATGGGTGAGCACGGATGCATGGGTGATGGATGGGTGAGCATGGATGCATGGGTGACGGATGGGTGGGCACGGATGGGTGGGCATGGATGCATGGGTGATGGATGGGTGAGCACAGATGCATGGATGACAGATGGGTGAGCATGGATGGGTGAGTACAGATGCATGGATGACAGATGGGTGAGCATGGATGGGTGAGTACAGATGTATGGGTGACAGATGGGTGAGCATGGGTGACGGATGGGTGGACACGGATGGGTGAGCACGGATGCATGGGTGATGGATGGGTGAGCATGGATGCATGGGTGACGGATGGGTGGGCACGGATGGGTGGGCATGGATGCATGGGTGATGGATGGGTGAGCACAGATGCATGGATGACAGATGGGTGAGCATGGATGGGTGAGTACAGATGCATGGATGACAGATGGGTGAGCATGGATGGGTGAGTACAGATGTATGGGTGACAGATGGGTGAGCATGGGTGACGGATGGGTGGACACGGATGGGTGAGCACGGATGCATGGGTGATGGATGGGTGAGCATGGATGCATGGGTGACGGATGGGTGGGCACGGATGGGTGGGCATGGATGCATGGGTGATGGATGGGTGAGCACAGATGCATGGATGACAGATGGGTGAGCATGGATGGGTGAGTACAGATGTATGGGTGACAGATGGGTGAGCATGGGTGACGGATGGGTGGACACGGATGGGTGAGCATGGATGCATGGGTGACGGATGGGTGGGCACGGATGGGTGGGCATGGATGCATGGGTGACGGATGGGTGGGCATGGATGGGTGGGCATGGATGATGGTGCATGGATGAGGCTGCATGGATGAGGCTACATGGGTGAAGCTGGATGGGTGGATGGGGGTCCCTGCCTGGCACATATCGGTGCTGTGGGCACTTCAGATCCTGCCCACAGCACCGCTGCATCTCCTCTCTTCCCCCTCTCCTGTCACACTGCACCGATCGGTGCGGAGAGGGGAGAGACAAGCCGGAACTTCCGCCGGCTTGTTTACATGTGATGCTCCGTCATTTGACAGAGCGATATCGTGGTAAACGCCCGCTGCAAGCGGCCATTTACCGTGATCCATGATGCGTCGGGTCTCACGGACCCGGCGGTCACGGATGCTCCTAGGTGTGCGCCCCAGGGGGGCGCGCGGGAGCGTGATTCTGGGAGGACATTATAGTACGCCCTCCCAGAATAATGGATGCCACTTGCGGCCGTGTATTTACATTACATGGTCGGCAAGTGGTTAATGAACCACACCCTTCTCCAATGATCTATGTCATGATCTATTTTTTTTCATTGAGTTTTATTTAAAGTTTTTTTTCAAGTACAAAACAACATAGTGACAAACTGTCACACAAATCAACAGAGCTAAAAATTGAAAAAATAAAAATAAAATAAAAAACAAAAACAAAAAGATACAGCACTAAGCCCACAAATTATCGTTGTTGAATAGACATATCACCTGTAAGCCTCTATCATACTTGGCAAACTAATATACACTGAGCAAAATGATAAATGCAACACTTTTGTGTTTGCCCCTATTTATCATGAGCTGAACTCAAGATCTACGACTTTTTCTATGTACACAAAAGGCCTATTTCTCTCAAATATTGTTCACAAATCTGTCTAAATCTGTGTTAGTGAGCACTTCTCCTTTGCCGATATAATCCATCCACCTCACAGGTGTGGCATATCAAGATGCTGATTAGATAGCATGCTTAATGCACAGGTGTACCTTAGGCTGGCCACTCTAAAATATATTATTAATTATTGATCAAGTTTTTTTTTCATTGATACGTCCCTCAGGGCAGTATATACACTTTTTTTATGGCCATCTATATTTCTATTTTATATGTGTACAGCAGATAGATCGATCTACTGTATATACTGTATATATGTATATATATATATATCTTATTAATTGTTGATAAAGTTTTTTTTCATTGATACGTCCCTCAGGGCAGTATATACACTTTTTATGACCATCTATCTATGTATATCTACTGTATATACTATATATATATTATTATTAATTGTTGATGAAGTTTTTTTTTAAAACCATACCGGGCCTGTTTTTTTGGGTTCTGTGTTACGACTTAAAAACAGGTATTTTTGCTATAAAATTACTTAGAACCCCCAAACATTATATATTTTTTTTCTAACACCCTAGAGAATAACATGGTGGTCATTGCAAAACTTTATGTCACACCGTATTTGCGCAGCGGTCTTCCAAGCGTGCATTTTTTTGAATAAATTCAGTTTTTTAGTTAAAAAAGAAGAAAACAGTACAGTTAGGTAAATTTTTTTCCATATTGTGAAAGATAAAGTTACGCCGAGTAAAATGATACCCAACATGTCATGCTTTAAAATTGCGCCCGCTCGCGGAATGGCGACAAACTTTGCAACTTAAAAATCTCTATTGGCGACGTTTAAAAAATTCTACAGGTTAGCAGTTTTGCGTTACAGAGGAGGTCTAAAGCTAGAATTATTGCTCTTGCTCTAACGATTGCGGCGATACCTCAGATGTGTGGTTTGAACACCGTTTTAATATGTGGGCGGGACTTACGTATGCGTTCGCTTCTGCGCGCGAGCTTGGCGGGACGGAGCGCTTTAATTTTTTTTTTTAATTATTTATTTCCCTTTTTACTTTTTATTTTTACACTGTTCTTTTTTAAAAAAAAATGTTGATGACTTTTATTCCTATTACAAGAAATGTAAACATCCCTTGTAATAGAAAAAAGCATGACAGATCCTCTTAACCACTTCAATACTGGGCACTTAAACCCCCTTCCTTCCCGGACCAATTTTCAGCTTTCAGCGCTGTTGCAGTTTGAATGACAATTGCACGGTCATGCGACACTGTACCCATATGAAATTTTTATCATTTTTTTCACACAAATAGAGCTTTATTTTGGTGGTATTTAATCACCCCTGGGTTTTTTATTTTTTGCGCTATAAATTAAAAAAAGACTGAAAATTTTCAAAAACAATGCATTTTTCTTCGTTTCTGTTATAAAATTTTGCAAATAAGTAATTTCTCTTCATAAATTTTGACCAAAAATGATACTGCAACATTTCTTTGGTAAAACTAACCCAAATCTGAGTTTATTTGGTGTTGGCGGACAGACAGATGTGACAGGGACTGTTACAGATGTGACAGGGACATACAGATGTTTTGTGTATGGTGACAGATGTGACAGGGACATACAGATGTTTTGTGTATGGTGACAGATGTGACAGGGACATACAGATGTTTTGTGTATGGTGACAGATGTGACGGGGACATATAGATGTTTTGGGGACTGTGACAGATGTTTTGTGTATGGTGACAGATGTGATTGGGGACATACAGATGTTTTGGGGACTGTTTTATGGGGACACTTATGTGTATGGGGACAGGGGTATCAGTGTGCTTGGTGCACTGTGTGGGGGGGCGATCTGTGACAGCTTTCTGCATGAAATCCTCATCATGCAGAGAGCTGTCTCCCCCCCCCCCCCCCGCACTGAGCTCTCACTGAGCTTGGCGGGTGGAGAACTGTTACAGAGACGTTCGTCTCTGTTTACAATGTGACGGCTGTGATTGGACAAATTTGAAAAAAATGACAGGCCAAAAAAATAAACGGTCCCTTTAAGACCGTTGGGCGGAACTGACTTCTGACGTCATTTCCGCCCGGCCGTACTATGGAGCCGAGTGAGCGGCTTCAGCCGCTCAGTCGGATCCCGGACACTGGGGGAAGAGGATCGGATCATCTCCACCGCTGCTGGCGGGTCTGGTAAGCGGCGGAGATGACCGGAAAGCAGCGGGAGGGCACCTCTCCCGCCGGTGATAAAAGTGATCTTGCGGCAAAACCCGCCGCTAAGACCACTTTTATCAGATGCAGAATCGTCTGAAGAAAAAAACGGTATCTGAATGGTGCCTGTAGCTGTATATACTGTGTATATATATATATATAATTAATAATATTGATACTGTTTTTTTTCCTTGATACGTCCCTCAAGGCAGTATACTTTTTATGGAAATCTATCTATCTATTTTTGATCTACTGTATATATATATATATATATATATATATATATATATATATTATGAATTATTGATAAAGTTTTTTTCATTGATATGTCCCTCAGGGCAGTATATACACTTTTTATGACTCTCTATCTATCTATTTATTTTATATGTGAACAGCAGATAGATCGATCTACTGTATATACTTAATACTATATATGTGTGTATATATATAGATATATATCTATCTATATATATATATATATATATATATATATATATATATATATATATATATATATATATATATATATTAATATGTAGATATATTATATATACATTATACATAAATATATGTATACATATATATTGGTGCATATATCAATATATCTATATGTGTATATAGCTATATATCGATATATATATTTTTCCCGCCAATTCTCTGCAACGTGCAAGTATTACAGGACTTTTTGCCTTCTCCAAAATGGCCGCCGACAGCTTGCAGCCTTAGGCGAATGACGATCTGTGCTCTAGTGTTTGAAAAAGCTTCTCCATTGAAAAGCAATGTATGTTTGCCCTACGCAAAATGGCCGCCGTCATTTCGAGGACTACAATGAAACATCATTGTTCTCTTGTGTCTGTACATTGAAGAGGAAACGTAGTGGATGCTGGGAGGACTTGGTATTGGTGCTGAAAGACGGGGAAGAGGTCGGGTGTCTGCTAGTGAAGAAAGCTAGCAGTGTAAACAGAAGAGGAGAGATAGAGATGAAATGAAGATTTAGGAAGGGAGCGGAGAATGTAAGGGAGCAGATTGATGCGGCGATAGGATTATAGAAGACATGATGGCGGGGATACAGAGCGGATAGAGGACAGGGATCAGACAGACATCATGGCGGAGGAGTACACAGGCCTGAGGTTAGGGATAGAGGACGGGGTGAGGCAGATCTATCCAGATATGGGCGGAGGAGTACACAGGCTCCTTTTTGAGCATTGAGTGCTGCGGTTTGCAGCACGATTAACCGTGCAACAATCGCGGTAAAAATGGCGTGAAGGGAGTGCTGTGACAAAATAACAGCATCACAGATGCGCCCCGGTGTGAAACTGGGGGGCGCTACCACGACAATTCCACCCCTGTGATCAGGTGTGTGAATGGGGTCTTTTGCTGTGTTGGGGTTTTTTTTTACCCCCCCCATCCCTCCAATAAGAGGACCTGTTCTTATTTTTACTACATTCTATACAATAGGAATAAAAGTGATTAAAAAAAAAATGAAAGGGACAGTGTATAAAAAAAATTTAATTGAAATAAATTAAAGGGTCTGTGTATAAATAAAAAAAAAATATGAAATATAAAAAATATTAAAGGGGCAGTGTGAATAAAAAAATATAATTGAAATACAAAAAATGAAAGTGACTGTATAAATAAAGAAATATTGAAATAAAAAAAATAAAGGGACAGTGTATGAATAGAAAATTGTAATTGAAATAAAAAAATGAAAGGGACAGTGTATAAAAAAATATAATTGAAATAAAAAAAATAAAGGGACAGTGTTCAAATAAAATAAGCTATAATTGAAATAAAAAAAAAATGAAAGGGAGTGTTCAAATAAAAAAGCTATAATTGAAATTAAAATGTTAACGTGACAGAGTATAAATAAAAAAATATAATTAAAACAAAATAAAGGGATAGTGTATAAATTAAAAAAATATATAATTGAAATAAATTAAAGGGACAGTGTATAAATAAAATATAAGTGAAATAAAACAATTAAATGGACAGTGTGTGAATAAAAAATATAAATAAAATTAAAGGGACAGTGTTAAAAAAACATTTTGAAATAAAAAAAATAAAGGGCCAATGTGTGAATAAAAAATTATAATTGAAATGAAAAAATTAAAGGGACAGTGTATGAATAGAAAATTGTAATTGAAATAAAAAAAATAAAGTGACGGTAAATAAAAAAAATATAATTGAAATAAAAAAAATAAAGGGACAGTGTTCAAATAAAATAAGCTATAATTGAAATAAAAAAAATGAAAGGGACAGTATAAATAAAAAAATATAATTGAAATAAAAAAAATTAAATGGACAGTTTGCAGTTAAAAAAACTATAATTGAAATCTGAAAAATGAAAGGGGCTGTATAAATAAAAACTTGTGAACCCTTCTGATGGGGGCAAGTCTACTATGAAATCCCAAGATTAGAGAAACAGCGCTACCCGAATCGTGAACCAATCAGCAGCCAGCGCGACAAGAATAACCCTTATTGTGTCAAAGAAAGAAAAATAAAGTGCTTCGCTATAAATGAGACACCTGATGGTTTTGCTCAATCAGGTCATGCCCTTTTAGGACTGTGAGTTGCAACAAAAAATAAATATAATAGACTCAATTATACAGTAAAATGCAATAAAGTGTCCAAAGTCAATAACTGCCCATGCATTCATTCTTCATCTTTGGAATTACATAACGCAGTTTCTGGCAGGACCAAATAAAAGTGACGTCCACCCGCATGCAGTGTCATCCACCACCTGAACGAAATGAATACCCTTACCAGACTCAATATGGATAGAAGCGTAGTAAACGATGGCCACTACTGATGTTAGCAAATAGGACTCCCCAACTCCTATGTAGACACCCTTCAGGGATAGGATCCGGCTTTTAACCGACAACGTGATACCGTCACTCAGAGAGGGACCTCCATACCAAATATTTCGCAGTAGAGATCCACAGTGGCTATGTGCATAGACCCTCATAGAAACGAAAGCACTACATAGCGTAATACCGTCTGAGCAGTTAAATGTATTAAAAATAATTGCACTTACATAAATCCGGAAAAAAACAACATGGAATTCCAAGTAAAATTCTGTGGGGGCGCATTAGACTGGAACGGACTCTCCTCGCCCAACACGTTTCGTCTGAAGAGACTTCAACTGGGGTATGAGTCCGCTGCTCCCCACTGTGCCCAATGTATAGACAAATGATAATTTCCCCTAATTGGTATTCGTAATGGGCCCCTCCCAATAGCGCCTATGGCGTGAGTTCAAAGCCTCTAACTGGTCCAGGATGTTCACAAATGGACGAACTCAATTGGTGCCCTTCAAGACCAAGCCTCAATATCATGCAGGACAAAGCCGCGTCACTTCCGGCGAGGTTGAGTTTAAAAACAAATCCACACCAGCTCTTGCATACAGATAGGGGAGTGGGGCATTTACCAACAAGGCCAAATATCGCCAATTTAATGAGTCCAATACATAGAATCGGGATACTGGCACGGTATTCAGCCGGGTTATAGCCGGGAGCTCTCCTACTGCACGTCTGCTCTTCCGGTGGACACCTTGGACACGTCCCCCCATCCGTTTACCTCTTAATCCTTTCACGCCCTCTTGAACTCTCTCTTCAAAGTTATTTTCAACTCTCCCTTACGGTACGGAGGTTAGGGGCATGGACTGTTTTCCATAGTTTAGCTATGGTTATTCTTGCCGCTGTCAGGATGTTTGCTACAATAGTCCTATATGAAGTGGGATAGATGTCTAGATTAATGCCTAGAAGTGCTAGTTCTGGAGTTAATTGAATTAAGTTTCCTGTAAGAGAGGCTATAAAGTTGGAAATTGATCTCCAAAAACACTTTAGTGTTTTGCATTCCCATAAAATATGAATTAAGTTTCCCCTGTGTGTATTACATCTCCAACAGTCAGGGGAAGTAAGTGGGAAAATTTTAGATAGTCTAAATGGGGTGATATACCATCTGTTTAATATTTTCTGTGCATTTTCCCAATTTTCTATGCAAGAAGAGGCTTTTCTGTTAATCAACATAGCTTTATTCCATTTTTCCCAAGCGAATGATTTCCCCACATCTCTTTCCCATTTAATCATATTCTCAGTTTTTTCTTTGGGTGGAGAGGATACTAGCAAATTATAAAATAATGAGATTCCTTTTTTTTTGGCATTATTGGAGATGAGAAATTTCCAGGCCTCTTGATTAATCCCTATCATTAAGTCTGGATCAAAGTTTTTATGTTCTTTCTTCTGTTTCACTTTATTTATTAATAGCGTTTTACTACCGTGTGTTCTTTTTAAAAAAAATAAAGTATTGGAAAAAAAACCCCTTTCCCGTGCTCGGAGCACAAATATAGCTTCTCTCTCGTGTGAAATCTCTGACGCAAAACAAGTGCTGATTTCCGTGAAAAACATTTCTCTCAATTAGAGGGAATCCCTTCTTCAAGAGCCGGTTGGTGTCGTGCTAGCTGCAGGGAATCGGATGTAAAGCAGAGGGATAGCCAGGAGCTCTCCTACTTGCACGTCTGCTCTTCCTGTGGCCACCTTGGACACGCCCCCCATTAGTTTACCTCTTAATTCTTTCACGCCCTCTTGAACTCTCTTCAAAGTTATTTTCAACTTTCCCTTACGGTACTTGTCCGCTATCGGTCGTGCGCCTGTGTTTAGCCTTTGATGTAGTTTACCACCCGCTTTGGGCTGCATTCCCAAACAAGACTCCCGGGAGGCCGGGTCCTGCTGCACCAGGGGCCGCTACCGGCCTAACACCGTCTGCGGGCTGGGCCTTGAACAGAAGGACTTGGACCCCCTCCCATATGCCATATTTCCTGCGGCTGCCAGGCGGGCAGGGATTCGGTGCTGTGCTCTTGACTCGCCATTACTTAGGGAATCCTGGTTAGTTTCTTTCCCTCCGCTTCGTAATATGCTTAAATTCAGCGTCTGATCTGAGGTCTGAATCGGAGATTCTATTCTTCTCTCACTTACCTCCCAACCCTTCCCCTACCCCCCCTTTTTTTAATATCAATTTCATCAATATAGCAAAACCAACTTAAAATATATTGGCAAAAATGAGAGAATGTCTCATCCGAGAACACAAAACGCTCCCACCCCCCACGGTACAGGTTCTCATAAAAGGGCACACAAGTGCCCATTGTGTAACTAGCAAAATATGGCCTGGTCATGTAGGGGGTAAAATCTTCCAGATTATGACATTTATATATATTTCAGAGACTTTTATCATTACTTCTAATAGTACCCATATATCTTTTTGATTTATAGATCAAGACTAATATGTAACATGCATGTTATTTTTGAAGTAGCGTTCTGAAGAAGTGGAGTATCCACAAAACATGTAGACTCAACAAAGATATATGTTACATGTATATATTTTTATTTTTATTGTTCAGATAAGTTCATGTTCTCTTATAGCCTTTTTTTCCATCAATACATTTTTATTGAGTATAAGAAAAGCACAGAGGAACAATACAGACGTTGATGAAAGTGGTAATATTACACATCATCAAAGGGTAAAATCGGGACAACACATACAGTAGGACGTCTACGGCATCAATATCGTTCAACAGATAAACTACCGAAGTCTATGAGAGTAAAATGTGGTAGAAGAAAGCTAGACCACTAGCATACAAAGTACATATCAACTGGTAATAATGGAAAAGAAAACAAAACAGAGGAAGCAATCTATGTTTACATCGATCAAAGAGAACCGCACATCCAGTCGTTCCAAAGTTTACATGCCTTTTCGAATCTAGGGAAGGAATTGTTTGTAATGGACAGTAGGCATTCATAGTTATAATTTAGATAAATCATGGTAATAAGTTCAAAGTTATTTTCAACTTTCCCTTACGGTACTTGTCCGCTATTGGTCTTGCGCCCGTGTTTAGCCTGGAGCTTACCACACGTTTGGGGCTGTATTCCCAAACAACTCGACTCCGTGCCGCACCGGGGGCCGCTAACAGCCTAACACCGTCCGCAGGCTGTGCCTCGATCTGAAGGACTTGGGCCCCCTCCCATATGCCTTATTTCCTGTGGCCACTGGGCTCTTCCTTCTTAACTCACCATTACTGAGGGAATCCTGGTTAGTTTATTTTCTTCTACTTAGTAATAGGCTTAAATTCAGCATCTGATCTGAGGTCTGAGTCAGAGATTCTATTCTCCTTTCACTTACCTCCTAACCCTTCCCATTCCTCCCTCTTTTTTTTCCAATATCAATTTCATCAATATAGCAAAACAAATTTAATATATAATTGCAAAAATGAGAGAATGTCTCATCCGAGAACACAAAACGCTCCCCCCCCCCTCGGTACAGGTTCGCATAATAGGGCACACAACAAGTGCCCATTGTGTAAATAACAAAATATGGGCTGGTCATGTAGGGGGTAAAATCTTCCAGATTATGACATTTATATATATTTTAGAGCTCAACATAAGATAAATGCTACATGAATATTTTTTATTTTTATTGTTCAGACAAGTTAATGTTCTCTTATAACCTTTTTTTCCATCAATAAATTTTTATTGAGTATAAGAAAAACATAGAGGAACAATACAGACATTGGTGAAAGTGGTAATATTACACATCATCAAAGGGTAAAATCGGGACAACACATACAGTAGGATGTCTGGACGGCATCAATATCTTGAAGAGCGGCAGAAGGCGGCGGTAGGGGGGATGTCCCCTCCCGCCCTTTGGGATAACGAAAAAGGGATCAGCCATTATCGCCGGATAGCCCACCGCCCGCTCTAAAAAACAGTACCGCAGGTAGCTGCAGGCTATGTTCCGATACGTTCACTTAAAGTAGCCGCCGTATATATACAGCAATTTGCGTTAATCGGTTAAGGCCTCATTTACACTGCTGCTGGTAAATGGACGTTTAGAGTTATTTGGGCGTTTTTTTCAGCTGCCCCTGAACTCTCCTCTATGTTATTTTATCAGTACATTTACACAGGGTTGTTTAAGGTCATTTCCAGGCAGTTGAATTTTTTTGGAATGCAAAAAAATGAGTTCAGACGCCAGTTCAGAGTCATTTGAAACGCCAAATATCTTGTAAACGGGCCTAAACGCACCTAAACGCGGTAACTCGCGTCTAGGAGCGTTTCTTTTACAGTTGTTTCCATTTAAAAAAAAAAATGTTTTTTTTTCAAAACGGGTCCTAGACGCAAACGCAGCAAACTGCTGCTAGAAGCGGCATGCTAAACGCGGCAAAACAGATGTTTTAGGCGCCGGTTTCTAGCTGTCAAGATAAAACGTTCAGGGTAGGTTGAAACAGCGTCCTGTGTCCCATTTACCTAAATAATTGATGTAAACAACAGTCAGCATAATTCTCATGTTATCAACTATTAGGCCTTATACACACTTACGTTTCTCAAAAAATAAACATATAAAATAAAAGTGACTTCCACCCGCATGCAGTGTCATCCACCACCCGAACGAAATGAATACCCTTACCAGACTCAATCTGGATACAAGCGTAGTAAACGATGGCCATTATAGGACCTCATAGGCATCAAATTGATGTTAGCAAATAGGACTCCCCAACTCCTATGTAGACACCCTTCAGGGATAGGATCTGGCTTTTAACCGACAACGTGATACCGTCACTCAGAGAGGGACCTCCATACCCAATATTTTGCAGTAGAGATCCACAGTGGCTAAGTGCATAGACCCTCATAGAAACGAAAGCACTACATAGCGTAATACCGTCTGAGCAGTTAAATGTATTAAAAACAATTGCACTTACATAACTCCGGAAAAAAACAACATGGAATTCCAAGTAAAACTCTGTGGGGGCGCATTAGACTGCAACGGACTCTCCTCGCCCGACACGTTTCGTCTGAAGAGACTTCAACTGGGGTATGAGTCCGCTGCTCCCCACTGTGCCAAATGTATAGACAAATGATAATTTTCCCTAATTGGTATTCGTAATGGGCCCCTCCCAATAGCGGCTATGGCGTGAGTTCAAAGCCTCTAACTGGTCCAGAATGTTCACAAATGGACGAACTCAATTGGTGCAAAAATAAAGGGATATGGGCAAAGGGAAAGTAATGGACACGGATCTCCAAACCAATAAACAGGTTGAGATCAAACCAATAACTGCTGTCACACCCAATTTAGGATGGGGTTCACCAATAGGACCAAAATAGCAACTACAACCACCAAGATTGGGGGAAAGGCCACCAACCAAAAAGAAGGTCCAAACCCTCCCAATGAAGGGAGAAGGGATAACCCAGCAGCATGTATGGATATATGCAGAAATTAATTTATTGTGAAAAAACAATATAAATACAATGACATTTGGCGACACATAACTGACAACGTTGTCTAAAACAAGCACCCCGGGGTGGCATTCATGCTGAACCCATAAATATAAAATTCTGAATAACCCCGATTAGTGTATATATCCCAGGAAATCCTCTGAACACACTGCCACTCAATGAAGTATGGCCAGTTGTGTGAGAAACATCTGGGCATTAATACACCTCAGGGGTAAGTGATGTAACACCGATGGATCGTTTCTTATGCGATAAAGCCTGACCATGCAAGTAGCAACAATAAAAGTAACCCAGATTGCTGAAATCAACCGCAGACCGCCCAATTGGGATGATCAATGGTAGTCCATTATAGGTGGTATACATTGAACATTCTGATAGTAAGGTGGACGGGCATAACTAGGCGATGGTCCACCTATGTGCTGCCCGATGAGCACTGAGACCACACTTGGGTTGAAAAGGATCAAATATTGGTGACAAACGCGTGACCATGTCAAGTCCACAGACGGTCACCTGCGCATCCAATAGTTAACACTGGTAGTAACTCTGCTGTCTGTAATACCATTGGGCACAGTATGAATCAGTATTAGTTCATCCCGAGTTACACAGTGATGAGTGAACAGACACTTGCTGAAAGTATAGGCAGTCACTTACAGTTTGGAGGACCCAGCCCAGGTCATAGGCTCTTCAATCGGTGAATGCGGTCCGGTCTGGAATGTCGGGAGAAATTGAGTTGGTATTGACACACCGCCAGCTGACAGTCCAGAGCTTCGGCGGTGCAGCGGTGGGGTTCCCCGGTTTGGTCGTCCCACAGCCGCGTGTGTCTCCCTTGTTCTCCTGATAGATGGCCCGTAGCTCCGTAGGTCCTCGGTCGGCGTCTGCGAGGTGGTGATCCTAATCGCTCAGCTGATCATTCGTTCACAGCAACCTGGAAACTCTGGAATGGACTGGTCAAGCATATAGCTTCCATCAGCAAGATAACATACCGGTAACATAGCAAGACCCCCTAGAGACAGGGGGACCCCCCGGGGTACATGGGGAAAGGGTAGGGGAGGCGGAAACCGACGCGTTTCATCCGCTATACCGCGGATTTCATCAGGGACAAATGATAATTTCCCCTAATTGGTATTCGTAATGGGCCCCTCCCAATAGCGCCTATGGCCTGAGTTCAAAGCCTCTAACTGGTCCAGGATGTTCACAAATGGACGAACTCAATTGGTGCCCTTCAAGACCAAGCCTCAATATCATGCAGGACAAAGCTGCGTCACTTCCGGCGAGGTTGAGTTTAAAAACAAATCCACACCAGCTCTGGCATACAGATAGGGGAGTGGGGCAGTTACCAACAAGGCCAAATATTGCCAATTTAATGAGTCCAATACATAGAATCGGGATACTGGCACTGTATTCAGCCGGGTTATAGCCGGGAGCTCTCCTACTGCACGTCTGCTCTTCCGGTGGACACCTTGGACACGTCAACCCATCCGTTTACCTCTTAATCCTTACACGCCCTCTTGAACTCTATCTTCAAAGTTATTTTCAACTTTCCCTTACGGTACTTGTCCGCTATCGGTCGTGTGCCTGTGTTTAGCCTTGTTCCTGAAGCTCACAATCAGCACCATTGCTTATTGTTCTTAATTATACATGTAAGGACCTGAGTTACCCTGACATTTTATATTTGGTCTTGTATCTTGAAGTACGCTTCATGATTGTGGTCTCTGTATTTACCGTGTGTTCTTTTTAAAAAAAATAAAGTATTGGAAAAAAAACCCCTTTCCCGCACTCGGAGCACCAATATAGCTTCTCTCATGTGAAATCTCTGAGGCAAAACAAGTGCTGATTTCCGTGAAAAACATTTCTCTCAATTAGAGGGAATCCCTTCTTCAAGAGCCGGTTGGTGTCGTGCTAGCTGCAGGGAATCGGATGTAAAGCAGAGGGATAGCCGGGAGCTCTCCTATTTGCACGTCTGCTCTTCCGGTGGCCACCTTGGACACGCCCCCCCCATTCGTTTACCTCTTAATCCTTTCACGCCCTCTTGAACTCTCTTCAAAGTTATTTTCAACTTTCCCTTACGGTACTTGTCCGCTATCGGTCGTGCGCCTGTGTTTAGCCTTTGATGTAGTTTACCACCCGCTTTGGGCTGCATTCCCAAACAAGACTCCCGGGAGGCCGGGTCCTGCTGCACCAGGGGCCGCTACTGGCCTAACACCATCTGCGGGCTGGGCCTTGAACAGAAGGACTTGGACCCCCTCCCATATGCCACATTTCCTGCGGCTGCCAGGCGGGCAGGGATTCGGTGCTGTGCTCTTGATTCGCCATTACTTAGGGAATCCTGGTTAGTTTCTTTTCCTCCGCTTCGTAATATGCTTAAATTCAGCGTCTGATCTGAGGTCTGAGTCGGAGATTCTATTCTTCTCTCACTTACCTCCCAACCCTTCCCCTACCCCCCTTTTTTTAAATATCAATTTCATCAATATAGCAAAACCAACTTAAAATATTGGCAAAAATGAGAGAATGTCTCATCCGAGAACACAAAACGCTCCCACCCCCCACGGTACAGGTTCTCATAAAAGGGCACACAAGTGCCCATTGTGTAACTAGCAAAATATGGCCTGGTCATGTAGGGGGTAAAATCTTCCAGATTATGACATTTATATATATTTCAGAGACTTTTATCATTAACTCTAATAGTACCCATATATCTTTTTGATTTATAGATCAAGACTAATATGTAACATGCATGTTATTTTTGAAGTAGAGTTCTGAAGAAGTGGAGTATCCACAAAACATGTAGACTCAACAAAGATATATGTTACATGTATATATTTTTATTTTTATTGTTCAGATAAGTTCATGTTCTCTTATAGCCTTTTTTTCCATCAATACATTTTTATTGAGTATAAGAAAAGCACAGAGGAACAATACAGACGTTGATGAAAGTGGTAATATTACACATCATCATAGGGTAAAATCGGGACAACACATACAGTAGGACGTCTATGGCATCAATATCGTTCAACAGATAAACTACCGAAGTCTATGAGAGTAAAATGTGGTAGAAGAAAGCTAGACCACTAGCATACAAAGTACATATCAACTGGTAATAATGGAAAAGAAAACAAAACAGAGGAAGCAATCTATGTTTACATCGATCAAAGAGAACCGCACATTCAGTCGTTCCAAAGTTTACATGCCTTTTCGAATCTAGGGAAGGAATTGTTTCTAATGGACAGTAGGCATTCATAGTTATAATTTAGATAAATCATGGTAATAAGTTCAAAGTTATTTTCAACTTTCCCTTACGGTACTTGTCCGCTATTGGTCTTGCGCCCGTGTTTAGCCTGGAGCTTACCAAACGCTTGGGGCTGTATTCCCAAACAACTCGACTCCGTGCCGCACCGGGGGCCGCTAACAGCCTAACACCGTCCGCAGGCTGTGCCTCGATCTGAAGGACTTGGGCCCCCTCCCATATGCCTTATTTCCTGTGGCCGCTGGGCTCTTCCTTCTTAACTCGCCATTACTGAGGGAATACTGGTTTGTTTATTTTCTTCTACTTAGTAATAGGCTTAAATTCAGCATCTGATTTGAGGTCTGAGTCAGAGATTCTATTCTCCTTTCACTTACCTCCTAACCCTTCCCATTCCTCCCTCTTTTTTTTCCAATATCAATTTCATCAATATAGCAAAACAAATTTTATATATAATTGCAAAAATGAGAGAATGTCTCATCCGAGAACACAAACCCCCCCCCCCCCCCTCGGTACAGGTTCGCATAAGAGGGCAGACAACAAGTGCCCATTGTGTAAATTGCAAAATATGGGCTGGTCATGTAGGGGGTAAAATCTTCCAGATTATGACATTTATATATATTTTAGAGCTCAACATAAGATAAATGCTACATGAATATTTTTTATTTTTATTGTTCAGACAAGTTCATGTTCTCATAACCTTTTTTTCCATCAATACATTTTTATTGAGTATAAGAAAAACATAGAGGAACAATACAGACATTGGGGAAAGTGGTAATATTACACATCATCAAAGGGTAAAATCGGGACAACACATACAGTAGGATGTCTGGACGGCATCAATATCTTGAAGAGCGGCAGAAGGCGGCGGGAGGGGGGATGTCCCCTCTCGCCCTCTGGGATAACGAAAAAGGGATCAGCCATTATCGCCGGATAGCCCACCGCCCGCTCTAAAAAACGGTACCGCAGGTAGCTGCAGGCTATGTTCCGATACGTTCACTTAAAGTAGCCGCCGTATATATACAGCAATTCGCGTTACTTGGTTAAGGCCTCATTTACACTGCTGTTGGTAAATGGACGTTTAGAGTCATTTGGGCGTTTTTTTCAGCTGCCCCTGAACTCTCCTCTATGTTATTTTATCAGTACATTTACACAGGGTTGTTTAAGGTCGTTTCCAGGCAGTTTAATTTTTTTGGAATGCAAAAAAATGAGTTCAGACGCCAGTTCAGAGTCATTTGAAACGCCAAACAGCTTGTAAACGGGCCTAAACGCACCTAAACGCGGTAACTCGCGTCTAGGAGCGTTTCTTTTACAGTTGTTTCCATTTAAAAAAAAATATGTTTTTTTTCAAAACGGGTCCTAGACGCAAACGCAGCAAACGGCTGCTAGAAGCGGCATGCAAAACAAGGCAAAACAGATGTTTTAGGCGCCGGTTTCTAGCTGTCAAGATAAAACGTTCAGGGTAGGTTGAAACATCGTCCTGTGTCCCATTTACCTAAATAATTGATGTAAACAACAGTCAGCATAATTCTCATGTTATCAACTACTAGGCCTTATACACACTTACGTTTCTCAAAAAATAAACATATAAAATAAAAGTGACTTCCACCCGCATGCAGTGTCATCCACCACCCGAACGAAATGAATACCCTTACCAGACTCAATCTGGATACAAGCGTAGTAAACGATGGCCACTTTAAGACCTCATAGGCATCAAATTTATGTTAGCAAATAGGACTCCCCAACTCCTATGTAGACACCCTTCAGGGATAGGATCCGGCTTCTAACCGACAACGTGATACCATCACTCAGAGGGGGACCTCCATACCAAATATTTCGCATTAGAGATCCACAGTGGCTATGTGCATAGACCCTCATAGAAACGAAAGCACTACATAGTGTAATACCGTCTGAGCAGTTAAATGTATTAAAAACAATTGCACTTACATAAATCCAGAAAAAAAACAACATGGAATTCCAAGTAAAACTCTGTGGGGGCGCATTAGACTGGAACGGACTCTCCTCGCCCAACACGTTTCGTCTGAAGAGACTTCAACTGGGGTATGAGTCCGCTGCTCCCCACTGTGCCCAATGTATAGACAAATGATAATTTCCCCTAATTGGTATTCGTAATGGGCCCCTCCCAATAGCGCCTATGGTGTGAGTTCAAAGCCTCTAACTGGTCCAGGATGTTCACAAATGGACGAACTCAATTGGTGCCCTTCAAGACCAAGCCTCAATATCATGCAGGACAAAGCCGCGTCACTTCCGGGTAAACACTTGTAGGACCTGGTCAATCTCCGAAACTTGAGTGTGGTATCCGCGATAACCCTCCCCGGGTAATGCTTATGGTTAATCCCCTTTAATAGTAAACAGATATGTAACCCGTGTCACCCCTCGTCGCCTGAGTATGGGGTCAACTTCAGAGAAGTCTGCTTTGCACAACCCGCTCCTCTCAGGCAAGGTCAGATTACGCGGGGGTGTCTCAAAATGAACCTTAAGGTACAACAAAAAAAAGACCTAAATACATTCACGTTAACAAAAATTATGTAAATTGACGAGTCTGCCATAATGTGATACATCACGAAAGCAAAGATACTCCCAGATACGTGTATCGGTGACACCTAGAGA
>BLSH010077881.1:150785-187318 GCA_018402905.1 Glandirana rugosa | reverse complement strand
GCAGATTTACAAGAATAGTCTCCACTTATCTACGTGGATAGAAGGGGTTTATGACAATAGACAAAACACTCACTAAGAGACCCTCCTCGTCTCTTCTCTTTTCTGTGGGTTTTATCTTTCCCTACCATGCACCTCTGACCCAGGACGCCCACAAGGAGTCAACACTAAGAACTGCAGAGGTTTATCCCTATCCACACACAGTCCAACCCGTGAAGGGGGACACAAACACATTCACACACACACACGTTACCCAACCAGAAAGGTCCGAGACTGGTCTGGTTTCCTTGAGAACCGACAGATAGGATACATAGGAAAGGCAGAAAATATAGCAAGCTTAAGGACAGCTTACCTAGCCGGCATTTAGAGGTCTGCGTTCCCGATGATCCCGATCAAGGCGCGGTTCCTTCTGGAGACTCTGCCAACTCCTGAGATGACTCGCCACTTATTGTTATGGAAATTTCTGGTTGTGACTCTAAAAAATAAAAGTTAGTTTTGCAATTGCAGGAACAGATCCACAGGACTCAATCTCTGTGTTTAAAATGTCCGTTCTGACAAGATTTATTGTTACATGATATTTTATGCATAGATAAGAAAGGGGTGGTGTGAATTGTTATTAGAAACTAACAAATAGAAATATATTATTAAAAGCTAGCGAATAGAATAATTGCAAATGTAAAACATAAAGAGGGGAGGGGGGAGTAGAGAGAGAGAGAGAGCTTCTAGGAGTCAGTGTATCTGTGTGATAAGTGAAGGCCACAGAAGACATTGGAGCAGCGTGAGCAAAATGGAGTCTCTTGTGCTTAAATGAACAATACAGTGAAAGTCCATGTCAATCAATATAGCAAAACCAACTTAAAATATATTGGCAAAAATGAGAGAATGTCTCATCCGAGAACACAAAACGCTCCCACCCCCCACGGTACAGGTTCTCATAAAAGGGCACACAAGTGCCCATTGTGTAACTAGCAAAATATGGCCTGGTCATGTAGGGGGTAAAATCTTCCAGATTATGACATTTATATATATTTCAGAGACTTTTATCATTAACTCTAATAGTACCCATATATCTTTTTGATTTATAGATCAAGACTAATATGTAACATGTATGTTATTTTTGAAGTAGCGTTCTGAAGAAGTGGAGTATCCACAAAACATGTAGACTCAACAAAGATATGTTACATGTATATATTTTTTATTTTTATTGTTCAGATAAGTTCATGTTCTCTTATAGCCTTTTTTTCTTAAAAAAACAGCATGGAATTCCAAGTAAAACTCTGTGGGGGCGCATTAGACTGGAACGGACTCTCCTCGCCTGACACGTTTCGTCTGAAGAGACTTCAACTGGGGTATGAGTCCGCTGCTCCCCACTGTGCCCAATGTATAGACAAATGATAATTTCCCCTAATTGGTATTCGTAATGGGCCCCTCCCAATAGCGCCTATGGCATGAGTTCAAAGCCTCTAAATGGTCCAGGATGTTCACAAATGGACGAACTCAATTGGTGCCCTTCAAGACCAAGCCTCAATATCATGCCGGACAAAGCCGCGTCACTTCTGGCGAGGTTGAGTTTAAAAACAAATCCACACCAGCTCTTGCATACAGATAGGGGAGTGGGGCAGTTACCAACAAGGCCAAATATCGCCAATTTAATGAGTCCAATACATAGAATCGGGATACTGGCACGGCATTCAGCCGGGTTATAGCCGGGTGCTCACCTACTGCACGTCTGCTCTTCCGGTGGACACCTTGGACACGTCCCCCCATCCGTTTACCTCTTAATCCTTTCACGCCCCCTCTTGAACTCTCTCTTCAAAGTTATTTTCAACTTTCTCTTACGGTACTTGTCCGCTATTGGTCGTGTGCCTGTGTTTAGCCTTGTTCCTGACGCTCACAATCAGCACCATTGCTTATTGTTCTTAATTATACATGTAAGGACCTTAGTTACCCTGACATTTTATATTTGGTCTTGTATCTTGAAGTACGCTTCATGATTGTGGTCTCTGTATTTACCGTGTGTTCTTTTTTAAAAAAAAATAAAGTACTGGAAAAAAAAACCCTTTCCCGCACTCGGAGCACAAATATAGCTTCTCTCATGTGAAATCTCTGAGGCAAAACAAGTGCTGATTTCCGTGAAAAACATTTCTTTCAATTAGAGGGAATCCCGTCTTCAAGAGCCGGTTGGTGTTGTGCTAGCTGCAGGGAATCGGATGTAAAGCAGAGGGATAGCCGGGAGCTCTCCTACTTGCACGTCTGCTCTTCCGGTGGCCACCTTGGACACGCCCCCCATTCGTTTACCTCTTAATTCTTTCACGCCCTCTTGAACTCTCTTCAAAGTTATTTTCAACTTTCCCTTATGGTACTTGTCCGCTATCGGTGGTGCGCCTGTGTTTAGCCTTTGATGTAGTTTACCACCCGCTTTGGGCTGCATTCCCAAACAAGACTCCCGGGAGGCCGGGTCCTGCTGCACCAGGGGCCGCTACCGGCCTAACACCGTCTGCGGGCTGGGCCTTGATCAGAAGGACTTGGACCCCCTCCCATATGCCACATTTCCTGTGGCCGCCAGGCAGTCAGGGATTCAGTGCTGGGCTCTTGACTCGCGATTACTTAGGGAATCCTGGTTAGTTTATTTTCCTTCGCTTCGTAATATGCTTAAATTCAGCGTCTGATCTGAGGTCTGAGTCGGAGATTCTATTCTTCTCTCAGTTACCTCCCAACCCTTCCCCTACCCCCCCCTTTTTTTTAATATCAATTTCATCAATATAGCAAAACCAACTTAAAATATATTGGCAAAAATGAGAGAATGTCTCATCCGAGAACACAAAACGCTCCCACCCCCCAAGGTACAGGTTCTCATAAAAGGGCACACAACAAGTGCCCATTGTGTAACTAGCAAAATATGGCCTGGTCATGTAGGGGGTAAAATCTTCCAGATTATGACATTTATATATATTTCAGAGACTTCTATCATTTAAAATAATATTAAATTCTAAAACTCTAATAATACCCATATATCTTTTTGATTTATAGATCAAGACTTATAGGTAACATACATGTTATTTTTGAAGTAGCGTTCTGAAGAAGTGGAGTATCCACAAAACATGTAGACTCAACAAAGATATATATATATATATATGTTACATGTATATTTTTTTATTTTTATTGTTCAGATAAGTTCATGTTCTCTTATAGCCTTTTTTTCCATCAATACATTTTTATTGAGTATAAGAAAAGCACAGAGGAACAATGCAGACGTTGATGAAAGTGGTAATATTACACATCATCATAGGGTAAAATCGGGACAACACATACAGTAGGACATCTACGGCATCAATATCGTTCAACAGATAAACTACCGAAGTCTATGAGAGTAAAATGTGGTAGAAGAAAGCTAGACCACTAGCATACAAAGTACATATCAACTGGTAATAATGGAAAAGAAAACAAAACAGGGAGCAATCTATGTTTACATCGATCAAAGAGAACCGCACATCCAGTCGTTCCAAAGTTTACATGCCTTTTCGAATCTAGGGAAGGAATTGTTTCTAATGGACATTAGGCATTCATAGTTATAATTTAGATAAATCATGATAATAAGTTCAAAGTTATTTTCAACTTTCCCTTACGGTACTTGTCCGCTATTGGTCTTGCGCCCATGTTTAGCCTGGAGCTTACCACACGCTTGGGGCTGTATTCCCAAACAACTCGACTCTGTGCCGCATCGGGGGCCGATAACAGCCTAACACCGTCTGCAGGCTGTGCCTCGATCTGAAGGACTTGGGCCCCCTCCCATATGCCTTATTTCCTGTGGCCGCTGGGCTCTTCCTTCTTAACTCGCCATTACTGAGGGAATACTGGTTTGTTTATTTTCTTCTACTTAGTAATAGGCTTAAATTCAGCATCTGATCTGAGGTCTGAGTCAGAGATTCTATTCTCCTTTCACTTACCTCCTAACCCTTCCCATTCCTCTCTCTTTTTTCCAATATCAATTTCATCAATATAGCAAAACAAATTTAATATATAATTGCAAAAATGAGAGAATGTCTCATCCAAGAACACAAAACGCTCCCCCCCCTCGGTACAGGTTCGCATTAGAGGGCACACAACAAGTGCCCATTGTGTAAATAGCAAAATATGGGCTGGTCATGTAGGGGGTAAAATCTTCCAGATTATGACATTTATATATATTTTAGAGCTCAACATAAGATAAATGCTACATGAATATTTTTTATTTTTATTGTTCAGACAAGTTCATGTTCTCTTATAACCTTTTTTTCCATCAATACATTTTTATTGAGTATAAGAAAAACATAGAGGAACAATACAGACATTGGTGAAAGTGGTAATATTACACATCATCAAAGGGTAAAATCGGGACAACACATACAGTAGGATGTCTGGATGGCATCAATATCTTGAAGAGCGGCAGAAGGCGGCGGGAGGGGGGATGTCCCCTCCCGCCGTCTGGGATAACGAAAAAGGGATCAGCCATTATCGCCGGATAGCCCACCGCCTGCTCTAAAAAACGGTACCGCAGGTAGCTGCAGGCTATGTTCCGATACGTTCGCTTAAAGTAGCTGCCGTATATATACAGCAATTCGCGTTAATTGGTTAAGGCCTCATTTACACTGCTCCTGGTAAATGGACGTTTAGAGTCATTTGGGCGTTTTTTTTTCAGCTGCCCATGAACTCTCCTCTATGTTATTTTATCAGTACATTTACACAGGGTTGTTTAAGGTCGTTTCCAGGCAGTTGAATTTTTTTGGAATGCAAAAAAAGAGTTCAGACGCCAGTTCAGAGTCATTTGAAACGCCAAACAGCTTGTAAACGGGCCTAAACGCACCTAAACGCGGTAACTCGTGTCTAGGAGCTTTTCGTTTACAGTTGTTTCCATGTAAAAAAAAAAAAATTTTTTTTTAAAAACGGTCCTAGACGCAAACGCAGCAAACTGCTGCTAGACGCGGCATGCAAAACGCGGCAAAACAGATGTTTTAGGCGCCAGTTTCTAGCTGTTAAGATAAAACGTTCAGGGTAGGTTGAAACTACTTCCAGTGTCCCGTTTACCTATATAATTGATGTAAACAACAGTCAGCATAATTCTCATGTTATAAACTATTAGGCCTCATACACACTTACGTTTCTCAAAAAATAAACATATAAAATAAAAGTGACTTCCACCCGCATGCAGTGTCATCCACCACCCGAACAAAATGAATACCCTTACCAGACTCAATCTGGATACAAGCGTAGTAAACGATGGCCACTATAGGACCTCATAGGCATCAAATTGATGTTAGCAAATAGGACTCCCCAACTCCTATGTAGACACCCTTCAGGGATAGGATCCGGCTTTTAACCGACAATGTGATACCGTCACTCAGAGGGGGACCTCCATACCAAATATTTCGCAGTAGAGATCCACAGTGGCTATGTGCATAGACCCTCATAGAAACGAAAGCACTACATAGCGTAATACCGTCTGAGCAGTTAAATGTATTAAAAACAATTGCACTTACATAAATCCGGAAAAAAACAGCATGGAATTCCAAGTAAAACTCTGTGGGGGCGCATTAGACTGGAACGGACTCTCCTCGCCCGACACGTTTCGTCTGAAGAGACTTCAACTGGGGTATGAGTCCGCTGTTCCCCACTGTGCCCAATGTATAGACAAATTATAATTTCCCCTAATTGGTATTCGTAATGGGCCCCTCCCAATAGCGCCTATGGCGTGAGTTCAAAGCCTCTAACTGGTCCAGGATGTTCATAAATGGACGTACTCAATTGGTGCCCTTCAAGACCAAGGCTCAATATCATGCAGGACAAAGCCGCGTCACTTCCGGCGAGGTTGAGTTTAAAAACAAATCCACACCAGCTCTTGCATACAGATAGGGGAGTGGGGCAGTTACCAACAAGGCCAAATATCACCAATTTAATGAGTCCAATACATAAAATCGGGATACTGGCAAGATATTCAGCCGGGTTATAGCAGGAGCTCTCCTACTGCACGTCTGCTCTTCCGGTGGACACCTTGGACACATCCCCCCATCCGTTTACCTCTTAATCCTTTCACGCCCTCTTGAACTCTCTCTTCAAAGTTATTTTCAACTTTCCCTTACGGTACTTGTCCGCTATCGGTCGTGTGCCTGTTTTTAGCCTTGTTCCTGACGCTCACAATCAGCACCATTGCTTATTCTTAATTATACATGTAAGGACCTGAGTTACCCTGACATTTTATATTTGGTCTTGTATCTTGAAGTACGCTTTATGATTGTGGTCTCTGTATTTACCATGTGTTCTTTTTAAAAAAAATAAAGTATTGGAAAAAAAAACCCTTTCCCTCACTCGGAGCACAAATATAGCTTCTCTCTCATGTGAAATCTCTGAGGCAAAACAAGTGCTAATTTCCGTGAAAAACATGTCTCTCAATTAGAGGGAATCCCTTCTTCAAGAGTCGGTTGGTGTCGTGCTAGCTGCAGGGAATCGGATGTAAAGCAGAGGGATATCCGGGAGCTCTCCTACTTGCACGTCTGCTCTTCCGATGGCCACCTTGGACACGCCCCCCATTTGTTTACACCACCCATTCGTTTACCTCTTAATCCTTTCACGCCCTCTTGAACTCTCTTCACAGTTATTTTCAACTTTCCCTTACCGTACCTGTCCGCTATCGGTCGTGCGACTCTGTTTAGCCTTTGATGTAGTTTACCACCCGCTTTGGTCTGCATTCCCAAACAAGACTCCCGGGAGGCCGGGTGGGTCCTGCTGCACCAGGGGCTGCTACCGGCCTAACACCGTCTGTGGGCTGGGCCTTGATCACAAGGACTTGGACCCCCTCCCATATGCCACATTTCCTGCGGCTGCCAGGCGGGCAGGGATTCGGTGCTGGGCTCTTGACTCGCCATTACTTAGGGAATCCTGGTTAGTTTCTTTTCCTCCGCTTAGTAATATGTTTAAATTCAGTGTCTGATCTGAGGTCTGAGTCGGAGATTCTATTCTTTTTTTTTGAATCAGAAAAACAAGTTTTATTAAAGCAAAGAGCATACGTGTGATATGAATATACTTTAAAGAAATGACATGTCTATTACAGAAGTTTAAAGTAACACATGTTGGTCAGTAGAGTAGCATGGTATACTCTACACTAGTGTTTGCTTCTCAATTGCTGAATACACAGCCAAGGTATCCTTTGCCTAGTACCAGTATTAGGAAGAGTATGCTGGACAACCATTCATTTAAGACAAACTAAAACAATACAAAGTAAGAAAAGGAGAAAGAAGAAAAGAGAGAAATGGAAAAGAAAACAAGAATTCGGAACCTAGATCCCCCCCAGGACCATTCAATACCAGCATCTATAGCATTATAATCATAATAATGATGGATTATGTTCTCACTCCGGTGAATATCCATACTTCACTCTCAAACTACCCCTGCAATAATCTGTCTTGTATGAGTTGATGCGGTGCCAGTCCTGGGACCTCTAGCCATGGTTGCCACATTTTGGAGAATTTACCTTGGACCTTCCTATGCATGTATGTCACTTTTTCCCTAATAAGCAGACTATTAATTTTTTCCACCCATAAATTTTTTGTTGGTACCTTATCAGACATCCAAAATTTAGCAATGAGTTTTCGAGCCACAAATAATAATCCAAGCACCGCCACCCTTTCGTTCTGATTCAACAGTTCCTCATCCAGGGCCCCCAGCAAACACACCAGGGGATCCCCTGGAAGAGGAAAGCTATACACCTGAGATATAGTACTAATAACATCCGTCCAGTGCCTAAAAAGCTTTGGGCAGCGCCATAACATATGAATTAATGTACCCTCCTCTCTGGCGCACTAGGGACAAAGTGGAGTTGACCTCCTCCCCCATCTATGTAGCTGAGTTGGAGTTCTATACGTCCTGTGGAGAAGATATATATGAGATAGCATTTGAGATGCAGAGACTGAGACCAGCGCAGCATTTTCAAGACACATATTCCAGACCTCCCCATCAATGGGACCCAAGTCTCTCTCCCAACCCGCCCTACAGGGCAGATTGGCTGTATCCTGCGACGACTGGAGAAGGGTGGAATAGGCTCTAGAAATCATGCCCTTTCTACACCTCTCCTTCAAAATATTGTTCATTAACGGATGTTCTATGGGGGTAATTTTTCGGGTTCTCTTTTGTGCCTGCAAGGCGTGTCTGATTTGCAGGTATTTGTAAAAGTGTGTGTTAGGCAGGCCAAACTCTCTTTGAAGCTCAGCAAAGAGCTTCAGTACCTGGCCCTTGTATAGCTGGGGTTTGTATAGAATGCCCGCTCTTATCCAATCTTCAAAGCCTACCAACTTCTGCAGTTCTGGCACGTTAGCATTTCGCCATATCGTGGTATATGCACAGCTACCCTCCACTCCAAGGATGTTCCCACATGTTTCCACATCATGTTCACCATCCGAATTGACGGGAGGTCCGCCCTCAGGTGTGAGAATCCCGCCTCTAGTGTCACCAAGGGGGGTCCCTGATGCCCCTCTGGGAGCAATATATTGCGGATCGGATCCTGCTCGTCCATCAGGCCCCATGCACCCAGATGCTGGATCTGGGAAGCAACATAATAATGCTTTGCATGTGGCACTGCTAGTCCCCCCTGCTCCTTTCCATATTGCAGTGTATTTAAACGTATTCTGGCCTGTTTTTTTACCCCATATTAATGCCCTGAATTGGGCATCTATCTGCATAAACCATTTTCTCGGCAACCAGATTGGTGTATTATGAAATATTTATAGGAGTTGAGGGGCCCACACCATTTTTATGAGATTTACCCTGCCAATGACCGACAGTGGGAGTTTTAGCCATGAGGAACATTTATCTTTGAATTTAGCTAGTAGCGGGATTAGATTTAATGGGACAAATTGTTTTAGGTCTGGTGCAATTTGGATTCCTAAGTACCTGAATGGTGACACTACAGTAATCACCTTTGCTCTATCCGGTAGGGGGAGTTCTATGGGGTCTAAAGGCAAAAGGGCAGATTTATGCCAATTAGTTGAGAACCCCGACAGTGTACCAAAATGGGTTATCAAGTCCATAACATTGCTCAGGGAGCGTCGGGTGTCTCCCCGATACAACAGAGTGTCATCTGCGTACAGTGACACCGATTCCTCTCTATTGCCACGTATAAACCCCCTGATCTCCTTATTTCCTCTTATATGGATAGCCAACGGTTCCAGCGCCAGGGCAAACAGCAGGGGCGACAATTGGCCGTGTACCCCTATGCAACCGGAATGACTCCGATAAGCTCCCATTTACTCTGACTCTTGCTGTAGGAGCCGCATAAAGTAATTTAATCCATGAAATAAACCGCTGGGATCTGCATGTTAAGAAACAACCTTCGAAGGTTTTGTGCTGTAGATCTTGTAGGGATAAACCCAGATTGGTCTCTATGTATCAATGTATGTATAATCTTTGCCAGTCTATTCGCCAGTAGCCTGGCCAGCAGCTTGACATCACAAGTCAGCAATGAGATGGGCCTATAAGAATCTGGCGTGGTCGCATCCTTTCTTTCTTTAAAAAATGTCTTTTTATTGTTTTTTGAAGAAAAATAATGAACAGTGGGTAAATCACCCCAAATAGGCCACGCGGGGCCGAAATATACTGATCTAACCATAACTACTGTCTTCTCCCTACTTCTCCAACATCCCTCTTCCCCCCTCCCCTCCCTTTAATCCAATCAACAGCTTTTTCATGAAACCAGAACTTTGGAGCCACACCGTGTTACAGGATAACATACATGGAAGCATTGTTAACATGGGATTAAGTTGTGTCAGTGCATAAGAGTTAGATAGCTAACTGATGGGGACAGCTTAGGAAGCTTGGGAGAGAACAGCTGGGGGGGGGGGGCTCTAGATCATCCCACCATTTAGGGTTCAAGGCCTTCCCCAGTTTGCTAAGTTGTTATGGCCTCCCAGTCCTATCAGCCTGCGGTGGACTTAGAGTCACTCCATGCCTGCCAAACATTATGGAATTTGTTTCTACACCCTCTCACCTCGTAAGTTGCCTTATAGTGGGGAACCATAGCATTTATTTGTGCCTTCCACACCTGTAGCCCAAGTGCGTCGGTCTACTTCCAGTGCAGTAAAATTACCTTCCTCCCATAGAATAGTAAAATGCTAAGAAGTGTTCTCTGGGCCCTAGAGGGCACGATTTCATCTACTAGACCCAACAAGCACACTCTGATCTCACGGGGAACCGGGACCGATAGGATGCTAGAGATACAGTCTACAACTGACTCCCAAAATGCTTGAATTTGAGGGCATGACCAAAATATATGCAGGAAGTCAGCAGCATCCTGATGGCAGCGCCAACATGCATATGAGACCGTAGCAAATGCTTTGGCCAATCTTGCAGGGGTTAGGTAAATTCTATGCAGAAATTTAAAGTGAATCAGCCGATCCCTCGCCGATACCAAATGCCTGAATGGCCTATCCCAAATTTCATCCCACTCATCACCCTGTATTCCCGGAATCTCCTTACTCCATCTTTCCCTACATCTCTTTAGCTGTACTGGTGTTTTTTGAACAGCTCTTTGTAGACTCTTGAAAGAGTCTTAGGCAGATCCTCTGAGGATAGGAGATTTTCCAGGTCTGAGGGGAAGGATTCGACTTTAAATTCCTTGAATTGGGTCTGAAATGCATGGCGGAGCTGCAAAGATCTAAAGAAATATGTGTTTGGTAGTCCATGTCTGGCCTTTAGTTGATCAAATGACAGAAGTTGACCCAGTGATGTGATGTCATTGAGTGTTTTGATACCTTTTTCGGCCCAGATTACTGGGTCCTGCATCTTAAAGAACTCCGGCAGTTTCGGGTTCATCCATAGCGGGGAGTTCGGAGACATCCCAAAAAAATTGGGACACACCAATCTCCCCGCTTGTTCCCAGGCCCTAATAGTCGTTCTCATTGTTTGGGTTAACTGGAATTTGGATCTGGTGCCCCTGTATAGTGCCAACCTAAGGCTCTCGTAGGACCCGAGATGAGCTGCCTCAAGGACAGTGGCCGAGTCCCCCCTATCTGCCATCAGCCACCTATGGGCAAATACCATCTGCCCAGCCAGAAAGTACTTGTGCCAATCAGGAAGGGACGACCCTCCCTGACCCCATGGTTCCTGTAGAACCCCCAAGCCAATACGGGGTGGCCCAGGATTCCACAGGAAGGAGCCTACCATGCCGTCCAGTTTTTTGAAGAAGCTTTTGGGCACCCATGTTGGGGTGTGTCTTAGAAAGTACAGGATCACTGGGATATGACAAGTAATGGTGCGCAAGTGGGTAGAGGCATACAACATACAAAGTGGGAACATGAAGTGTATATGGATAGTAATACAACATTTCGACTGGATATGCAGATGAAAAGTGGAGAGATGATTAGATGTATAACTTCAAACCATATACACAGGATTAAGGAAAACCTGAAATGGTATGTAAACCAGTCCAGAAGAAAGCACTGAGGGCAACCCGCAGGTAAGGACCCGGATCCCATGGTCCAATGAACTGAGGAAACAAAACACAAAGGAAGGCGCCTCTAAGTGCAATACGTTTGATATATTTAATGGATAACCAGATAAAAACACTCACAAGAGTAGGAAACAGTAGGCATTACAGCTGATCATGTGGGAAAAAGAACAGATCGCTGTCACTCTCAGGGTATCCGGGATGTGATGAGCCGGAACAGAATCCTCCGTTCGTCTGTCACCGTATCTGGATGGAAGAGCCGGCTTGTACGGGGACAGAAGCGAGGCTTGGAGCGCGGCTGTGCGGAAGTCCTGGGGTGATGGCGTCATAAGATTGCAACGCGTTTCGTAGGCCAGCAGGTCAGGTGGTATGCGTCCTGCGCCACTTCATCAGGCAAAACAAAGGGAGATCAGTCTACTGAGTGTGATCATGCCTCAATTTAAATAACTTGTACAAGCCTCTAGGGGCGGGGGAAGGGATAGGAGAATTGGCATGTTTGGAAATTTACAGACTCGTCCCTATATAAGAAAGCAAACGACAAAGAAAACAATAAAAGTGGATACGGGAGTCAGCAAGCCAAATATAGCACTTCCATGTAATCAACCAATCAATTTATAGGGTTCTAAACAATATAAGCTATCTAAATATGTATATTAGACTTTTAAAAATTATTAAAATGTATTAAAATTAAAAATTATTAAAAATAAACCCTAAGGGTTCCAAAAACGAGGAAAGGGGGGAAGGGGGAAAAAACATGTATATATATGAATACATATATACTTGTGTCTACATGTAAAATACAAAAAAGGGGAGGGGGGGAAGTATGTTTGGGTCATGATTTGCAGCATCCAAAATATATGGGTATACATATAAAATCTTAATAGAAATAAAATGATGATTAGGATAAATTAATTAAGAAATGGATTCCGGGAAAAAAACAATAAAGCATGATAATAAAACCAAATAAAAAACTTAAATAAAAAACTTGACACTCCTATAGCGCCTATGGAAGAGCTAGTAGGCGTAGTTTAGCCTTAGTGTATATATAGAGAGCACACGGAAAATATAAACCCAAGGGGGATGCATCAAACGGATGTATTAATGTGTATATATATTTATAAGACAATAAATACAATAATAACCCTGCTGGTGAACATCAACATGAACAAAATCTATAGGGGTCTAGAGGATGGTGGACACCTCTATGCATTCGTTTAGACCCCCCGGTGAGAGGACATCCAGGGTGTATATCCAGAAGGTCTCCCTCGCGCACAACCTCTTGAAGCGTTCTGCCAAAGGGAGACCCCCGGACACCTGCTCTATAACCCACACCGATAAACCATCAGTGGAGCCCTTGTGTGCCTCAAGAAAGTGTCTGGGGACACTATGGAAATCTTTTTTCCCTTCTATGGCTCTCCTGTGTTGACCGAAGCGACACCTCAATGTGCGTGTGGTTCGTCCAACATATACTAGCCCGCATGGGCAGGACAAGCCATATACTACAAAATCCGAAGCACATGTATAGAACTCAGATATAGGATAAACCCGACCTTTAACCTAAAAAGACTGTTGTTTATGTCTTATGAAGTGGCAAGTTTTGCAGGGTTTCTTCCGACATTGGTACATACCCACGAGGGAAAACAACGTGGGCTTCTGTACCATAGTCGTGGGTCGATTTTTTATCTTACTGGGTGCCACTTTACTTTTAAGGTTAGGTGCCCTGCGGTAGGTGATCTTGGGCCTGGGTGGGAGAGAGTGCTTAAGATTAGGGTCCTGAAGTAAAATGTCCCAGTGCTTGGAGAAAATATTCTCCATTTTACGAGATTGATTATGAAACATGGTCACAAATCTAATCGATTGGGAAGAATTTATTTGTTTAGGTCTAATAGGTTTCCCTTTCTGGTAAAGTTGAAAGGCTTCCTCAACCAGTTTCTCTGGATATTGTTTATCTATAAATTTCTTCTTTAGGATGGCTCCTTCCTCTGCATAGTCCTTATCCAAGGAACAGTTCTGTCTGATCCTGCAGAACTGTCCCTTGGGAATATTGCGGATCCAAGGTGGATAATGGCAGCTACGATAATGAAGGAATGAATTCCCGGCTGTAGGTTTCGTGTGATTTTTAGCCACAATGGTGTGCTTACTGTGGCCAAGCTTCAGGTCCAGAAAGACCAAAGTGTGAGGGTTGGTCACATGGTTAAGGCCAAACCGTAAGGGTTGTTGTTGCAATACATAATAAAGTCTGACATAGTATGGGGGGGTGACCATCCCAAATGATGACTATGTCATCTATATATCTTCCCATAAAAATGATGTGTGGTGAGAAGGGGTTGGTTCTGTGGATATACTGATCCTCCCACAGGCCCATGGCCAAGTTAGCATAGGAGGGCGCAAAATTTGCGCCCATGGCTGTGCCCTGAGTCTGGAGGTAGAAATCTGATTCAAATTGGAAGTAATTATGGGTCAGACATAATTTTGTCAACTCCAAGACAAAGGACATTTGCCTTGGGTTGGTCATGGGATCTAGAGATAAGAAGTGATCTAGAGCACGCAACCCAAAATCATGTGGAATTGACGTGTACAAAGCGCACACGTCTAGTAATAACCAGACATATGAGGGCTCCCACCTGTAAGGAGCAAGTAGCTCCAACAGGTGTGAGCCATCCCTAAGGTACGTGGGAAGATCATGGACTAGAGGTTGTAGGAGCCTGTCAATGTATAGGCTGAAGCCTGATGTCACGCTATCCATGGAGGCCACAATGGGCCTTCCAGGGGGATTAATTAGACTTTTATGCACTTTTGGCAAGTGATAAAAGTAGGGGATCGTATAATAATCTTTAAGTAAGAATTTGGCTTCAGTTTTAGACAGAATGTTCTCTTGGATACCCATCTCTACAAGTGACTCAGCCTCACTGGCAAAAATGGGTGTGGGGTCTTTGGGGAGTTTCCTATATACCTTTGGATCGGCCAATAATCTATGGGCCTCAGTGATATATTCTGATCGATTCTGTATAACAATACTGCCCCCTTTGTCGGCTGGCTTAATGATGATGTCATGTTGGGACATGAGATCATTAAGGGCCGTGATTTCAAAAGGGGGGAGATTGTTGATGTGTCTTGAATTAGACTTGCAAAGTTTCTGCAAGTCTGCAAAAACCACCTTGTAGAAGCTTTCTATGAATGGGCCCTTCGCATGTGTAGGGAAAAAGACAGATTTGGGTTTGAGGGATGAATGTATAACCGGGGGGGAAGTGGCCAAATGTTGTGTAAACAATTCCAGGGAACCATCCTCCGGAGAGAGGGTTTCCAGAATATCATAGAGGTCATCCTCAAAATTGAATGAGGTTGAGGAAGATGCCAAGGAGGGAGAAGTGGGGACTGGATCGGTGCCAATGACGGTAGCTCCTGGTTTGTTATCTTTAAGAGAAAAATATCTCTTAAGAGTCAAATTCCATACGAATTTGTTTAGGTCCTGAAAAAGGAGAAAGGGATTGGGTTTATTGGTCGGTGCAAAGCTCAGCCCCCTGCTTAGCAGCGAGGTCTCAGCTTTGGATAATATGTGTTTGGATAGATTAAAAATCTTTACACTTTCCGTATTTTGGGAAGGTTTTTTGACTGTAGATCGTCCCCCTCGACAGCCTCTGTGGAAAGCTTTCTTTTTTTGTGTACGATGTGAGGGGGACTGAATACTAAAAAAGATTCACTGGTAAGACTGTTTTGGGGAGGAACTAGTTCTCCAAAGGAGATAGGGATAGTTTCCGGGGGATATGCTGGGTCATTAGATGGAGAGGGCCCAGAGGCAGATGGAGGTAAGGGAATGGGCAAATCTGAAGCCTTAATACTAGGATTGGCCTGGGTTGTAGAAGGGGCCCCAGGCCTAATACCTAGCGGGACTCCCAGGACATTGGCAGGGTTATGTTTGGGTCTATTATAGAACTTGCCAAGTGAATTGATGGTATGAGTCAGAGCTTTTTTGGTGGATTGATGGACCCTCCCAGAAGTCCTGGGGGTCCCAGGTCTGGGTGGGGGAGGGGAACACAGAAGGTCTAGGAGTGATGGTATAGGATGGGGAGGAGTGCTCCTCCCACATTGTGGGGCCTGAGGTTCCCCACAATGCGTCTTACGATCTGGGTGAGGACCCTGATGGTGGGTCTTCCTCTTATTCCATGTAAAGACCATGTTGTTCTTATAGTCTGATATATCCCGTCTAAATTTGTTTAATTTACCATAAATTAGTGACTCCTCATCTTTCTTGGTGTTTAGTTTAAGAGTGTGGAGCCATGAAAGGGGAATGGTATGTCCATATTCTATTATCCCAGTGGACAGTATTTGTACCTCATGGGTGTATTTTTCTAGTTTTTGGGTACGGTGGGATATTAGTACTCCCATCCATTTCAGAGTACAAAACTCTGCTATGATTGACCATTCATTCTGGCCTTCCGGGGACACCTGTGGGGGACACTGTTGGGTTACCCTTAAACCCCTAGGGGTGATTTTGTGTTCACAATACTTCTGTAAGAAATATCTGTCCCACCATTGTCTATTTGCTTCTTTTATAGGTCTCTCTAGATGCTGGAATTTTCCACAGAGAGTGTGACGGGGTTTACCCCTCACACTCGCTGTGGATGAAAACAAAGAGGAAGGGAGAGCTGAATATAAATCGTCCAGTAGCTCATATATGAACAATTCAACATCTAAAGTGATGTGGGATAGAGAAGGGAGATGTGATGAAGCCATCAGTAGATCAGGGCAACACTATATATACAAAACAGTGTTACCATATGTAAGCACACAACCCTGCAGCACTATAAGATCCAACAGTTAGAAATATGACAAGTAATGGTGCGCAAGTGGGTAGAGGCATACAACATACAAAGTGGGAACATGAAGTGCATATGGATAGTAATACAACAGTTCGAATGGATATGCAGATGAAAAGTGGAGAGATGATTAGATATATAACTTCAAACCATATACACAGAATTAAGGAAAACCTGAAATGGTATGTAAACCAGTCCAGAAGAAAGCACTGAGGGCAGCCCGCAGGTAAGGACCCGGATCCCACGGTCCAATGAACTGAAGGAAACAAAACACAAAGGAAGGCGCCTCTAAGTGCAATACGTTTGATATATTTAATGGATAACCAGATAAAAACACTCACAAGAGTAGGAAACAGTAGGCATTACAGCTGATCATGTGGGAAAAAGAACGGATCGCTGTCACTCTCAGGGTATCCGGGATGTGATGAGCCGGAACAGAATCCTCCGTTCGTCTGTCACCGTATCTGGATGGAAGAGCCGGCTTGTACGGGGACAGAAGCGAGGCTTGGAGCGCGGCTGTGCGGAAGTCCTGGGGTGATGGCGTCATAAGATTGCGACGCGTTTCGTAGGCCAGCAGGTCAGGTGGTATGCGTCCTGCGCCACTTCATCAGGCAAAACAAAGGGAGATCAGTCTACTGAGTGTGATCATGCCTCAATTTAAATAAATTGTACAAGCCTCTAGGGGCGGGGGAAGGGATAGGAGAATTGGCATGTTTGGAAATTTACAGACTCGTCCCTATATAAAAAAGCAAACGACAAAGAAAACAATAAAAGTGGATACGGGAGTCAGCAAGCCAAATATACCACTTCCATGTAATCAACCAATCAATTTATAGGGTTCTAAACAATATAAGCAATCTAAATATGTATATCAGACCATTAAAAATTATTAAAATGTATTAAAATTAAAATTAAAAATTATTAAAAATAAACCCTAAGGGTTCCAAAAACGAGGAAAGGGGGGAAGGGGGAAAAAACATGTATATATATGAATACATATATCCTTGTGTCTACATGTAAAATACAAAAAAGGGGAGGGGGGGAAAGTATGTTTGGGTCATGATTTGCAGCATCGAAAATATATGGGTATACATATAAAATCTTAATAGAAATAAAATGATGATTAGGATAAATTAATTAAGAATTGGATTCTGGGAAAAAACAATAAAGCATGATAATAAACCCAAATAAAAAACTTAAATAAAAAACTTGACACTCCTATAGCGCCTATGGAAGAGCTAGTAGGCGTAGTTTAGCCTTAGTGTATATATAGAGAGCACACGGAAAATATAAACCCAAGGGGGATGCATCAAACGGATGTATTAATGTGTATATATATTTATAAGACAATAAATACAATAATAACCCTGCTGGTGAACATCAACATGAACAAAATCTATAGGGGGCTAGAGGATGGTGGACACCTCTATGCATTCGTTTAGACCCCGCGGTGAGAGGACATCCAGGGTGTATATCCAGAAGGTCTCCCTCGTGCACAACCTCTTGAAGCGTTCTGCCAAAGGGAGACCCCCGGACACCTGCTCTATAACCCACACCGATAAACCATCAGTGGAGCCCTTGTGTGCCTCAAGAAAGTGTCTGGGGACACTATGGAAATCTTTTTTCCCTTCTATGGCTCTCCTGTGTTGACCGAAGCGACACCTCAATGTGCGTGTGGTTCGTCCAACATATACTAGCCCGCATGGGCAGGACAAGCCATATACTACAAAATCCGAAGCACATGTATAGAACTCAGATATAGGATAAACCCGACCTTTAACCTCAAAAGACTGTTGTTTATGTCTTATGAAGTGGCAAGTTTTGCAGGGTTTCTTCCGACATTGGTACATACCCACGAGGGAAAACAACGTGGGCTTCTGTACCATAGTTGTGGGTCGATTTTTTATCTTACTGGGTGCCACTTTACTTTTAAGGTTAGGTGCCCTGCGGTAGGTGATTTTGGGCATGGGTGGGAGAGAGTGCTTAAGATAAGGGTCCTGAAGTAAAATGTCCCAGCAATCTTATGACGCCATCACCCCAGGACTTCCGCACAGCCGCGCTCCAAGCCTCGCTTCTGTCCCCGTACAAGCCGGCTCTTCCATCCAGATACGGCGACAGACGAACGGAGGATTCTGTTCCGGCTCATCACATCCCGGATACCCTGAGAGTGACAGCGATCCGTTCTTTTTCCCACATGATCAGCTGTAATGCCTACTGTTTCCTAATCTTGTGAGTGTTTTTATCTGGTTATCCATTAAATATATCAAACGTATTGCACTTAGAGGATCACTGGGAGTATCTTCATTTTAAGAAGATTGATCCTTCCCATTAAGGACAGGGGTAATCTTGCCCATGCTAGGGTTTTAGTTTTCAGCAGGGCCAGTAATGGCAGCAGATTAAGAGTAATAGTCTAGGATATTGGCCGTGACTTTGATTCCCAGGTATTTGAATGAGGCCCATTGAAGGGGCAAGTTGGGATCAGCCAACGCAGCAGCCCCCTGGTTCAAAGGTAGTATGGATGACTTGGTCCAATTCACTCGCAGACCCGAAAAAGTGGCCGTTGTATTCAGCGCATTCAAAGCTGCTCGCAGCGAGGCAGCTGGGTCTCTGAGGAAGAGGAGCAGGTTATCGGCATACAGAGCCACACATTCCTGTATGTTTCCAACCTCCACCGCCCCAACCTCTGGAGATGTTCTAAGCGCTGTGGCGATGGGTTCCATAACTAGGGCAAACAGGAACGGAGACAGGGGACAGCCCTGTCTCGTTCCCCTACCAAGTGCAAAGAAAGAGGAAATGTTGTTTCCAATGCGAATGGCCGTTTTGTGATCGCTGTAGAGCATAGATATACATTGTCTATATTTGGGGCCAAATCCCATGAGCTCCAGGACTTTATACATGAATCTCGATATCTATTGAGACTATGATTTTAGTGGGGGCATCCGACCCGGGGAGTTGCAGATGTGTAAACAGGCGTCTCAGGTTGGTGTCAGTCGATTTCCCAGGCATAAAACCCGTTTGATCCACATCCACCAAGGACGAGATCACCTTGGCCAGCCTACCAGCCAAAATTTTTGTAAGAATTTTGAGGTCTGTGTTTAAGAGCGCTATGGGACGGTAGGAGGAGCATTCGAGTGGATCTTTTCCTGGCTTTGGGAGTAGTATAATGTATGTCTCCAGCATGGTGGCAGGGAGACTATCCTGGTCAATGCATGCCTCTAGTAGGGAGCAAAGCCTGGGGGCTAGTTGTTCTGCATGTACCCTATAGAATTCAGCTGGAAGACCGTCAGGGCCTGGGGTCTTATGGGGGGGGGTAAAGAGAATATCGCTGCCTCTATTTCTTTTACGGTAATTGGCGCCTCCAGGGATTCTCTCTCCAGATCATCCAGGTGGGGCAAAGGAAGGCCTTCTAAGAGTGCGTCTCTAGCCGAGCTCTCGTATGGGGGGGATAGGGGAGTATAAGGAGGAAAAGAAAGTGACAAATTCTGCCATTATGGATTGTGGGTCCTCTATTAGATTCCCCCCATTTGTTTTTATAGCCGGGATGTCTGCCAGGGGATGGGCCTCCGCCACTAACCATGCCAGGAGCTTCCCATTCTTATCTCCTTCTGCAAAGAGTAATGATGCCCTTTGTTGGGAGTCAGAGTGAGCCATCTCCGTGTAATGTATGGACAAGAGCCTCTGGGCCTCCTTTAAGTCCAAGTAGGAGGTGTCGTTCTGGGAGGCTTGATAAGCCTCTCTAAATTTTCCTCTATTAGATTTTGTGTTGTTTCGTTGTGATTGACTCTGGCTGTTTTTATGTCGGAAATAAATGCCCCTCTCGTTACTGCCTTGAATGTATCCCATTCTATCAGGGGACCAACAGTACCCTGATTCTGGGACCAGTAGTCCTTCAGGGGGGCCTCAGTTAGTGAGAGTACCTGGTCATTTTGGAGCCACCTGTTAGCCAAGCGCCAACCCCTCCCTCTGTTCTGCGAAACAAAATTTAAGGTAATGGAGAGGGGGTTGTGGTCCGAAATACCTCCAGCTAGATAGTTCGTATCCCCTAGATATGGCAACATTTCAGTGTTCCCAAAGGCCAAGTCTATTCTAGACGCTGATCTATGGGGAGCAGAAATATGAGAGAAACCTTTGTCAACTAGGTGTCTCCATCTCCACAGTTCCGTCAACCCCACCATTGAGGCCCAGGAGATGACTTCCCCTGAGGCCTGTCTGCCCGGATTGGTGGAATCCAATGCAACATCTAGTATGGAGTTGAAGTCCCCCATTATTACCATAGGCAGATGAGCCACCCCAGCAAGTCTGGATAATATATCATATAGCAATTGGGTTTGAACAGGAGGAGGCAGGTATACATTCACTAGTAAAAACCTTCTATTGTAAAGATCCAGAACCAAGGCCACATACCGCCCCCCCCCCGGATCAGAGAACACCTGCTGAACCCTACAGGGGACCTTTTTGCTTATTAGAATTGATACCCCCCTGGCATAGGTGGAGTAGGTAGCATTAAAAGTTTTTTGTATCCAAGATTTGCATAATGCATAATGCAAGGACGATATGTGGCTTGATCCCCCCCAGATACTTAAACACAGCTGCCCTCTTTATCTTGTTGTTAAGTCCCCTAACATTCCACGAGACAATAGTTACTTTATCCGCCATTCCCACACAAAGTAGTATACATTAGTGACATATGCAGATAATTGAGTGTCAATCCCATTTCATACCATCGTGCACTGTGGCGTGACTCCGAGTCTTGGTTAATGTAGGTGCACTTAAAAAACCTGAATGTGCCTATGACTGGAAAACATTCCCACCCTGCCATTTTGTTAGTAACTAACATAAACTAAACACAACTGACCAACAATTGGCTTTATCCCCAAACCTTGAACTCTTGTAGAACACAACCTATGCAATCTAAAGTTCAGCAAGTCCGTTGTTCAGCATCCATGACTCCATAGGCCCCGCAAGTCCAGAATCAGGGAGCCCTCCGGTAAGGTTTTCTAGTATATAAGTAGTGCTGCATCCTCAATTGATGTAAATGTGCCACAACTAAACATCTTGTTGCCATCCAGGGAGAGTCTCTGCGCCCCCCAGTGGTCCGGGTCTGAACAGGTAGGTTTTACTTGGAGAGAAAACTGTGCAAGTCAGTGGAGGAGACATTAGGTTTAGGATTCACAAATGAGATCATGAATGTTCGCCATGAGAAAAAGCTCAGCAATGTTGAGATGTCCCTGTAATAAGGCCACTGACTCCTCCATAGCTAAGCTCTGAAAGTGTCTCTCCAGCAAGTGTCAGAGCTATTCTGTATAAGGATAACAAAGTGCAACTGCACAAAACAATGTAAACTCACCACTCAACATGGAATCTCTCTCTGCAGATCTTGTACCGGCTTAGCCGAGATCAAAACCACTGGTATCCAAGGCTAGTGGTTCCTGTCCAACCATTCACAAGCTTCAGTCGGGTTGTCAAAAAAACGAACGGATCCTTTGTACTGTACTCTAAGTCTGCTTGGATATAGCATACTGTACTGGATTTCTTTGTCACGCAGCCTCCTGCGGATGTCATTGAACGATCTCCTCTTCTTCTGCGTTTCAGCCGAGAAATCAGGGAACAGCATTATTCTGGAGTTTTCATATGTGAGCTCTTGGTGTTTTCAGGATTTGGCCAGGATTAAGTCTCTGTCCCTGTAATTTAGGAACCTGACCAGGAATGGCCTCGGAGGGGGGGCCCCTTTAGGTCTAGCCGCTGTAGGAACTCTGTGAGCCCTCTCCACTATATATGTAGACGGCATATCATTTAGGCCCAGGAGCTGTATGAAAATTTTTTGGGCAAATATGGCTGTTTTGGCGCCCTCCACCCCCTCAGGGAGCCCGACCACCCGGATGTTATTCCTTCGCTGGCGGTCCTTGGCATCCTGGGCCCTGCGCTGTAGGGCCTTGACAAGGTCCCTCAACTCTGCCAGCTGGGTACCCTGTGATACGGACGTGTCTTCTACCTCCGATACCCTCTCCTCCACCGCCGTTAATCTGTTTCTGATTTTATCTAAATCGTGGCGTATAAGTGCACATTCGGTGGAGAGCTTGTCAATGCTCACCTTCACCTCGACTTTGCTGGCCGCGATAGCCTCTAGTATGGGGCCGGTAATTGCCGCAATCTCCGGTGATGCAGTGAGAGGATCTGTCTGCAGCTCGCTGGGGCTGTGTGAAGACATCTCCGGCTCTCCCTCCATAGCCGTCCTCTTGGCGCGCTGCGGCTCGTCTGTGTGAGAAGACAAGATGGCGGGGGCGGGGCCTTGTCCCGCTCCAGCATTAGACCTCGTCTGTGGTCTCCCCTGGGGGGCCTTCCAGGCTCCTTTACCCGCTGATTTATGCATTGGCCGAAACCGGGGGATATGGCACAGCTTTTGGTGAAACTAAATTTTGGGAGCCCCAATTACTGGATTTAGATAGGATTCTGCGGAGCCCCTGGATCACGCTTCTTGCTCCGATCACATCCGGTCACGCCCCGTCGCATCCTTTCTTGGCTTTAGTATGACTATAATTATGGCCTCATTCATAGAGGAAGGTAGTTTGCCTGTACTCAAAGCTGAGTTGTAAACCTTTAATAGGGCTGGGATCAACTGGGCCGCGTATCGCTTATAGACTTCCGCCGGCAAGCCATCCGATCCCGAGGCTCTGCTGTTACTCATCTGACCAAGCGCTGTCATAAGTTCTTCCTCAGTCAGCGGGGAGTCAAGAATTTCAGCATCTTTTGCTGAAAGTGTTGGCATGGGATACTGAGATAAAAACCGGGTTATCTCTAAGTTGGTTGGAGAGACCTTAGAGGAATAGACATCCTATAAGAAGTCCTGGAACACCCTGACTATATCTGGAGCCAACAGGCATGTCTTTCCATCTCTGTCTGAGAGGGATTGTACATAACCAGCGGCCTGTTGCGATCTAGTAAGGACCGCCAACATGTGGCCGGTAGCCTCGCCTTCCTCAAAGTGGGCTTGTTGTATAAAAAAACGTTTATTTTCGGCCTTCTGCATAACCAGTTGCCTATGAAGCGTCTGGGCCGCTAGCCACTTCCTCTTAGTATCATCTGAGGGAGCCATCACATACCCCTCTTCCTGTTTTTTAACCTCCGACTCCACCAAGGACTCCCATTCTTTGGTCCCACTCTTAATTTTATTAATCATGGTTATGAATTGCCCCCTTAAGTATGCTTTGGCCGCATCCCACACCATTCCTGTCTCCGCTGTTCCTTCATTAGTTCTAAAGTAACTTTGTAATAGGCTGGGAATTGGATCTCTGTGTGGGAAAGGCTCCAGCCAAAATGGGTTCAGTCTCCATAATGGCCTCACCTCCTGCACTGGTCCTAAAATCTCCACCCAGAAGGGAGAGTGATCGGATACCCCCCTAGCACCATAGCCTGAGTTGCGAATGAGAGGGAGCATGGTACTATTAGCTAGCACCAGATCTATTCTAGACATTCCCCCTGTTGCTACCGAGCAGCATGAGAACTGGCGTTGGCGGGGGTGGTGCATTCTCCATACATCTTGTAAGCCAATTTCTTGTAAAAACCTAGCAAATGCCATTGGTCCCCTGAGGGGTTGCCTCACATTTGGACCTCCTCCTCCTAGTTTGTCTAGGGAGTGATTCAGATAATTATTAAAGTTCCCTAGCAGCAATAGGGGAAGGTCAGGATATCGGATAATATGTACTACCAATTCTTTCAAAACCGCGGCAGAGTATGGTGGTGGAATGTACACCCCCACCAGTAAACATCCTATATTATTTATCTTACACAGTAGGAGTACGTATCTACCCTCTTTATCTATAGTAACATCAATAGGGGAGAGTGGAGTACCCTGGCGGACCAAGATACTCACACCTCTAGAATACGACGTATGCATGGCATGGTATTGATGACTAAATTGTCTGGTTGGGAATTGTGGCTGTTGGCCCGATGGGCTATGAGTCTCCTGCAAACAGTTTTTTTAATGATTCTAAGGACTGCCAAACGCTTCACTGGGTTGTTGAGGCCTCTTACATTCCAGGAAAGTAACTTCAGTGTTCTAGCCATGACAGTCTGTTAATTATGACAGATCTCCACCTCCTCTCATCCAGTGTGGGTGGTAGATTACTCAGAATATATCTCCCCCCGCGCCACTCATCATCTGAGTGATGCCATGGGTACGGTTCTTTCATGTGATATAGTTTGGGGTGAGAGAGGTCCGTGCATATATAGATTCCAACACACCCGATGTCCGAACAACTCCATCTCTGATCAAAAGTCCCTTGGGGGGGGGGTCACTGGGACCGATAAGTGTCAACAGGACACATAACCAGTTAACAACAAACCAGGGTAGTGGTTCCCACCGAACCATGAGGGGCAGTAGTAAAAGCTTTGCTCCTGGCTAGTACAGTCCAAGTCACAAAGCTTCATAACAGCAAGCAAATTGTCAGGTTATACTGACATTGTAGTCCGAGTAAACAACCAACCGTTTGTAGCATCTGCCTTATAGCAATGATTCTTGTGGAGGTGCCAGCTACACCAGTAAAGCAGCCTTCTTAGCAATATATTCAGGCCATAGGTGATCTCCTTCCCCGTTCGTTGCGGAGCGTAGCCTCTTCTCTATCCAACCATTGGGACGCTAATGCAGGCTTATCAAAGAAGTGAGGCAGCCGCGCCGTTTATAGCATTGCATATTGAATTTCTATAGCCCTCAGGCGGCGCTTCACATCCAGAAACTTTTCTCTTTTTTTCTGTAGTTCCGCTGAAAAGTCCGGGTAGAGTGATATTTTGGAGTTGTCCATGGTTAGTGTCCCTTCTTTAGCGCGGGCCCCCGCGAGGACAGCGTCCCTGTCTTTGTAATTGAGCAATTTGAACAGAAAAGGGCGCGGCGGTGCCCCTTGTGGCGGAGGGCGCGCCAGCACTCTATGGGCTCTCTCAACAGAAAACATGGGAGAGAAAGTGTCCGATCCGAACGTTTGCATCAGCCACTTTTCTATGAAGGCTACTGGGTTCTTGCACTCTACACGCTTCGGGAAGCCAATAGCCCTCACATTACCCCTCCTCATCCTATTCTCCATGTCATCCAATCTGGCTGCATATTGTGCAGTGATATGGATTGTATGTGCAACGTCTCTTTGTATGGGGCCTAAGTCATCTTCTATAGAGCTCACTCTCCCTTCCATGGCTGCAGTGCGTTCCCTGAGTTTCTGCATGTCATGTCTCAGGAAAGACATTTCAGCTTTCATCCCCTTCACCTCCGTTGTCAGAGTAGTGAGGGAGACATTACATGTAGTCACCGCTGCAAATATGTCTCTGAGAGTGGGTTCCGGCTCGTCAGGCGATGGGGCAGCTGTTGAGGATAGGGCATGGGGGGACATCATGTTACTCACTGTGTTCCAGTCAATGTCTGAGCCATCGCCATTCTCCAGCGGGACCGTGTCATCCGCATCTGTAGTATCATCTGCTGCCGCTGTGTCCTGGAATGCAGAGCGATCCTCCTTAGTCGTCTGCTTGGAAAATAACTTGTTTACAGCTTCCTTATACTTTTCCTTAGCAGACTTTTGTCCGCCGGCGCCATCTTGGCCCACGAGGTCCACCGACCGGGGTTCTCTCTGCTTCTTTGACATGGCTCTTTCCCCTAATGCACACCTGTAGTCCGCCTCAGGGCACTCAGAAGGCTGCTGTATACGTTTGTAGGTCGATCGGAAGCCTTTAGCTGGCAATCCTCAGGATATCATACAGGATACTCGGCAGAGCTCACTCTAAGTGCGACCGTCTACATCTGCCGCTCAGCCATGCCCCCGGAGATTCTATTCTTCTCTCACTTACCTCCCAACCCTTCCCCCACCCCCCCCCCCTTTTTTTTAATATCAATTTTTTTTTATTGTTCAGATAAGTTCATGTTCTCTTATAGCCTTTTTTCCATCAGTACATTTTCATTGAGTATAAGAAAAGCACAGAGGAGCAATACAGACATTGATGAAAGTGGTAATATTACACATCATCAAAGGGTGAAATCGGGACAACACATACAGTAGGATGTCTACGGCATCAATATCTTTCAACAGATAAACTACCGAAGTCTATGAGAGTAAAATGTGGTAGAAGAAAGCTAGACCACTAGCATACAAAGTACATATAAACTGGTAATAATGGAAAAGAAAACAAAACAGAGGAAGCAATCTATGTTTACATCGATCAAAGAGAACCGCACATCCAGTTGTTCCAAAGTTTACATGCCTTTTCAAATCTAGGGAAGGAATTGTTTCTAATGGACAGTAGGCATTCATAGTTATAATTGAGAAAAATCATGATAATAAGTTCAAAGTTATTTTCAACTTTCCCTTACGGTACTTGTCCGCTATTGGTCTTGCGCCCGTGTTTAGCCTGGAGCTTACCACACGCTTTGGGCTGTATTCCCAAACAACTCGACTCCGTGCCGCACCGGGGGCCGCTAACAGCCTAACACCGTCCGCAGGCTGTGCCTCGATCTGAAGGACTTGGGCCCCCTCCCATATGCCTTGTTTCCTGTGTCCGCTGGGCAGCCAGGGGTTCGGTGCTGGGCTCTTCCTTCTTAACTCGCCATTAGTGAGGGAATCCTGGTTAGTTTATTTTCTTCTGCTTAGTAATAGGCTTAAATTCAGCATCTGATCTGAGGTCTGAGTCAGAGATTCTATTCTCCTTTCACTTACCTCCTAACCCTTCCCATTCCTCACTCTTTTTTTTCCAATATCAATTTCATCAATATAGCAAAACTAATTTAATATATAATTGCAAAAATGAGAGAATGTCTCATACGAGAACACAAAATGCTCCCATCCCCCCCCCCCCCCTCGGTACAGGTTTGCATAAGAGGGCACACAACAAGTGCCCATTGTGTAAATAGGGCTGGTCATGTAGGGGGTAAAATCTTCCAGATTATGACATTTATATATATTTTAGAGCTCAACATAAGATAAATGCTACATGAATATTTTTTATTTTTATTGTTCAGACAAGTTCATGTTCTCTTATAACCTTTTTTTCCATCAATACATTTTTATTGAGTATAAGAAAAACATAGAGGAACAATACAGACATTGGTGAAAGTGGTAATATTACACATCATCAAAGGGTAAAATCGGGACAACACATACAGTAGGACGTCTGGACGGCATCAATATCTTGAAGAGCGGCGGGAGGGGGGATGTCCCCTCCCGCCCCCTGGGATAACGAAAATGGGATCAGCCATTATCGCCGGATAGCCGACCGCCCGCTCTAAAAAATGGTACCGGAATATAGCCTGCAGCTGCAGGCTATGTTCCAATACGTTCACTTAAAGGAGCCGCCGTATATATACAGCAATTCGCATTAAGTGGTTAAGGCCTCATTTACACTGCTGCTGGTAAAAGGACGTTTAGAGTCATTTGGGCATTTTTTTCAGCTGCCCCTGAACTCTCCTCTATGTTATTTTATCAGTACATTTACACAGGGTTGTTTAAGGTCGTTTCCAGGCAGTTTAATTTTTTTGGAATGCAAAAAAATGAGTTCAGCCTGTGAGGGGTTTTCTCCAACACCTGAAAATACTCGAGCAAGATGGTTCCAAATTAAAGAGATTTATTATTCCATATATATATATATATATGGGAAAACACTCAAATACATTAAGTCATGTATATCTCAGAATGTTCCGACTGGGTTATGCCAGCTCCTAGCTTTATACTGTTTTCACCATAAACACACCCAATATGCGTGTCTACTTATCTGGTTATCTGTGTCTCCCATTCTACTATTGACGTACAAACGTGACTTAACAATCCTCATACTTTACATACAAATTGTTTATGAAATGCAATATATTATCTCAAGCTGCTAACACCCAAAACGTTATCTATGCACTCCTCATCTGTTATGTCCCTGACTAAGATATGCATTATAATTTAATAATACACACAGCGCCTTCCCTTTAAGATTTATATATAATCCCTATGAATGTACAGGTGTGTGGATGCGCATCACACGTGAGCCACCACACCTGGGGCTGCTGCCAGTAGAAGTAAATCTCTTGAAAACTGGTTAACAGAATAGGCAGCGCCTCTAAACATTCACCCCAAAATACTTGTTAACAGTGACTATAAACATATGTGAATAAAAAATATGAACTTAAAAATAACGAAGAGGCCACTATTAGCACTCTTGTGAAATGTACAAAAAATTCACAAAAAATTCATAATTTGCTTTAAATTCTTATAAAGTGTCCATAGTGCTTAGAAAGTGCTTAATATAACTCCAAAGTGCATCCGTGTAGAAAATTATATCACAAACCCATAGTTCATAAAGTGTCACATTTATAAATACTTTAAGAATAAAGTGTCCAAGTGCTGGAATTCTTGTTGGCAAATTTACCAACAGGTTCTTCCAATGAAAACCAGTGCAAACAGAGTGCTTCTTAGCGTGCTGGAAGGGTTAATGACAGTGGAGCATGCAGTCAGTGCCAGAAGCCCCCCTCTGTGTCCCCACTCACCAGAGGCTATTGACCATCTGCTTTTCAGTCAGAGGTCAAAAGCAGCTTGTTAGGGGGGAGAGATACGGCAGATCCCCAGATGCTAAGTGTTGTATCGGATTCCTTCAGAGCATAAATGGATGGAAATGTTGCCTATGGCTCGGAGGATAAAAGAGAGAGCTCATGTGTAGACCGCCAAAACACAAATTTATTGCGCAAAATAGAGATACACTTACAGGATGATGATAAAAAACCTGTGGTATGAGATCTCAAATGGCGTGCGTTCCACTGCTCTCACCCTCCGAACCGGAAATGGCGATGACGGCTGCGGCGACCGGACGTGATGTCAACGCGTTTCGCCACGTGATTGGGCGTCTTCACGGACACAGAACCCGGCCACAGCAGCATTCATATACACAACGTTCCGCCACTCAATTAGGCTGAAAGCCAATAAGAAAACACAAGGTTCAACTGTCCATTAAGCCTTGCAGCCGTCTTAGCCAGATTCGCCCTCCGGTGGTGAACATTGGGAACGCACGCCCTTTTTAACAACCCACAACCACAGGCTGTTCATGTTCAAAACATAAAATGCAGTAAAAATATGAAATACACATAAAAATAGAACAGAACCACTCAGAACAATACAAGAAAAATATAGAATCAAAAATTAAAAATTGCACAGAAAATAAAATATAGAATTATTCCTCTCAACAAGTTAGTATACACAATTGTCCCCCCAAGGCTATATCGTTGGTCCAATCACAAATTTGGATACAATAACTCCCATCCGCTCACATCTATGGGAGAAGCAACACATCCCAAACAATATTAAAATTACAAAAACTAAAACTAATAAAAGGTAAATATATATTAAATCAAAAACAATATGGTATATTCCCTATTGATTACCTATTGTGGCAGAATGACCACTTTTATGTGGAACTATCCAGACAAACATACATGTAGATGCATTATTCTACACGATTGTGAAGGAAAAATTGATTAACAATCAACCTCCCCATAGACCCATGAGAAACAAGATCCATCCACACAATGGAACCTATGCCCATTAGGAGAGGTCATATACATACTCCTCCCACTCATTGTCTACCAGTCGGATAGGAAACAATTTATATCCATCTCTATATTAAGGCCCAATGGATCCAAAGTGCCCATTCTATGGATCCATCGGGTCTCATTCTGCGAGATGGCTCTAGTCATGTTGGTACCCCTCCAGTGGCCCTCAACCCGATCAATCCCACAGAACATCAATTGACTGGGATCTCTCTCATGCACTAGCCTAAAATGGTTGGATAGGCTGTGATGTCGAAAGCCTTTCTTTATATTGGGGACATGCTCCCTCAGTCTCACCTTGAGTTTACGAGTAGTCCTACCAATATACTGAAGGCCACACGTACATGTCAGCAAATATGTGACGTGAGTGCTGTCACATGTAATACATTTTCTGACAGCATAGGACCTCCCTGTAGAGGTGGAAGTAAACTCCGTGGTCCTACGCTGTCTGAAATTAGACGTGGCACACATCACACACCTGCCACAACTGAAAAAACCCTCCATGTCTAAAAAGGTACAGGTCTTAACAGGAGGGTCAATGACATTGGGGGCTAGTCTGAGACGCAGAGATGGTGGCCTCTTATACACAAACTGCGAACGGTCTGGTATGAGGCCTGCTAAATCCCTATCTCTGCGTAACAGAGGCCAATGCTTTTTGATGATCCCCTCGAATTGCCTATATTCCCTAAAGAAAATGGTCATAAAGGATAAACCGTGATTCTCTTTCTTATTTTTATTTTTATTGAATAATGACTCCCTATCCATGATTCTAATTGAAATTTTGGTATTTTCTAAGGAGGATCTAGTATAGCCCTTTTCAATAAACCTCTCCAGAATAATGTCAGCCTGTTGATCATAATCTGCTAGAGAGTCGCAATTCCGGCGAATCCTCATCATCTGACCCCTGGGGATGCCATCCAGCCACCTGGGGTGATGGCAACTCCCCAGGGGTATACACCCGTTCCGATCTACCGTTTTGAAGAACGTACGGGTCAAAAGCCTATCCCCTTGTTTAAATATGGTGAGGTCTAGGAAACTTATGGCTTTGTTATGGATTTCTTCTGAGAAAGAGATGCCTAAGGTGTTTGTACCCATATTTTCCAAAAACTGAACTAGTGAATCTTTAGACCCTGCCCAAATAATCAAGATATCATCTATATATCTCTTAAATAATTTGAGACAGGGATGGGGGTGCCCAAATATGGCCCTCTCTTCCCACCAACTCATGAAGATGTTGGCTACAGAGGGCGCATATTTGGCCCCCATGGCCACTCCTTTTATCTGTCTGAAAAACTTTTTTTTCAAACCAGAAAAAATTGTGGCTCATTGCCAACTCCAATAGTTCCAGTAGAAAAAGTTTCTGCTCCTCTGCCAAGTCCGTACTCTCTAGTGCCCATTTAACTGCCTCTTTGGCATAAATCTGTTTGATATTAGTATACAGTGAATTGACATCGACACTAGCCAAAATACAGTCATCCCCAACCCGCACTGACTGTAAAAGTGAGATCAGATCCTTGCTATCCTTTAAATAATCTGGATATTTCCTCGTAAGCGGCTGGAGGAAATAATCTAGATATTCACCAGCCCTAGAAAACAAGGAATCAATCCCACTTATTATCGGTCTCCCTGGTGGTTTTATTGGGTTTTTATGGATTTTTGGGAGCTGATAAATGACTGGTACTCTTGGAGCGTCAGGAATCAGGTACCTCACCTCTCTTTTATTGAGTATCCCCTTCTTGGATGCTCTTTTTATCACCTTTTTTAATTTGGCTTTATATTTATTGTTGGGATTACTTTTCAATTCCTCGTATGTGTCTTTGTCATACACTATATTACGAAGCTCTCCCAAGTAATCTTCCTTATTCAGGATAACAAGGCCTCCGCCTTTATCGGCGGCCCTGATTACAATGTTTTTCTTGGCCTCTAGATCCTTGTTCCCTTTTTCTATATCTCTTTTACATCTTGTCAGTTTTGTTTTCAACATGGCCAGATCCTGTTCTACTGCCTGTTTAAAACTCTCAATGAAATGGTTACCCGCCATTTTGGGATTAAATACTGAATGATTCCTGAGGGTAGTATGTTGGTATTGAGTCTCTGTGGTGTTTTCAACGCTAGGGGTCTGCTTTTTAGAAAAATTGTTTTTAATGTTCAGTTTCCTAATACATTTTTGTAAATCAATAAAGAGGTCAAATTTCTTAAGATGTCTGTCAGGGGCGAATTTCAACCCCAGTGATAGAAGCCTGAGTTCCTCTTCTGAGAAGCTCACATCACTAAGGTTAAAAATGCCATCTGTTAGGTTGTTCTTTTTCTTTTTCCTGCTACCTCCCCTACATCCTCTTCTTCTTCCTCTCCTACATGTTCTTGTGGTAGAGGTCTGGGGTACCAGGGTTTCCATTCTCCCATCTCTGCAAAGTGGGGTTGGTGATGGTTCCCCCTGCCCCTCCCCCGGGGGATCCCCCTTCCCCCCCTTGCTGGTGGGCCCCCATATCCCCTTTTCAGAAAATCCCCTCGGGGGTAACCTGAAAAACCTCTCTTACCCCTATGTGTGGGTTGGGGCTGGGTCTGATGGGTGGGGTATGTGGGCTGTCTCATGGGGCTATAGGTATAGCCATAATTGTACTCATAGTCCTCAGTATAACTGTTCCTAGGATACTGGGGGGAATATTGAGTTCCACGGGCTAGGGGACCAAACCTATTAGATGTAGGGACAGTGTATTGAGGTGTCCTGGGAGCTTCTACCCTTTGAGCCTGTTTGGGTCGTCTAGCCCCTCCTCTTGGGGTTTCCTTTGGAGCAAGTGAGGACATTTCCCCGGAGGGTGCTAAATTACCCTGTTCACAGGGGGTATTTTCACTATCCATCTGTTCCCCATTGTTGGCATTCTGCCATTTATACACTTTATTGTTTTTGTAATCATTGGTGTCTCTAATGTATTTTTTCATTTTTTTCTTTTGGGTGTCTCTATCTAGTTTAGCTGCAAACTCCTGTAATTGCTTCATTTTTTTCTTTATATTCTCCTGTTTCGGCCAGCGGTTCTATTTTTAATTTAATGGCATTAATGGATGTTTCAAGATTTTTAAGTTTACATTCTTTCCTTGCTATTAACATTTCCATTAACCTCTTTTCAGTTTTATTAAAAAAATTATACCAGTCCTTTTCATGTTGTTGACCCTCAAGACCATCGTTGGGCACTAAGTCCCACCTTAGTCTTCTTGGGGTGATGCCATCTTTAATGTATTTGGACAAAGTGAATATGTCCCACCAACCCCTGATCTGTTTATCTAGGACCCCTCTCAGTTGTTTGAAGTCCTGACTAAGATCCAGATGGTCTGTGGGTTGGGAGAAAAACTCATCTGCGTCCAATTGCCTACTCGCAATAAAATTGAAAACTTCCATTTCCAAATAACAATAGCTCACAACAAGGTGGCAGCTGTACTCAGGTAAGTTCCTGCTAAGATATTGATTGAAAACTGGTTAACAGAATAGGCAGCGCCTCTAAACATTCACCCCAAAATACTTGTTAACAGTGACTATAAACATATGTGAATAAAAAATATGAACTTAAAAATAACCAAGAGGCCACTATTAGCACTCTTGTGAAATGCACAAAAAATTCACAAAAAATTCATAATTTGCTTTAAATTCTTATAAAGTGTCCATAGTGCTTAGAAAGTGCTTAATCTAACTCCAAAGTGCATCCGTGTAGAAAATTATATCACAAACCCATAGTTCCAGCACGCTAAGAAGCACTCTGTTTGCACTGGTTTTCATTGGAAGAACCTGTTGGTAAATTTGCCAACAAGAATTCCAGCACTTGGACACTTTATTCTTAATGTATTTATGAATGTGACACTTTATGAACTATGGGTTTGTGATATAATTTTCTACACGGATGCACTTTGGAGTTATATTAAGCACTTTCTAAGCACTATGGACACTTTATAAGAATTTAAAGCAAATTATGAATTTTTTGTGAATTTTTTGTGCATTTCACAAGAGTGCTAATAGTGGCCTCTTGGTTATTTTTAAGTTCATATTTTTTATTCACATATGTTTATAGTCACTGTTAACAAGTATTTTGGGGTCAATGTTTAGAGGCGCTGCCTATTCTGTTAACCAGTTTTCATAAGATATGCATTGTCATCGTACAATGCTGACACTGGGTAACAGAATCTGTTACTCAGCTACTTGCCAGAGAAAACAGAATGCTTAATTAATACAGACAGAAATATATCTATACAGATACATAATATAGTGATACAGCATGATCATAAAATTCCCTATACATTTCCCCACTTTGATCATTGCCGATCACTAATCTTCATTCCTTCCCATCAGCCTGAAAGAGACACGAACCAAAGGTGTATGAGATAGAGGACCCTTCAAAAACATCTAAGTCCCCCACTCTCACACACTCGTCCCCATCTACAGACTTTCTGATGAAAAGGAGGGTTACAATACTTTAGTTCCTTACTATACTCCTAAGTTATAGACCCCATCCCTTCCATCTCCTCTACCGACATCCACAAGCTGGAGTAGCCATGCTCATGAACTGGGTGAATGTCACCCTCGAAGAGCTGGAACTGATAGGACAGAGTCACTTAAGCAAACGTAAATTTATTTAGCCACTGCACATTCTAACTAAAATTCACATTCCCCTTTATCAAACAAACCTCCACCATCTGCTTCAAGCTAGATATAAAAATGCAATTCTCTTCCTCATTTAGGTGAACCTCATCATCTCGGAAGAGATCAAGCTGTTCTCCTTCCAGAGAATAGTTGTGGTACATATACCCTTTTTCTCTCCACAAAAATCTTTGTAAAACATTGTTTATTCTTCTTCCCCTCCACTTTGCTCCCCGACTCCAACAGGGTCGGATAACAATAGAGGAGAATAACAACCCACAACCCAAATTTCCCGTACAGTCTGTTCATCCTCCAATGTTTGACAAGAGTCTTCAGCTTGAACAGACTCCTCATCTTCTTCTACGGGCTCTCCAGTACTGGGTAGTGAACTGGGTCCAGCAACACATCTTAATTGTTCTAGTTCAAAGTTCTTGGTAGGGATCGTAGGGCTTAGGGAACCCCCAACTGCTTCATACATCATCCGATCAAGTAGTCTCTCACTTTCAGATTCAGATTCTAGTTCAGGAATTTCTGCTTCAGCATCACAGCAGGATGGACAACTGCAGGGACCCTCAAACACGGAATATAGGTTTGGCATTTGTCTTTCTACCATTTTCTTCCTTTGGGAAAGCAAAAGAAACATCTGAGGTTTTCTTATCAGGTTTCATCTTTACCTTATACATTGCTGTACATGCACACATGACTATCTTAAAACATAAAAACAAACCTAACACAGCTCCTAGGATGACCCCTATAATTTTCAGTAGTCCTATCAAAAAGGTCTTAAACACTTCTCCTAATCCTTTGAACCATGATAGAGGGTTTAACCAAGATAGCCATCCTCTTCCCCATTCTGATAAGTCCAATGTATGATTAGCAATATTCTGCACTTTCCCTCTGCAGTTCTCCTGCTGCTGCTAAATGTTTTTCTACATCATAGCTGTTATCAACTATATAAGTACAACATTCTTGTTCAATAACTTTACACAACCCTCCTTGTGAAGCAAATAATATGTCTAATCCCATGTGGTTAGCAATCACCTGTCTTCGGATCTCTATTAGCTCATCCGTTTCTTCCTTTAGAGCCTCTAAAACATGTCCAACATCATGTTAGTAACATTAGCATAATCATTCAACCTGTTAGCCATTTCATGTCCCCAGCCTGTGAACGAAGGGGCATAAGTCCATGTCTTAAATGCCTCCCCGAACAAAGACACCGAGTACTTTTTTCCTATTCGTTCCATTTCTTTCTGTGCTGTAGTGATAGAGTACCCCTTATCTTCTGCGGATCTTTTAAATCTTTTTCCTTTATGGGCCTCTATTAGTTCTGTAGTATTAACAACTCTAGTGGTATAAATCAGCCTAGCAAGCACACAAGTACCATTTGCTTTTACTGGTAGCCACTTATAGGCCTTCCTTCCACATACATAATAATATGAGGCTGGCAGGACTCTAGCTTTTGTGGTTATGTGGTGAATTTTTAATTGGGAATCTACTATTTCCTTTAAGGAACGGTTGTACTTATTTAAGTCAGTGAATTCATAATCCCTTTCACATTCAATTCCTTCAATGTTTTCTTTAAGGTCTTATTAAAACAATTAGAACAATCCTTAAGGCACTGACACATAGTTTGATTTTCTATGCTAAAACAACCATTTATCACAACCTGAACATTCCCAGGGTCTTGATAATAACCTGTAATTCCCATTTCCACCCTCTCTGGGTCAGCACTATGGTTAAAGATTAATCCTGACCATCTTCTTTTTCCCAACAACCACGTCCCTTATAGTCCCTTTCCTTATCCTAATTAGAAATTGGTATCACGACTGGGTCTCTCCCACCTTTACCCTTAATGTCCAATAATAGTTCTGGGACCCTTACAAGTCCAACACTATTTACCAACAAAATCGTATCTTTTAGTTTGATACACAGTCACGGAATTCCTAACAAGATTAACAAAATTATTCTGGAATTTCTTTTGTAACTTCCTTAACTTACACTTTCCCTAATACTTAAGTGACTGAATTTATTCATGTTGGCAAGGAATTTCCTTTATCATCTAAGGGTTAATTT
>BLSH010077881.1:125565-137288 GCA_018402905.1 Glandirana rugosa | reverse complement strand
ACCACACGCTTGGGGCTGTATTCCCAAACAACTCGACTCCGTGCCGCACCGGGGGCTGCTAACAGCCTAACACCGTCCACGGGCTGTGCCTCGATCTGAAGGACTTGGGCCCCCTCCCATATGCCTTGTTTCCTGTGGCCGCTGGGCAGCCAGGGATTCGGCGCTGGGCTCTTCCTTCTTGACTCACCATTACTGAGGGAATCCTGGTTAGTTTATTTTCTTCTACTTAGTAATAGGCTTAAATTCAGCATCTGATCTGAGGTCTGAGTCAGAGATTCTATTCTCCTTTCACTTACCTCCTAACTCTTCCCATTCCTCCCTCTTTTTTTCCAATATCAATTTCATCAATATAGGAAAACAAATTTAATATATAATTGCAAAAATGAGAGAATGTCTCATCCGAGAACACAAAACGCTCCCCCCCCCCCCTCGGTACAGGTTCGCATAAGAGGGCACACAACAAGTGCCCATTGTGTAAATAGCAAAATATGGGCTGGTCATGTAGGGGGTAAAATCTTCCAGATTATGACATTTATGTATATTTTAGAGCTCAACATAAGATAAATGCTACATGAATATTTTTTATTTTTATTGTTCAGACAAGTTCATGTTCTCTTATAACCTTTTTTTCCATCAATACATTTTTATTGAGTATAAGAAAAACATAGAGGAACAATAAAGACATTGGTGAAAGTGGTAATATTACACATCATCAAAGGATACATTTGTGACAACACATACAGTAGGACGTCTGGATGGCATCAATATCTTGAAGAGCGACAGAAGGCGGCAGGAGGGGGGATGTCCCATCCCGCCCCCTGGGATAACGAAAATGGGATCAGCCATTATCGCCGGATAGCCGACCGCCCGCTTTAAAAAACGGTACCTGGATATAGCCTGCAGCTGCAGGCTATGTTCTGATACGTCCACTTAAAGGATCCGACGTATATATACAGCAATTCGCATGTGGTTAAGGCCTCATTTACACTGCTGCTGGTAAACGGACGTTTAGAGTCATTTGGGTGTTTTTCAGCTGCCCCTGAACTCTCCTCTATGTTATTTTATCAGTACATTTACACAGGGTTGTTTAAGGTCCTTTCCAGGCAGTTGAATTTTTTTGGAATGCAAAAAAATGAGTTCAGGCGCCAGTTCAGAGTCATTTGAAACGCCAAACAGCTTGTGAACACTCCTAAGCGCGGTAACTTGCGTCTAGGAGCGTTTCATTTACAGGTGTTTCCATGTAAAAAAATGTTTTTTTTCAAAAATGGTTCTAGACACAAATGCAGCAAACCGCTGCTAGACGCGGCATGCAAAACGCGGCAAATCAGACGTTTTAGATGCTGGTTTCTAGTTTTCATGATAAAACGAATTTACGCACAGTAAGTTTCAAAATACTTTATCGGTTGTAAAGAACTGAAAATTGTCATTTGTTGTGTTTGCAGCATATTTACTGAAATCAAAAGCTATTTTAATCAAACTTTGAACAACATTTTAACTTTTTAAACATTTTAACAGGTCACATTACATTTTAACATAGGGCCCCTTATTTCATAGCAGCTTCACAAGTCTTGCATCCATTGAACTTGTGAGTTCTTGGACAGTTTCTGCTTGAATTTGTTTGCAAGATGTCAGAATAACCTCCCAGAGCTGCTGTTTGGATGTAAACTGCCTCCCACCCTCATAGATCTTTTTCTTGACGATCCTCCAAAGGTTCTGAATAGGATTGAGGTCGGGGGAGGATGGAGGCCACACCATGACTTTCTCTCCTTTTATCCCTATAGCAGCCATTGATGCAAAGGTATTCTTTGCAGCATGAGATGGTGCATTGTCATGCATGAAGATGATTTTAATCTGGAAGGCATAGTTCTTCCTTCTGTACCAGGGAAGGAAGTGGTCAGTCAGGAACTCCACATACTTTGCAGAGGTCATCTTTACACCTTCAGGGACCCCAAAGGGGCCGACCAGCTCTCTTCCCATGGTGCCGGCCCAAAACATGACTCCTCCAACACCTTGCTGACGTCACAGCCTTGTTGGAACAGGGTGGCCATCCACCAACCATCCACTACATCCATCTGGACCATCCAGGGTTGCATGGCACTCATCAGTGAACAGGACTGTTTGAAAATTAGTCTTCATGTATTTTTCTGCCCAGTGCAGCCGTTTCTGCTTGTGAGCATTGGTTATTGATGGCCGAATGCAAGGTTTATGCACGGTTGCAAGACTTTGGAGGACTCTACACCTTGATGTCCGTGGGACTCCAGAGGCACCAGCAGCTTCAAATATCTGCATGCTGCTATGTAATGGTGTTTTAGCAGCTGCTCTCTTGATCCGATGCATGGATCTGGCAGAAATCTTCCTCAATGTGCCTTTATCTGCACTAACCCATCTGCTCTGAATCAGCCACAAATCTCTTAATAGTGCAATGATCACGCTTAAGTTTTCGTGAAATATCTAATGTTTTCATACCTCATCCAAGGCATTGAACTATTTCACTCTTTTCGGCAGCAGAGAGATTCTTTTTCTTCCCCATATTGCTTGAAAATGGCACTCTGCTTAATAATGTGGAACTCCCTCCTTTAGTAGTTTTTCCTTTAATTGGGCTCGTCTGGCAATCTAATTATCACAGGTGTCCGAGATTGATTTCAGTGATCAAAAGAGCCCTGAGACACAATGCCATCCATGAGTTAAACTGAAAAAAAAAATATTTAATCTTTGTGACACTGAAATAGAATTTGCATAATAATTTGGAACAGGGTGTACATTACGTACTGTTTTTTGCCGTCATTATTATCACTTTTTTTGTGGATAAATAGAATATAGAATTTATTGGTTGTTAATAATCAAGCAGTAGTAGTTGTGATTCATTCATTTATAGTACCTCCTTTTTTTTTCTGTGCTTTGCTTTGTTGGGGGTGGAGCCTCTAATTGAGGTCCTTTTCATTTTTGAGTTTAAAAGTGCTTGGCAGCGGTTGTCCAAAGTAGCTCTGAGGAACGGGGTGCGCCTCCGATACTCGTCAGCTTGTACCCTTTGTTGTCTCTTAGCACAAGTGTCCGCACCACCCCATAGTTTGGTTTTTATTGGTTCATTAAGTATCCGTTTTGGGAGTATCCATTTTTTACTATTTTTTAAATATTGAATAAATGCCAGTGGTAATGCATTAGGTGTGCATGCCTTCCTTTTTGTTCTATTTTTCTCATATGTTCATCCCCAAGCCTGGTGGTATTATACAAACCCACAACTTGGGACCAAAGGTATATCACTTTTACTCTGTCCTACAACACAAAAACATTTTTCAAAAATCTGCACCTATGCAACACTGGAAGTCTGATTTACAATCTGTCTTTATTGACACACAATGGCTCAAAGCAATACATTACTCCCACATTACTTCACACTGCATTAACCACTGGGAACTAAACCAAAAAATGATATCACAGTGGTATTACACCCCCTATAGATTAGCCAAGTTTTCCCCTAATCAGTCACCCCCAGTGCTGGAGAGGCTGTGGCCAGTTGGGTAACTTATTACATACATATCCTATGGCAATGCAAAGCCTAACCAGCTTTTGACACCAAGCATTCCGATTGATTTCAAAAGTGACAGGAGTTTCGACCACCCCTGACCCAGCTCTAGCACTACTCAATATAGTAGGTATTGAGCATTTTCCGACACATCACTGCACTATTGTTTCACATGTGTTACTTGCAGCAAAATCTTAATTACCAAGATATGAAGGAAGAATATGTCTCCTAATATCTCTGAACTTATTGCCATGATTAATCCAAATTATAACTATGAACGCCTACTGTCTATTAGTAACAATTCCTTCCCTAGATTCGAAAAGACATGGAAACTTTGGAATGACTGGATGTGCTGTTCTCCTTGATTGATGTAAACATAGATTGCTGCCTCTGTTTTGTTTTTGTTTTTTTCATTATTACCAGTTGATATGTACTTTGTATGCTAGCGGTCTAGCTTTCTTCTACCACATTTTACTCTCTATCTATTGAAAGACATCAATGCCGCCCAGACGTCCTATTGTCAGCCACCTGCGGGTGGGGGATGCAGGGGGCAGAGGACACTGCTTTGGGGGCACAGGAAACTTGCTATGGGGGGCAGATGACACTATGGGAGTTATATGAAGGGGTACAGATAACACTGCAATTGGGGGGGGGGGGGCATTCAGCTCTGAGTGTCTCACTCTTCCACCAGTGTTCCCGGCCCTGCAAACTATCCTGACTTTCTGCTGATGGGATCAGCCTCAAATGGAATGGTTTGATCCTTGATGTGATTGTCCCACTGGGAAAATGCAGCCCAAGTGGGTGAAAGAGTTGAGCCCATCTTTCACGGCCTCAATCTGAGAGTGAATGTGGGAAACATTCTTCTCACATTGGGAGAGGATGAGGCCCATCCACTTTCTACTACGATCCCTAGAATGGTCATACAATTGATCCCTAAGGTCATCATCCAAGAAACTGCACCTTTTGGTCAATCTGAGACATCTAGGTACTCCTTTCACATCCAAGTATTTACGTAATAGCACAATGTCCCACCACTGCAACAGCTCGTTTTCTAGCAAATGCTTCAGTGTGTAGAATTTGGAAATCATTGAGTCTTCGAGTTGCTTGTCTCTATCTGGAGGGGCTAAGCCAGGTTTGTTTGGCTCCACTGGAATGGAGCTTACAGTGCTAGAATTCTCAAGCAAATCAACAGAGTTACTAAAACCTTTGGCCAGCAAATTCCTCCTGATGAGTCTTTCCTCCACAGATAAAAATTTTATGAGAGGACAAATCAACTAAATAGTTCAAAAAGTTCAAGAGATGTTTTCAAAAAATAGAAAAATATATAATAAAAAATATAAATGATATATGATAAAAATATATAATGAATAATCAATCAGTCAAACAATCAAAAATCAGTCAAACAGAAAAAAGATATCAAACGTATACTAAAGTATACTAGTATCATGTGCCCTAGACCCAGGATGTACATATAATGGCGGTTTAGGGATTCTCTTATAACCTTTAATTGAATGTTACCATACATGTATATTTTTTATGACATGGATATGTTAGTTATAACACCTGTGGGTCATCCATTAAACCCTTTTATCTTTATTTTGTGCCCATATAAGTCATTTTGTGGGTTTGATGACCTTGCAGGTGATTATAGACTGTTGACATATATCCCTTGTATTATTGTTTGCTGTTTTTGCAATGAGATCTCTGTTGTTTCACAAGACTTGATTGATAGGAAAAACATTTCCCACAATCAGGGCAATAATATGGCTTCTCTCCCTCGTGAGATCTCTGATGTTAAAACAAGGTCTGATTTCTGTGTAAAACCTTTCCCTTGTTTTTTTTTTTTTCCTGAGGCCTTAGGGTCTATTCTAATTTCCTGCTGTTCTGTTAAACGGTTTATACCGGTGCAAAATTCATACGGGATAAGGAGTCTCCATTGCTTATTGTCCTTAATTATACATGTAAGGACCTGAGTTACCCTGACATTTTATATTTGGTCTTGTATCTTGAAGTACACTTCATGATTGTGGTCTCTATTTACCATGTGTTCTTTCCAGCACTCGGAGCACAAATATAGCTTCTCTCTCATGTGAAATCTCTGATGCATAACAAGTGCTGATTTCCGTGAAAAACATTTCTCTGAATTAGAGGGAATCCCGTCTTCAAGAGCCGGTTGGTGTCGTGCTAGCTGCAGGGAATCGGATGTAAAGCAGAGGGATAGCCGGGAGCTCTCCTACTGCACGTCTGCTCTTCCGGTGGCCACCTTGGACACGCCCCCCATCCATTTACCTCTTAATCGTTTCACGCCCTCTTGAACTCTCTTCAAAGTTATTTTCAACTTTCCCTTACGGTACTTGTCCGCTATCAGTCGTGTGCCTGTGTTTAGCCTTAGATGTAGTTTACCACCCGCTTTGGGCTGCATTCCCAAACAACCTGATTCCCGGGAGGCCGGGTCCTGCTGTGCCAAGGGCCCCTACGGCCTAACACCGTCCGTGGGCTGGGCCTCGATCAGAAGGACTTGGACCCCCTCCCATATGCCACATTTCCTGCTGCTGCCGAATTCGGCGCTGGGCTCTTCCCTTTTCACTCGCCATTACTGAGGGAATCCTGGTTAGTTTATTTCCCTCCGCTTAGTAATATGCTTAAATTCAGCGTCTGATATGAGGTCTGAGTCGGAGATTCTATTCTTCTCTCACTTACCTCCCAACCCTTCCCCTACCCACCCCTTTTTTTTTATATGGATTTCATCAATATAGCAAAACCAACTTAAAATATATTGGCAAAAATGAGAGAATGTCTCATCCGAGAACACAAAACACTCCCACCCCCCACGGTACAGGTTCTCATAAAAGGGCGCACAAGTACCCATTGTGTAACTAGCAAAATATGGCCTGGTCATGTAGGGGGTAAAATCTTCCAGATTATGACATTTATATATTTCAAAGACTTTTATAATTTAAAATAATATTAAATTCTAAAACTCTAACAGTACCTATGCATCTTTTTGATTTATAGATCAAAACTAATATGTAACAAACATGTTATTTTTGAAGTAGAGTTCTGAAGAAGTGGAGTATCCACGAAACATCAACATAAGATAAATGTTACATGTATATTTTTTATTTTTATTGTTCAGAAAAGTTCATGTTCTCTTATAGCCTTTTTTTTCATCAATATTTTTTTATTGAGTATAAGAAAAACACAGAGGAACAATACAGACATCGGTGAAAGTGGTAATATTACACAACATCAAAGGGTAAAATCGGGACAACACATACAGTAGGACGTCTGGATGGCATCAATATCTTTCAACAGATAAACTACCGAAATCTATGAGAGTAAAATGTTGTAGAAGAAAGCTAGACCACTAGCTTACAAAGTACATATTAACTGGTAATAATGGAAAAGAAAAGAAAACTAAACAGAGGAAGCATTCTATGTTTACATCGATCAAAGAGAACAGCACATCCGATTGTTCCAAAATTTCCATGCCTTTTCGAATCTAGGGAAGGAATTGTTTCTAATGTACAGTAGGCGTTCAAAGTTATAATTTATATTAACCATGGCAAAAGCTTCAAAGTTATTTTCAACTTTCCCTTATGGTACTTGCCCGCTATCGGTCTTGCGCCCATGTTTAGCCTTAGATGGCGTTTTCCACCAGCTTTGGGCTGCATTCCCAAACAACCCGACTCAGTGGAGGCCGGGTCCTGCCACGTTGGTGGCCGCTGCCGGCTTAACACCTTCCGCGGGCTGTGCCTCAAAAAGAAGGACCTGGGACCCCTCCCATCTGCCACATTCCTGCGACCGCTGGGAGGTCGGAGATTCGGTGCTGGGCTCTCCCCTCTTCACTCGCCATTACTGAGGGAATCCTGGTTAGTTTCTTTTCCTCCGCTTAGTAATATGCTTAACCACTTGCTGTCTGCCCACCCTCATATTGCAGAGGAGAGGTACGGCTCTCGTTCTGGGCGGGCGTTATATGATGTGAGCCCTTTGAGCTGGGATTTGGCGCATGCATCCCCGCACTGTCGGTGGCGGCATGTCCCCAGGACACAGCTCATCACCGACAGGGTTGAACAGCCATAAGGCACGGCTGTTTACCACGTGATCGGCCGTGACAAAGTCATGGCTGATCACAATGTGGTACTTCCCCCATTTATACGGCGCATGCGCGCGATCTGGAAAAGGGTAATAGGTGGTTGAGAAATTAAAAGTGCAATATATGCTCGTAGAACATCTCAAGGTGCTAGTTCAATGTTGGGCCTCTGTATGTGGCCAGGCTGTGTAAAAGTCTCACATGTGGTATCACCATACTCAGGAGGAGTAGCAGAATGTATTTTGGGGTGTCATTTTTGCTATTTTCATGCTATGTGTTGGAAATATCTTGTAAATGGACGACTTTGTGTAAAAAAAAAATGCGGTTTCATTTTTTCCCCACTTTTTCCAAAAACTTCTGTAAAAAAATTACATGTTCAAAAGACTTATCATGCCTCATATGTTATATGTTGGGGTGTTTGATTTTCAAAATGGGGTCATTTTGGCGGCAATTCAATTATCCTGGTGCTCCAGGACCTTCAAAAATGTAATAGGTGGTTGAGCAATGAGATGAGCAATTTATGCTTGTAGAACTTTTGAAGGTGCTAGTTCAATGTTTGGCCTGTGTATGTGGCCAAGCTGTGTAAAAGTCTCACACGTGGTATTGCCATACTCAAGTGGAGTAGCAGAATGTATTTTGGGATTTCATTTTTGCTATGTACATGCTATGTGTTGGAAATATCTTATAAATGGACAACTTTGCGTAAAAAAAAAATGCGTTTTCATTTTTTTCCACATTTTCCAAAAACTTCTGTTAAAAAAATGAACCATTCAAACAACTAATTTTGCCTCATATATTGTACGTTGGGGTGTTTCCTTTCCAAAAATGGGGTCATTTTGTGGACAATTCCATTGTCCTGGTGCTACGGGGCCTTCAAAAGTGTGATAGGTCGTCTTGACATTAGATGTGTCATTTATGTACCTAGAATACCTGATAGTGCTCCCTGCATGTTGGGTCTCTGTATGTCGCCAGGCTGTGAAAAAGTCTCAGACATGTGATATCGCCATACTCAGGAGAAGTAGCAGAATGTGTTTTGGGGTGTAGTTGCATGTATACATATGCCATGTGAGAGAAACAACGTATTAATATGACAATTTTGTAAAAAAAAAAAAATAATCTTCATTTTGCAAAGAATTGTGGGAAAAAAAATTACAACTTCAAAGAACTCACCATGCAACTTACTAAATAACTTGGAATGTCTACTTTCCAAAAAGGGGTTATTTGGGGGGTATTTGTACTTTCTTGACTTGTTAAGTGTCTCAAGAAATTAGATAGGCCTTCAGTACATCAGGTGTGATCAATTTTCAATGATTGGCACTATAGTTTGTAGACTATAACTTTCACAAGGACCAAATAATATACACCGATTTGGGTTATTTTTACCAGATATGTAGCAGTATAAATTCCGGCCAAAATTTATTAAGAAAAAATTCTAATTTGCTAAATTTTTTACAGAAACAAAGAAGATGCCATTTTTTCACAAAAATTTCAGTCATTTTTTATTTATAGCACAAAAAATAAAAAACCGACTAGGGATTAACTACCACCAAAAGAAAAAATACCACCAAAACATAGCTCTATTTGTGTGAAAAAAAGGATGCAAATTTCATATGGGTACAGTGTTGCATGATTAATGACTAATGACTAATTGTCATTCAAAGTGATAGCGCTGAAAGCTGAAAAATGGCCTGGACAGGAAGGGGGTTTTCTTGCCCAGTACTGAGGTGGTTAAATTCAGTGTCTGATCTGAGGTCTGATTCAAATCTCCTTTCACTTACCTCCTATCCCTTCTCGTCCCTCCCCCTTTTTTTCCAATATCAATTTAATCAATATAGCAAAACCAACTTAAAATATATTGGCAAAGTCTCACCCGAGAACACAAAACGCTCCCACCCCCCGGTACGGGTTTGCATAAGAGGGTGTGCAACAAGTGCCCATTGTGGAAATAGAAATATAAATAAATATATATACAGTATCTCACAAAAGTGAGTACAGCCATCACATTTTTGTAAATATTTTATTCTATCTTTTCATGTGACAACACTGAAGAAATTACACTTTTATACAATGTAAAGTAGTGAGTGTACAGCTTGTATAACAGTGTAAATTTGCTTTCCCCTCAAAATAACTCAACACACAGCCATTAATGTCTAAACTGCTGACAACAAAAGTAAGTACACCCCTAATTGAAAATGACCAAATTGGGACCAAAGTGTCAAATATTTTGTGTGGCCACCAATATTTTCCAGCACTGCCTTAACCCTCTTGGGCATCAAGTTCACCAGAGCTTCACAGGTTGCCACTGGAGTCCTCTTCCACTCCTCCATGATGACATCATGGAGCTGGTGAATGTTAGAGACCTTGCGCTCCTCCACCTTCTGCTAGAGGGTGCCACACAGATGCTCAATAGTGTTTAAGTCTGGAGACATGCTTGGCCAGTCCATCGCCTTTACCCTGCCTTCTTTAGCAAGGCAGTGGTCATCTTGGAGGTGTGTTTGGGGTCATTATCATGTTGGAATACTGCCCTGCGGCCCAGTCTCTTAAGGGAGGGGTTCAGGCTCTGCTTCAGTATGTCACAGTACATGTTGGCATTCATGGTTCCCCCAATGAACTGTAGCTCCCCAGTGCCGGCAGCACTCATGCAGCCCCAGACCATGACACTCCCACCACCATGCTTATCTGTAGGCAAGACATACTTGTCTTTGTACTCCTCACCTGGTTCCTGCCACACACGTTTGACACTATCTGAAACAAATACGTTTATCTTGGTCTCATCAGACCATGGGGACATGGTTCCAGTAATAGATATGACTATGACTGGATATGACGCTGAGCATGTGCAGTCAACTTCTTTGGTTGACGATGGCGAGGCCTGTTCTGGGTGGAAAATATCCTGTTAAACTGCCGTATGGTCTTGGCCACCATGCTGCAGCTCAGTTTCAGGGTCTTGGAAATCTTATAGCCTAGGCCATCTTTATGTAGAGCAACAGTTCTTTTTTTCAGATCCTCAGAGTTATTTGCCATGAGGTGCCACGCTGAACTTCCAGTGACCAGTATGAGAGAGTGAGAGCAATAACAGCAAATTCAACACACCTCCCCATTCACACCTGAGACCTTGTAACACTAATGAGTCACAGGACACTGGGGGGGGGGGGTGGCTAATTGGGCCCAATTTGGACATTTTCACTGAGGGGTGTACTCACTTTTGTTGCCAGCGGTTTAGACATTAATGCCTGTTTGTTACGTTATTTTGAGGGGACAGTAAATTTACACTGTTATACAAGCTGTACACTCACTACTTTACATTGTAGCAAAGTGTCATTTCTTCAGTCTTGTCACATTAAAAGATAGAATAAAATATTTACAAAAATGTGAACTCACTTTTGTCAGATACTGTATATATATAAGCTTTAGTTACCAACAGAAAGTTTATGGCTATACAGGCAGTTTACACACCTCTTAGTATTCTCAAAGCCAGTGTGTGTGTGAGATGAGTGATAAATTAAAACACTTGAAATATTAAACAGCGACAGCTCTGCTGCGAGATACATAGTGAAAACACAAATAAAAAGAAAAAGAGCTGCGCTAGAACATACTCCTTGATGTGAAAATACACAGAACAAAAACAACTTGTTATAGTCCTTAGTAAACATGAACACCACAAATGTGGAAAAATGTGAAAATCTGTGTATCACTTTTCAGAGTGAAAAAAGTGAAATTTAGTAGATCACTTTTCAGAGTCCTCTTGTGATGCTAGTGATTCACCAACACGACATGAAAAGTCCCTCCACCACATAGAATACATGCTTACCAGATAGCAAGTGTTAATATACTTGTGGCGGGTACATTTAAACTCAAACGATCCTTGATGATCCACTTTAAGACACTGCACAGCACACAAGCAGAATGTCCTCTTCTGCCTCCCCAGAGATGGTGGTAACATCTACATCCAATTATGAGGAATTAGCAATCATGACTTATTTTAAGGAAACCAAAGGATAACCATAACAGATCTTTATTCAAGCACCTTAATGTGGTTCTAAAGGCAGGTGTTTTTCTTACCTTAATATATTCTATGGATGAAGGTAAAAAACCTTCTGAGTGCAC
>BLSH010077881.1:103022-114187 GCA_018402905.1 Glandirana rugosa | reverse complement strand
CCGTAAAGTCTTGTTCTCTCTAGATATGTAGGCTTCCTAAATGGTCTTTATTATTGAACTATTTTCCTTCTTATCATCTCGCCCTCTCCTTCTTAAACCCTTTATTTGTAGCTCTAACCCTTCCCCCCCTCCCCTACCCCCAAAAGAACAGAAAAAACAACAGAAAAAAAACCAAAAAAAAAACCCCATCTCTCTCCACTCTCCCCCGCCCCCCAATCCGCCCCTCCTCTCCTCTTAATCTCCTCTCTCCAGATAACGAATAAAGGGACTCCACGTGGCTACATACAAGTCCAGCCGGTCTTTCCCCAATAGGGTTAGCTCTTCCATTTCTTGTATCTCACATATCTTATCTATCCATTGGGATTTAGTCGGTGCCTCCTCTTTTTTCCACAGCGCTGGAATACATGCTTTTGCTGCTATTAGTAAGTGTTTCAATAATGAATTTTTGTAGTTTTTAATAGATAAATGCGTATCATGTAATAAGAAAGCGGCTGGCTTCATCCCAAGGGATATCCCTGTCAGATCCTGCACTCTCTCGTTTACCATTTCCCAGAACCCTTTCAGCTTCCTACACTCCCAGAATATATGGATCAGTGTGCCCTCGGCTTCTTGGCACCGCCAACACCTGTCCGAGGTCGTAGGGAATTTCTTGTGTAGGGCTGCCGGTGTCTGGTACCACCTTGTGAGCTATTTATACCCCCCTTCCTGAAATCTACTAGCTACAGAAGCTTTATGAGCAAACAAAAGGATTCTGTCTCTTTGGCTTTGTGTGAATTTATGCCCCAGCTCTATTTCCCACTTTGTCAGGAATGGGAGGTCCTTTGGGATTGAAGCTGCTATTAGTAGCGAATAAGAAAAAGATAAAAGGTGTCTCTCTCCGGTTCTCCCGAGATACAAACTTGTTCGAATATCGTCTGAGCTCTTAATACCATGCCTGACCCCGCCATTGACTTAATAGCAGAGCCTAGCTGGACACAGAAAATCCATTCTATCTTGGAACTCCCTTTTACAGCTAGCGAGCCCCAAGGGTCTATTGTCTTGGCAAAAATGTAGGAGACGGGAAGAGCCCTGCCTCCTCAGTGCGTCAAACTGGATATCTTTAATGCCTGCGGGAAACCTGGGATTACCTATTATAGGCATAAGGGGGCTTGGCGATGGAGATATGTTTGCAAATCTGAAAAGTGGCCTCACCACTCTCAGTGTTGTCCCCACTAGAGGATGTCGCTTTGCGACATCCGGGACAACCTCCTTCTCCAACCAGGGAAAACCCGACAATGGCAGATCCACTGTTCCTTCCTCTACCTGTGCCCATTGTTTAGGATTTTTCATGTGGTTGCACCATTCCATAACTCTAGTTAGGTGGACTGCCTCGTAGTATCTTACTGGATCCAGAAGACCTATCCCGCCTTTTTGTTTTGGGAGCGCCAGGATAGCCCTGCTCACCCGGGCCGGTTTACCTGACCAAATGAATTTTGAAAATCGAACTCTCAGATCTTTTAAAAACCTCACTGGTAGTCTTATTGGTAAGGCTTGCATAACATAAATCAAGCGGGGCATTATGTTCATCTTGATCACGTTAGTCCGGCCAAACCAGGTAAGAACCTCTTTGCCCCACCTGACAAGGTTGGCCTTAATTTGTCGCAAGAGTGGAGCGAAATTGAGTTCAAAGATTTTACTGTATGTAGGAATTTGACCATTTACAGCGGCAGGTTGCCCTTACTACCTCTGCCATTTTAGTTTCCATATTCAAGCCCAGCCCCTCCGACTTTTCGTAGTTCACCTTGTAGTTTGAATAATTGCTAAATTCGTTAAGCTCCCTTAATAAGGAGGGTATGGACCTTTTAGGGTTGGACAGTGCAAAGATCAAGTCATCCGCATAAGCGGCAACTTTGTGCTCCACCCATTTAATAGTTATACCGCTTACCTCCGAGTTTGCTCGAATTGTGCGTAAGAGGGGCTCCAGCGTGAGGATGAAAACCAAAGGGGACAAGGGGCAACCCTGTCGCGTGCCATTTTGAATTTGAAAAACCTCTGAAAAGCTATCGTTTACCCTCACTCTAGCTGAGGGTATCGAGTATAGCGCCACGATCCAGGGGCCCCACTTCCCCTCGGACAGACCTATGTGGTTTAAAATATCTTTTATAAAAGTCCACTCCACCCTATCAAATGCTTTTTCCGCATCTGCGGAAAAAAGCACTAGTGGGAGCTTTCTACTATTAGCTAGGTGAATTATATCTACCACTCTTTGTACGTTCTCTTTCCCCTCTCTCCCTCTAAGGAAACCCACCTGGTCCTGATGGACTAACGGACTTATATGTTTATTTAACCTATCAGCCAGGATTTTTGTAAACATTTTTAAGTCTGTATTTAATAGCGATATAGGCCGATAGCTAGCGCATTCTGCCGGATCTTTCCCTTCTTTATGTATGACCACTATATTTGCTTTTAAAATATCTCTTAAGCATTGTTCACCTGGCCTTAGGGTGTTAAATGCTTGAGCGAACCTTGCTGCTAGTTTCTCTGAAAAAGTTCCATAGTATGATAGTGTAAACCCATCTTCACCCGGGGCCTTTCCCTTTTTCATTAACCCTATAGTTTTTACAAACTCCGCTTCAGTAACCGGTTTATTTAAGTCATCTAATGTTTCCTTAGAGAATGACGGCATTCCTGATTTCTTTATATATTGCCTGACCATGTTTTCTTTCTCCTCCTGCTTCTGGATGTTTATGTTTTTTTGTAAATTATATAGAGTAGCGTAGTATTTCTTAAATTCCTGAGCTATTTCTCTGGAGGACTTCACCATTACCTTCTTCTCTGTTCTGATTTGAGCTATGTGGTTTCTCTCCCTCCTCCCCCGTAGAACCTTGGCCAGCAATCTACCTGATTTATTACCAAATTCATATATCTCCCTTCTATTTTTAATGATTTTTGCTTTGGCTTTTGCATTTAGAACGGAGGCCAGCTTTTCCCTTGCTTGCTGCAGTTTAACTGTATTTTGTTGATCCTGGTGTTTTTTGTGCTGTTTTTCTAGGATACGAATTTCCGTTAGTAGCGTATCTAATTGTGCAGTGAGGAGTTTCTTACGCTGGGAACCCAGCTTGATTAAGACCCCCCGTATGACACATATATGTGTCTCCCATAAGCATATGGGGGATATCCCATCTCCCTCATTATCCTGAAAAAATTGGTCTAATTCCTGCGCTATCAGATTTCTATATGTCTCCTCAGCTAAGATGCTTTCATTCAATCTCCATTGCCACTTTCCCTCTTGTGGCCCTCCAACCGTTAGTGAGCAAAATGTCGGAGCATGATCAGAGAGGGTAAAGGAGCCTATGCTCGCCGCATCGAGTTGTGACAGGATACTGTTTGAAACTAAGGGGTACTTTCTGACAGTGCGGCTGTGGAGGAAGACTGGTCCCGTCACGCTGACTACATGTTTCGCGATAGGTGACTTGACAAAGCGGCTGGTGACAGTTACTCTGGTGACAGGTACCCCAGATGGGGTGACGGGTACTCTGATTGGTGACGGGTACTCTGATTGGTGACGGGTACTTTGGTGACAGGTACTCTTGATCGGTGAAAGGTACCCTGGTGACAGGTACCCCAGATGGGGTGACGGGCATTCTGATTGGTGACGGGTACTTTGGTGACAGGTACTCTGGTGACAGGTACCCCAGATGGGGTGACAGGTGCTCTGATTGGTGATGGGTACTTTGGTGACCGGTACTCTTGATTGGTGACAGGTACTCTGGTGACAGGTACCCCGGATGGGGAGACAGGTACTCCAGATGAGCTCACAGACAGGTACTCTGATGAGCTCAGACAGGTGCTCTGATGGCGATGACAGGTCCTCTTTTATTCAGGGGCAATCTGGCACAGGTAATATCACAGTAGCTCTGTAACTCACAGTTTAGCAGCTCTTCTCCTCACACTGGAACGGTGTGTGAGGAGAAGTGCCTGGTAATAGTAAGTTACCTGGCACTTTGTTGACATTTGTGACCGGCTGTGATTGGGCACAGCCAGTCACGTGGTAAAGAGCCAATTTCATTGGCTCTTTACCCTGATCGGGGTTGGGCTTTGTCTGAGGGACAAGCCGCAACCCCGATCGCCGCGCACGGGCGAATGCAGCGGCATAGCGAATGACCCGGCTGTGATAGGACACAGCCGGTCACATGATAAAGAGCTACATTTATTGGCTCTTTACTCCGATCAGGGATGGGCTGAGTCTCAAGGGACACGCCCGATCGCCGCGAAAAACAGCAAAAACCAAAGGACATCATATGACGGCCTGTTAGGATAGGAAGTACACCTTACCAACGTATTTTTACTATACGCCGGTAAGGAAGTGGTTAAAAAAGGGTGGGCTCGGGGCGCATCCAGTTGTGTGACAATAGCAAATTCTCCTGGAGGCGGGACCTCAGACCAGATTGGCCAGGGAGTTTTAGGACTCCAGGTCAATCGGGTCTCAGGACCCACTTCCTGTTTGGCCAGAAGGAGAAGCAACTGTTTCATCTGCCTCCTAAGGTAAAGGGGCCTCTGATTGTCCTTCTCCCATAGGTGGGGTGGGGGGGATCTCCATTTTCCCGTCCATCTCCTGTGGGGCGGAGTTGGTTTGCCGGCACCAGCCGCCACTGCTGTGGGGGGTAGATAAATTATTATGTCTACCCTGATGCACATGCAGAGAAAAGAACACTGCTCCAGGTTGTAGCACTCCACTCTCACATACCTTGATTGCTGATAATCCACTGCAGGTACAGCTCTACATACTGAGGTAGAAGAAACATGCTGGACGGCCGCACATCATGCAATCACCTTTATTTTGGATAGTCTAAACAGTACATAAAGTACATAAAAACATCAAATCGGAACATCGGGAGAAGGGAGGGTATGCTAACGCGTTTCACGCCAAATCAATGCAGCTTAATCATAGCTGTAGCCTTTATTGGAAATTATGGTAAGGGGAGGGTGGCATGGGGCACACTCAGCCTCAATAGTTAAAATACTTCTATTTGGCATGCATATGGAGGAACACTCTCACCGGAGGGCATACACATACAGACAACATCGCCCGACTCAAAATAGAGCCATATGTAAAGTAAAGGTGTGCATGAGCTCCCACAACGGGAGGTAATCCCCCAAACCCGTGCCAAAAAAGAAGAGGAGGAAAAACAAAACAAAAAAAACCCTGTGCTAAGCAGATAGCCTCTAGAAACAAACCCATGGTCATATAAATGTCCAATAATGCGTGTAGTGACTATCATGATAGACCGCTGCAGGGAAAGGACCATGTAGTGGTCCTTATATCTGCAAAGAATAACAGTCTGTTATGGCATGAAGCCTATACATACAAAGGGATAGAGCAATGCAGTGGCATTGAGAAAATATGTATATATGGGAATATAAATGCACTATGTGTATGAGTGAAACCCATAAGTGCTTAACTGAATAAGTAAAGCAAATATAACAAATGGAGCACTTGTAGAAGGTCAACATCCGCAAGGGGGGGGGGGGATCAGTCTGTAGTGGAAAGGCACAGAGTCCTTGATTGATGTACACTGTAAGCAAGCGAGAAGATAAAGTGGATTAAAAGGTTTCCCTGATGAAAAATGTGTGATAAAAAAGAATGCCAATGAAATACATATACAAGCGCTACCAAAAAAGGCAGCACTATAAATATGGGCAATTGTGGCTGCCAAAAATGCTTGCATATGTTTATATGACTCAACTCCTCAATTGTTATACCATCAGAAGGGTGACCTAAAAATGGCCCCAAATTGCTTAAGTTGTTGCACGCAAAATCAAATACGGAATAGGAGAAATCTCTAACAATGGGTGTAACCAGATATTCTTCCTAAGGGCACAAGGAGAGTGAGAGAAACAACACAAGGTTGGAGGTAATGGTCTATGTCGAACATGAAGTAGTTGTGAGTAAGGAGATATTCCAAACACATGCGGATGAATTCCTGGAGAGCCAATGAGAAAAGACCGGACCTTCTAAGAAAAAAGGAAACCGCAGTCAAACCTAATGTGTGGGAAATACAAGAATATAGGCTGGACACGTCCAAGGAGACCCACCTATAATTCTCCTTCCACACAAAATTGTCCATCTTGTGCAGCAAGTTTGTAGTGTCCTTGATATAACCTGGTAAGTTAACTACTAGTGGTTGTAGTGGTTCATCCACCCTCTCCCCCAAGCGTTCATTTAAGGGTCCAATGCCTGCTACGATAGAGCTGCCCACAAGTGGGTCGAGCCCCTTGTGGACCTTGGGGAGGTGGTGGAAAATAGGGGTTATGGGACACTCTGGTAAGAAAAAATACTGCTAGCTACTGCTCTATCTAAAAGATCAGACAATGTTCTCTTAAAAGGTACCGTGGAGAAGATGTTGCTATTCCATATACCTAACGCATTGATACAATAAAAATGTATTGAATGAAAAAAAATAAAATAGATGTCATTTTGCTTGGGACAGTTTCATTAGATGGGCATGTTCAACAAACATCTTTTTTATATAATCTTTATTTAACATTTTAGGCAGTCTAAAACAAAAATTAGAGGAAAAAAGACAATAGAAAGACATTATCATTTGCAGTTTAGGTGAATACTGGTAACAGTTGAGAGCTATAGCTGCACAATTTGAAATTTGGAGGTTCGCCTTTGTCTCGGACAATCAGTCCTTGTGGACATATCCCCTCTGCACTCAGTGAGAACATGGAAGGACCCCTACTAAAATTGAGTACAATACTCATTAGATATAGGACTCGCAGATTAAATGAAGAACTTAAAACCTTGAACTACCATGAACTAAACTACCGTTCACACAACAATAACATGATGTTCACACCTGGTTCGTTAGCTTGCTATGCACAGCCACAGAAAGGCTATCAAATGTAGGGTTAGCCAAGGCCAACAAAGCAATGTCCAAGCTGGAAGAGACTGGGGTTGAGCCAGTTATGTAGTCCCTCCAGAGCACCCGAGTGGAGTAGAATCCTTCTTGGGTGCCCTTGCAGGTGGCAAGCCATTCCTCCCCCTCCATGATCTCTTTCACCTTCCAAACCAGTCCAGTTTGCTCGGAATATGCAAGCTCTTCCAGTGGACTGGTAATAATTCATTTAGCAGCATTGAGGAGGTGAGGGAGAGCACTGCATTTATAACGAGAAACAGGGATGGGGGGACGTGGAGCAGGAAGTGTTTCGGTGAAGCAGCGAGGTCAATGCCAGGATCATCCAATACGTGTTTATGAACCATTGTCCAGAAAGGCAGTAACAACAGACAGTAAGCAAAATTAATAAACTTAGTGCTGCTTCTGTATAATAAATCACATGTGCTAAATTACACACATCTAAATATAAAGTGCCAGTGCATTAAATGAATAGTCCATCAATGCAAATAAAGTGCCAGTGTTGGTGATCTTTTCTTGTGAAGATCCAAGGTGTCACTCCATGCTCCCCTTCTGAATTCCCCACTCACCAACAGTATAATTCAAAAAAAGCATGGTATACGGCCTCTGGAAAAATGGATAATAGTAGCTCCTTTCTTCTCCTTCAATTATAGGGCTCTCAGCATAGTTGTAGTACATAATCCAATAAAGAGAAAGATTCCATTGCATATTACTGTTTACTTTAACCACTTGCCGACCGCCAACCGCAGGTTGACGTCGACAAGTTGGCTCGATATCGCAAACCGCCGTCATATGACGGCAGCTGCGAGATCGTGCACTGTGAGCGCACGCGCTCACTGTGTTGGGGGGGGGCAGATCTCTGCCGGCTACCTGCGATGCCCCCCCTGCAGTGAAAGAATGGAGATCCATGCATGTAAACACGGATCTCCATTCTGTGAGGGGGGAAGGGCTGTGCTCACAGCCTTCCTCTATATGGAAGCCGTGATCACGCCCTTTCCCCTGCCAGTCAAACACTAACACAGTTAGAACACGCCCAGGGAACACAGTTAACCCTTAGAGCGCCCCCCCAGCTTAACCCCTTCACTGCCAATGGCATTTACACAGTAATCGATGCATTTTTATAGCACTGATCACTGTATAAAAGCCAATGGTCCCAAAAAAGTGTCAAAATGGTTCGACATGTCCGCCGCAATATTGCAGTACCGCTAAAAATCACAAATATGAGGTAGAATAAAAATCGGCCAAAACCGTTGAAAAAAAATGTTTTTTTATATATTTTTTTGGATTTGTATTTTAGCAAAAAGTAAGAGATTTGGGTTTTTTTGCAAAATTGTCGCTCTTCTTTTGTTTATAGCAGCGATCAGAAATGACGCAGCTGTGATCAAATACCACCAAAAGAAAGCTCTATTTGTGGGAAAAAAAGGACGCAAATTTTGTTTGGGTACAACGTTGCACGACTGCGCAATTGTCAGTTAAAGCGACGCAGTGCCGAATCGCAAAAAGTGCTCTGGTCCTAAAGTGTGAAATCCTTCCGCGGCTGAAGTGGTTAATATAGGTTTAAAAGCAATTACACTTACAAGAAAGTAGATAATACAAGCATGCACGTATACTGGGATTGCCGCCTGCGTTTCAAATACCGGAAATTATGTCACTAACTCGCCCCCACTTGACGCGTTTCGTCCCTCCCACTGGGCGTCTTCAGAAGCTGGGGGCGCTCATCTCATGACTGTTTCATTCTTATACCCTATGCTCCTCCTACTACACCCTAAACCACCCACTCCTCTCTATTGAATCACTTCTTGTTATACCTTCTGACATCACTTCCTACTTCTAGCCGGAAGTAGCAAAACTGCCATATTGGTACACCCTTTTACTAAGAACTCTGCTTACTAGTATCTTATCCTCCATATTACTCCACTCCTCTCGTTTATACTAATAAATGTACATCTTATCTCATGATATGCTATCTTGACATACATGACAATCTGCAGTGTGTAAATAAATTATTCTGTTATTACATCTAGACAAACTTGCTATAAAAATAGATTAAAATATTAAAAAATGTCTAAAAATATGAAAAAAAATATGGAAAAAATGAAATAAATTTGAAAAATTGAAGATAATGAAAAAATTAAATGAAAATAAATAAATAAACTATAAAATAAAAATAAATATAAATAATAAACAATAATGATTATAAGTGAAAATAAAATAAAATGAAAATAGAAAGATAAAGTTATAAGATTAAATAAATAAATACAAAGAAATAAAATGAGTTGCCCTTATATCTACTTCACAGTTTGTGTATATTTAGACAGTAGAATTTATCACATACAATATTAAAAATGAAAAAATTAGTTATAAAATAATTCACACCAAGTTATACATTTACCCTGATGGTTCCACAGTTTGTAACTGATATATCCACTTTGTTTTGTTTAGTGAGATAGCCTTTTTCACACTTGTGACCCTCCAGTGTGTCTCTACTCTATCGATTCCACAAAAGGACGATTTTGTTGGGTCCCTCTTGTGGTATTTTCTGAAATGGTTTGAAAGATGTGATGGCGGAAACCCTTTTTGATATTATTTACGTGTTTCCTAAATCTCACTCTCAGTTCTCTCGTGGTTTTGCCAACATATTGCAGTCCACACTCACAACCCAAAAAGTATGTGACATGTGTTCTGCTACACGTGATCAATCTAGATATTTCATTAACTTAGCCTGTTGCATTTTCCTTTTCTCTTTTTTGCAAGTTCTGCATGGTAAAGATTTCCCACATTTAAAAACCTCACCTGGTCTAAAAATGTGACCGTTGTTTTGGGTGGGTCAGGGGTACTTTTATAATTTTGTCCCTTAGTGTGGGCGAACATCTGTATATAAACCTTGGACATTTGGATAACATTTTAGCCAAAATTGGATCTCTGAGCAGGATAGGCCAATGTTTTTTAACCACTTTTTCTATTTGTCTATGCTGCCTGTTATATTCTATGCAGAGGGCTATATCAAATTCCTCATTCTTTCTATGTCTAGGTTTTAATATTTTTTTTTATCTATTTATGGTATTTACTTCTTGTCTTGACTTTATGTAGATATGGTCGTTTGTATCCTTTTTCTACAAACCTGTTTATTAATATTGTTGACACATAAGATGTCTGCTAGCCATTTGGGATAGCTTCCACTGGAGGTAGGGATATAATTATTTCTGTCAGTGTCTTTAAAATGCGTATGTGTGTGCATTTCATTTTCTTGTTTCCAAATTTCCAAATCTAGGTAATTCACTGTCTCTCTACTGTAACTTGCTGTGAATGATATGTTGTATTTGTTTATATTGCTTTGTTGGAGAAATTCTTTCAGGGCCTCCTCTGATCCCTGTACAGGCGGTCCCCGGGTTACGAACGGGTTAGGGACTGAAGGTTTGTTCTTAAGTCGAATTTGTTTGTAAGTCGGAACATTACCTTTTTTAAGTGTAACTCTTACTTCCTGTTGTCACAGAGATGGGAAGTGAGATTAAATCCATCAAATGAGCATACAGACAGCACTAAAAACCTCGCACTGGCTCTCTAACCCCACATCATAAAGTACTGTAGTAGCCAAAACTAAAAATAAATACAACTTAGACAGGTGTTTGCTTTAACATATTATTTATGTTTAACTGTGCATGTAGCTGCAGATACAGGTACAGGTAAATACTTAAACATTTTCAAACACTGTACAGTACAACCTTAAACAATGATGGTAGAGGACGATGGGCTTGTTGAAGAGGATGGGACTGCTATTATAGAGTCAGAATCTGACTCAACTGCTGGAGTCACTTTCTTGAAGTAGGCTTCAAGGGATGTTTGCACAGCGCTTTTCTTTATATCATCATAAATAGCCCTGTAGCATCTCAGGCCTTCAGAAACTGTACGGTAAACTTTGTTAAACCTCTCTGTATCAGGATACTATATTTCTTTTCGCGACACGTTTGTAGGGAACTTCGGATGAAGTTCTTTCACTGAGGTCGTCAACTCAGTCTAAGACTGAGATATTATCGTCAGGGTAGGAGAAGTTGTTCGGGTAGCAGGAGATGGTAGTAACAAATTCCAACATGACATGTCACAAACTTTTACAAATTCATAAATGGACATGGACATAGACGTCGATGTACGTGTCAATTTGTATTTATTATACAATTTCGTTTGTGGACAGATTCAACATAAATAAAAATCAAAACCGATGATGTCATGAAATACTACACCCCAATCTCTCGGTCACGCTCCAAAAAT
>BLSH010077881.1:48500-84281 GCA_018402905.1 Glandirana rugosa | reverse complement strand
TATCTTTACATCTGGGTTTAGGCCATCAAGATACTGGGGATGGCCTGGAGCATTATCAAGCAGGAGGATAATTTTAAAAGGAATGCCCTTTTCTTGACAATAATGCTTCACTGAGGGTATGAAGCAGTGGGTGAACCAATCCTCAAATAAAGCTTGAGTCATCCATGCCTTGTTATTTGCTCGGTAGTAAACAGGCAGTGTGTTCTTTCTAACTCTGCTCAATGCACGTGGGTTTTCAGAGCGATAGATAAGCAAAGGCTTCAACTTAAACCCGGTAACATTTCCTCCCAACAACAATGTGACCCTGTCCTTAAATGCCTTAAAGCCAGGCATTGTCTTAGCTTCTTTGTGTATATAGGATCTTTCAGGCATTTTCTTCCAAAAAAGTCCAGTTTCATCCACATTGAAGATCTGTTCTGGACAGTAGCCACCTTGCTCTATGATTGTATCAAATTGGTCAACAAATTCTTCTGCTGCTTCTACATCTGCACTTGCTGCCTCACCACTGACACTCCGATTATGCAGGTAGAATCTTCGAGAAAACTGTTGAAACCATCCGTTACTTGCTGTAAAGGTTTCGGTTGATACTTCACCGCTGCGTGCTTGCAAAATCTCAAAGATATTGAGTGCCTTGGCTTGAATTATTGAAAGGCTCAATGGCATTCTTTTTTGAATCTGGTCATCAAACCAGATAGCCAGTAACTTCTCCATATCATGAATTAGGCCTTTCCGCTGTCTAGTTATTATGGCTTTAAAGCCTGTTGATGCTTTCACTGCCTCTTTTACTCTATCTTTATCCTTAAGGATTGTTAAAATTGTTGAATGTGCCAGCTGCAAGTCATGTGCTATCTCATGGACTTTTTTGCCACCTTCATAATCCTTTATGATCTTCATTTTATTCTCAAGATCAATAGCCTTCCTTTGTTTCTTGGCATTTTCTGGTGAAGCCTTGCTTTTCCTTTTTGGAGACATCTGGGGTAAAGTACAATACAGAATAAGGCACCCAGATCACACACAACTTGTATGCTTGAAGAAAAAGCTTTAGAAATAGTTACACTGTACTGTACATACAGCACTGTAATGTACTACAGTATATCTGTATAGTACTGTATATTGTCACACTACTGTGCTATATTGTGTGGGCCTGGGAGAGATCCTGGACTGTATACAGTACAGTACAGTATAGCCGTTTATAAAGTTTTTTTCTTTGCATCCTTGCATTCTTTTGCAAAAATAATTTACTGCTGAAATGTGAATACTGACCATGAAACCAGCAGTACCGGACCTCAGAATAGTGTAGTACGTGTACAGTATATCAGCCATGAATGACTTTGAGACGCAGGGCCGCCGCTACCACGTTTTAGCACGTAAACACGTTTTAGCTCGTACCGTCGGTGAGATGGTCGTAAGTGCGAGCGGTCGATAAACGGTGAGATGGTCGTAAGTGCGAGCGGTCGCCTAAACGGTGAGATGGTCGTAAGTGCGAGCGGTCGCTAAACAGGTCGGTCGTTAAGCGAGGAGTACCTGTACCTGCCTCCAGTTGTCTGTCTTGGAATATTGGTATTTCCAAATCTGATAATACAATTATTCGTTGTGGCTGTTAATGTCATAGACTGGCTTAAGGGAAGATCATTAATGGATGTCAACAAAATTATCTCACTTGAGCTAACAAAGCTTTTATTTCACACAGTCAGTCTCTTGTATTTGTTTTCAATATTTTTCTCTTCTGAGACTCTTGCATCTTTTCCTATATTTCTTGAATTTACGTTGAATTCCTTAGCTTGTTTTGGCTTTGCCTTGACAACCATGCACTCCATTTTCATTTACTTTAACCGCTTCAGCCCGGAAGGATTTCACACTTTAGGACCAGATCACTTTTTGTGATTCGGCGCTGCGTCGCTTTAACTGAGAATTGCGCGGTCGTGCAACGTTTTACCCAAACAAAATTTGCGTCCTTTTTTCCCCACAAATAGAGCTTTCTTTTGGTGGTATTTGATCACCTCTGCGTTGTTTCTGATTGCCGCTATAAACAAAAGAAGAGCGACAATTTTACAAAAAGACCCAAATTTATTACTTTTTGCTAAAATACAAATCCCAAAAAATATATAAAAAAACATTTTTTTTCATCGGTTTTGGCCGATTTATATTCTTCCTCAAAAAAATCGCAATCGGCATTTATTGATTGGTTTGCGCAAAAGTTGCAGCGTTTTTATTTATTTTTATTTTTTACTAGTAATGGCGGCGATCTGCGATTTTTAGCGGTACTGCGATATTTCAGCGGACCATTTTGACACTTTTTTGGGACCATTGGCATTTATACAGCGATCAGTGCTATAAAAATGCACTGATTACTGTGTAAATGACATTGGCAGTGAAGGGGTTAACCTGCAGGGGGCGCTCTAATGGTTAACTGTGTCCCTGGGCGTGTTCTAACTGTGTGTGGGCTGCCCTAGCAGGGGAAGGGAAGTGATCACAGCTTCCATGTAGAGGAAGGCTGTAGTCACAGCCCTTCCCCCTCTCACAGAACGGAGGTCCGTGTTTACTTACACGGACCTCCGTTCTTTCAGTGCGGGGGGCCATCGCGGGTAGCCGGCGGTGATCGAGTCCGCCGCACCCGCTCCCTGGCTCCCCCCGAACACAGTGAGCGCGCGGGCGCGCCTTCGGCGGTGCGCGTGCTCACAATGCTAGTTATCGCGGCCACGATAACGAATCACCTTGTCGCCGTCACGCTGCGGCTGGCGGTCGGCAAGTGGTTAAGATCTCCACCTTTCACAACATCTTCTTCTTACGTCTGAAGGTCATCATCCCAAGGAGGGTTGTCTATCTGATTATTGCCTGTGTGCTATTGTCTGTAGGATTTTCATTGATGCATTTGTTGGACTATCCTATTACATTTTTTAGGAATTCAACACAAAATTACATTTTACCCTATAAACAAAAGCAGACAATGTCATATGTTTATTTATTTTGCCATTTTTCTCTTCTAATGGGCTTGCTAACGTCATTCCTGCTCATTATTTCCCTTTGTTTACACATAAATAGAATGAACAACCGTGGAAATGTAAAAGGTAGTACAGACACCTACCAGAGGACAATAAGGTTTTTTTTTTTAACAGAAACGTTTTTATTGAAAAATTTAATCAATTACAGAAATTGAAAGTAAAGTGACAATAAGGTTTAAATGTGCCTGTATGCTGATCTGGGTTTTGCATATTACATTATATATCCTTGGGGGATATATGCAGTTGTTGGGCCTTTGGTATATTTTTATAATCAACATTCCTCCAGGCCTACATTCTGTTTTTTTAATTTATGCAACAACAAAACTAAGAAATCAGTTCTTCAACATTGTCCATTGTGGAACTGACTGCTGGGTCAACAGAAATCCTGGACGTCACTCTAGAGAGCCGGTAGAGGTGACAACTTTGTGACTGAAGGAAAGGTGATAAAATTATGGAAATCTCTTTATGTTAACCAGACATCAGCGATATATTATTATTTATGATATGTGTGCAATTGTTAATTAAAACTGAACTTTAGGTAAACCACTAAATATATAGATGAATTACATATAAGGGGCCCGCTTTACACAGCTCTGCCACATAGCATATCTCTGTCTGAAAAGGAAAGATTTGATTTTTACTGTCGTAATCATAGACTTCTAGGGAAGCACTACACATCCATTACATTGAGCTAAAATTGAACTGTCACACAGCTCAAGCTCTTAACTCAGGTTCATATTTCATAATTCCCGCGACAATGCCATTACTTCTAAAAAAGCAATGAGAAGAAGTCAATCAGTTAGACACCAACCATGCCTATATTGTGTGGTCCATGAGGCTGATGGAACACACTACACCTCCTAAAAAAGACATACAGAAGGGTCGGCTCACATAGGAATGGATAGCTACTGGAGCGCTTTATCCGATTCTGCAGTTGTCTGTTCAAGACTGGAGTTGGGGGCAGTGTTGTACGCAATTCAGCACATTACACATGGCTCCCTTTTATTTTGTATTTGTACAATCTTTATTTGGAGTGCACAATGTGTGCTGCATTGCTGTACAGTGCCATGACAGTTCTGGACTGCATTGCATTGCATTGTGAATGGGACACACAGGATACAGTTGTTTTCTGTGGGGATGATTTACTCAAACTGGTGCACTTGTGCATTGTAGCCAATCAGCTTCTAACTTCAGTTTTTTCAATTAAAGAGGAGCTCCAGGCTCCTTTAGAGAAAACTAAAAGTCAGCAGCTACAAATACTGTAGCTGCTAACTTTTAATATCAGGATGGTTACCTGTCCACGAATCCAGCGGTGTCTTCAACCCAGCCAATTTTTTTTTTTTTTTACCAATCAGACTTGAACAACTCTCTCCATCCATCTCTCAGATATTTCTCCAGCTTGGAGTGGTGTTCATGCACATAATTTTGGTCTTGTTATATCTTCTTTTATTTTTCTTTTGTTTATACTTTATTCTTTACGTAATAAACATAGTTTACTATAAACATTATTTAAAAACAAAAGTCAAAGTTACTCTCCAGAACCATTTCACATTATCCTTTCCCAGAGTATAAATCTACGCAGTCTTTCCATCTTCCTTCCCCTTTTTTCCGCTCCAAGATCCCCTACCCGAATACCCCTTTTTATCTCTATCTTCATCTACCTTTCCAAATGCAGTTCACCCTCCTTTTGTATAGTCCATCTTCCCCAAATCCGCTCATACTCATACTGTTTCTTTCCTTATGACCCCATTCACCTCTTTCTCCCACTCTCCCCTACTTGGAGGTTCTACCGCTAGCCACCTTCTGGCAATCAGCTTCCTTGCCAGGAAGAGGCATCTAATTATTGCCACTCTACTATTTCTCTTTTTATCCTTTGTCACATATCCTAATATGCATATTTTAGGGTCTACTCCAAGATCTTCATCGAAGACATCATTTATTTTGTTAATAATTCCCTTCCAGTATCTTTTAAGCTTGGGGCACCTCCCCATCATATGAATTAAGTCTCCCACTGCCGCTCCGCAACGTGGGCATTCCTCATTTTGCCTCCTCCCAAACCTATACATTCTTTGGGGGGTTCTATATGCCCTATGTAGAAGCATCAAGTGTGAGATCATTTGTGAGGGGGCCATCGTACATTGGGGGCCTGCTTCCAAGATCTGTTTCCATTGTTCCCCTGATATTGGTCCTACATCACTTTCCCATCCCTTTTTACAGGGTAACTCCTCGTTTTTTATTGTTTGTTCCCTTATTTTTTTATACATGTGTGAAATCAACCCCCTGAGGCTATTTGCTTAAGTCATTTTCCATAGAAGAGGGGCCTCGCACCATCCAATCGGGTTCTCCCTGAATTGTGCTCTCAGGGCATCCCTCACCTGCAAATACTTAAAGAAGGTCTGTTTGGGGATATCATATTCCTCTCCTAATTCTTGGAAAGACTTCAGTACTGTTCCAGTATATAGGTGAGCGAGTCTAGTTAACCCAAACCCCACTTCTATTTATTTTTAAAGTTCCGGGAGTTTCTTATTACCCCATATTGGTGAGTATTCTGTAAATCTGTGATATTTCAACATACTTTTGACTGTCTTCCAGAACTTCCCCGCCATCTTATTTGTCGGGAGCGAGTTCAGAAGAGAGTCTGCCTCCAAGGCCTCTAACAAAGTATTCTGCCCTGATCCCTCTCTCATTATTTCCCCCGTATTATTCCCTATATTAAGATGTTGCATCTGTGCTGCTAGGAAATAGCTCCATGGCTTCGAGACATCCAGACCCCCCCTTTCCCTGGACAGCTGCAGTGTATGCAGCTGTATTCTTGATTGTCCATTTTTCCAAATTAGCTCCCTGAATATGCTAACTTTCGAAACCATTGTTTGTTTATCCATACTGGGGTGTTGTGCAGCACATACATCAGTTGCGGCATCCAGATCATTTTTATTAAATTATATCTCCCGGCTACTGATAATGGTAGTCGTAGCCACACCTTCCCCTTTTCTTTAAATTTATCTATCAGCGGGCCATATTATTGTCTATGTAGTCATTTGGATACTTTGTTACATATACTCCCAGGTACTTCATTTTATCCGCTACTTTCAACCTATCCGCTTCCAATGGTAATTCTATCTTATATAGATCTATGGGCATCAGGATTGATTTGTCCCAATTCATTTTTAACCCAGATATCCGTCCAAAGCTTTCCACTATTTTCATAGTGGCCACCAGGGACTCACCTGTGTCCCCCAAAAATACCAATACATCATCCGCATACAAAGCTAGCTTCTCCTCCCCTCCTGGCCTCCGGAATCCTTGGATGTCAGTCGATGCTCTTATAGCTATTGCGAGTGGCTCTATGGCGAGTGCAAAAAGCAGGGGCGACAAGGGGCACCCCTGCCTTGTGCCACGCTCCAACTGGAATACCTCCGAACACCTGTTGTTTATTTTAATTGTTGCTCTGGGGTTACTATACAACAGCTTGACCCACCGCACAAAATTAGGGCCCACCTGGAATGCGGCCAAGGCCCTCCACAAATACTCCCACTCCAAGCTGTCGAAGGCCTTGGCCGCGTCCAATGACAGCACTGCCCTTGTGCCACCATTTATCACAGGGGTCTGGATGTTCAGGAATACTCTTCTAATGTTCCTACTTGTAGATCTATTGTTAATAAACCCTGCCTGATCTGGGTGTATAATTCTCTGAATAATCTTTTGCAGTCTAATTGCCAAGATTTTGCTAAAATTTTGGTATCTATGTCTAATAAAGTTATTGGGCGATAAGAAGCCGGGCTCATCGGGTCTTTACCTTCCTTCAATAGTACTATAATAGATGAATCACTCATGGATCCGGGCAGGATCCCCTTTTCAAATACTTCATTAAGCATTACCAACAGCTCTGGAAGCATTGCGTCCCCATATTTTTTGTAAACTTCTACTGGGAGACCATCTGGTCCGGGTGATTTCTGGTTCGTCAAGGCTTTTACTGCCTGTTTAATCTCGTCTAATTCAATGGGGCCATCCAGGGAGTTCCTCTCCTCCTCCGTTAACCCTGAGATATTCAGTTTATCCAGAAAATCTTGTAATTCCCCTTCCACCCCTACTCCCTGGGAGCTGTACAATTGTTTATAATATTCTTTGAAGATGTCCAGAATCTCCGTTGGGTGTGACACCAGTTTACCTCTGCTGTTTCTTAATGCAGTGATAGGTGATTGCTTGGTGTTAGCCCTCACTATCCGTGAAAGCAGGGTTCCTACTCTTTCCCCTTCTACAAAGTGGCTCTGTCTCAGAAACAATTGTCTATTCTCTGCTCTTGTTATTAATATTTCTCTATATGCCTGTTGAGCTCCCTCCCATCTATGGAGTGTTTCTGAGGTAGGGTTTCTAAGGTATTCTCTCTCTCCCTCTGCTACTTTATTCATGCTCAATTTCTCCCGTTCTTTGGACTGTGTTTTTATTTTTGCAATCCGCTGAATCAGGAGACCTCTCAGGTAGGCTTTCATGACGTCCCAAATCATTCCCGCTGCTGCTGAGCCTCTATTAATAATCATAAATTCTTTTAATTGTGATATCAGCTCCTTCTCTTCTCCTATAGCCTCCAACCAATAGGGGTTGACCCTCCACTCCCCTCTCACATTTCCACTCCTTTGGCCAATCACCAATACCAGAGGGGAATGATCCGACAGCCCCCTTGGTTGGTACTCTACCTTCTCCACCCATGAGATTATAGCCTCACTTCCCAGCAGCATATCAATCCTAGACAAGGTGGTGTGCGTCCTAGAGTAGCAGGAGTATTGTTGAATCCCCAGATTTCTTACCCTCCACACATCAACTAGTCCCATTTCTCCAGCTATCCCGGAGAGAAGCCCACCTGCCCTTCCCGTCTCTGATCCTGCTGGACTCCTGTCTAATTTTTCTTCCATTACCTTATTAAAATCACCCATTATCATTATCGGGATACCTGGCTTATCAGAGACAAACTTCATTAATAAATATAATATCTCTGCATCAAAAGGGGGAGGAATATACACACCGGCCAATACACATCTCAACCCTCCCATTGTGCAATACAAAAACACGTAGCGGCCTTTTTCATCCATAGAGCTTTGTTCGCAGGAGAAAGCCACCCCCATTCCTACCAGGACACTCACCCCCCTAGAGTAGGATGAGTACACCGAGTGGTACTGGGTTTGAAAGTTCCTCCTCTTTAAATAGATCAGAGTCTCCTTCGTAAGGTGGGTCTCCTGCAAACATAATACCCCCGCCCCATATGTAGTCACTGCGGCAAACACTGCAGCTCTTTTTATGGGGTCCCCAAGTCCTCTAACATTCCAGGAACACACCTTTACCCTCCCGTCCTGCATTTATTTAATTCTACCATATCAGGCTTCCTCCTATCCTTCCTCCCTCGCTCTGTTCCCTTCCTCCTCTCCTCTGTTGCTCTGTGTACATTCCTTTCTATGTGGTTCCCTTTATACTCTTTTTGCTTACCCGGTATTTCCAAACTTACAAACCTATTTATTAAATTTCTTTCAGTTAGCGCTACAAATATTATTGAGATTTCTGTCATTCCAAATTCCCTTCCCCCTCCCCCCTCCCCTCCCCCTCCTCCCTCCCACTCAGTAGTTTATACTTTATACCTGTGTTTTGGTTACCGTGCTTCCACCTCCCATCCCGCCCCCCCCACTCAATCGTGCTCTGCGTGGATCTCCCTATCCTTTGACAAATTCTGCTGAAGAGATATGTAAATAAGTGACAGTAACTGATAAAACATCAATCCTACTTCCCTCCATGCCGTGAAACAATCGTGCTCCCCTCTTCCATACCCCCTTCCTAACCCAACCTGGGCCCTTTCTAGGGGTCCTAATAGTGATCCCGTTCTGCGAGGGGCACGGCCCCACTCCCCCCCTAGGGGGGGAAGCTCAGCGTGTGTTATACTCATTAGATATCTAACGTCTCTTCTTACCCAGTACACTCCCCCCCCCCCACCAGCCCCACATAATATTGAAGGAAGGAAACAGACAAAAAAGAAAAGAAAGCATCTTCTATGACCAGTTCTTTCCCTCCCATCCCAAGAATCTAGAGCAACGCTCATTTGTGCTATTTGTTACTTATTCTGGATCCTTCTCTCATTTTTTTCCAGCCATGCCATTGCCTCCTCAGGGGTGTTAAAGAACTGGGTTTCCCCCATCGCAGCTACCCTTAATTTTGAGGGGTACAGCATGGCATATGTGACCTTAAGTTGTTGCAATTTCTTCTTCACATCAGAGTATCTGGCCCTTTTTCTCTGAATTTCCGGAGAGAAATCAGAGAAAAAGAGAACTCTAGTCCCATTGTAGAAAATTTCCCTTTTCTCTCTCGCCTTTCGCAATATGGTTTCTTTGTCCTGGAAAAACAACATTTTTATCAGAAATTGTCTTGGTTGGCCTCCTGGTATTGGCGCTCTCGAGGGTAACCGATGTGCCCTCTCTACCGCGAAGAACGGTGAAAATGATTCCCTATCAAATGTGTCTATTAGCCATTTTTCTACAAAACTGTTTGGGTTCGGACCCTCACAGTGTTCCGGGAGCCCAACAATTCTTACATTGCTCCTTCGCATTCTATTCTCCATATCTTCCATTCTGAACGTATAAGCTTCTATTTTTTCCCTCATTAACTTCACTTCATGCTTCAGAGGGTGTATATCATCCTCTACTGTGCTCACCCTCCCCTCCACTTCTGCAGTTCGTTCTCTTATTTTCTGCACATCATGTCTTAGTAAATTGAAGTTCTCCTGGATCTCTCCCAGCTGTTCCGTCACATCCTGCAGGGAAGCCCTGCAGATATTAACCGCTTGCAGAACATCCCCCAGGGTGGGTTCTCTTTCCCCATCCACATTCCCGCTCATCTCTGGGGGTAACCCCCCACTTTCCGCTACCGGGGTCTCTGCTGGAGTCTCTGCTGCACCCTGGCTTTTCCTTATTGTGGGGATCCCCCCTGATTTTTTTGCTTGAGAGGCTTGCTGGTTACTTTTGGAGGGGGTAGGATTGTGTGCGTATTTCTCCAATTTAGCTGCCGCTTGGTTACCCTTTTTTGACATCTTAAAGGAATCGGCTAAAAAGACAGTTCAGAGAGAAAACCAGAATGAGAAGTATGGACAAGAGGTTAAGGCCGCCAAGAAACACTTGTTCAAAAGAATGCACAACAGGGATTCAGCGTCCTCCTCTTTTAAGCACCCTGTTGGTACTTCTCCCCACTCCCTCTTTACTTTTCAGGGGCCACTGCTATGTAATTCTATGGTCGATATGGATATATAAATCCTGTCAGCTGGTGCACTGTTCAATAATCGCTCTGCAAATTACTGCATAGACTGCAACAAGATACAATGAATTCAATTCAGTTCAAGGATAAAAATGAAATATGAGCATAAATTGACCCCTGATCTCTTAACCAAAGTGCTTACAGGCGATCATGGGGCCGAGTTCTGTATACCACTTTATCCGCTCTTTATTAGGACTGGATTCCCCTTCCTCACTTAGCCTTTCACAGAACTCCTAAGGAGCCATCTTGCCTTCCATAATCACTGCTAGCTTCATGCCGGCACCCAGCACTCCATCCGACAAGTGCGGCGGCTGCCACGTTTGTTCCACGTGCCGTCACTCTATACGGACAGGCAGAGCCTCTCACACTCTCCCTGTTCCCCTCTGCTCCATAAGGCCGGTCCTCGTTCCACCTCCTTAGCCAGGGCGGCTATAGCTATTAGAGTCTCCGCTGCCCTGCGGCTCACCTCCCAGCCCACCTTGCAGTACCTGAATGGAGCGCGGCTGGCCTCTCACCCCACGACGCCGCTCCGCTGGGTTCCTGGGTCGGTTGGTCCGGGTCAGTCGTCAAGCCTCCCTGCCATCCTCCTAGCTATACCTGAGTGGAGCATGGCGGGTCTCTCACCCCACGCCACCGCTCGGTTTAGGCAGGTCTCTCGTCCAGCTCCTGAGTCTGCTGGCTGGTGGAAAAAAAATGTTCGCTCCTTCTCGGCTCAGCTCATGGATCCAGGGTTCTCCTCCTTCGCTGGATCAGCTGGTGGGAGGAGAGGACGCCCACGCTGCCGTCTGCCTTCACATCAACCCAGCCAATTTTCAAATTGACTCTCGGATGCAGCCGCCATTTCTTGTAATGGAAACTCACTCCCTACTGCACATGCGTAAAGAGCGCTGTGCTTTGTGAATGGCCCGGCGCAGGGGTAGGAGGAGGGTGGCCACGGCGAAGTCACCCGGAAGTGGTAGCGGGTACCTGTTAAAACCAGGTACCCGCTCTCCCCCCAGAAAGGTGCCAAATGTGGCAGTGGAGGGGGGGAGGAAGCAAACAAGCGGACCTTCCCCTTTTGGGTGGAGCTCCACGTTAACCTTTGACAAAAAAACTGGAAGCTATTTGGTTTCTATGCAGAGCTGCACCAGATTCTGCACACTCCAGTTTTAGTAAATTAGCCCCTGCGTATCCTTGTGGTGATAGGTGTTTTACAAAGCAGTAAAACACTTGTCACCACACTACAGTATGTATAAATACGCCCTAAGTCTATATCACATTTGGTGTCTAACAAATCATAATTTTATTCTGTTAAAAACTACATGTTGGCTACTGAATTGCAAAAAAAATGTCAGAAGGAAATATAGATGTATTTATGTGTAGAGGAATTGATCAAGTCAAGTACAACATGACCAACATTTTAGTGGTGGCTCCTATTACTAGCTGGGTCTCTATGTGGCCACCTCTGCATGCATGCTTCCCCCCAGGACTACAAAAATATGTGCGGGCCTTCTGTGTGCCAAAACACACTGGCAGCACAAATAGGCAGGGGCTGAAAGGAACTTGTGTCCCACCCACCTCCATGCCCTTTTGCTTTTGAATGACAGTTCAGCCCATTACTGAATATGAACAATAAATCTAAACTTTTAAACAAGAAAGTTCTTTAACCACTTCCTGCCCGCACTATAGCCCAAAGATGGCTACAGCATGGACTTACTTTTCTGGGAGGGCATACATGGATGTCTTCCCATGATCGAGCTGCCCATGCGATCATGGGCAGGACGTCAGGGCACTTATTATCAGTGTCCTGATTATCAGTGCAGTCCCAACAGTGCTCACCAGTGCCGCCTCACGAGTACCCATCAGTGCCACCTACCAGTGCCCATCAGTGCAGCCTATCAGTGCCCATCAGTGCAGCCTCATCAGCACACAGCAGTGAAGGAGAAAAATGACCTGCTTGCAAAATTTTATAACAAACAATGAAAAATGTTTTTTTTTTTAATGTTTGTTTTTTTTTTTTTGTTTAGCAAAAAAAAAAAAAACAGTGGTGATTAAATACCATCAAAAGAAATCTCTATTTGTGAAACCAGTTGTGAAAAAAATGATAAAACTTTCATATGGGTACAGTGCTGCATGACCGTATACGTTTACCTGTAGGTACAAGTGTCCAAGTGGTGTTTACTACCACTTTAATAACAACAAAGTTCTATAATAATTATAGTAAAAAAATTGCCATACTTACACATGGTCAATTAAGTTATTCCTATTAAAAAAAAGGTTCTGTAATTGTTATAGTTAAAAAATTGTTGTCAACATACAGTACATATGGTTAATCAAGCTTAGTCTAAACAAAAAAACAATCTGCTATAATTGTATATCGAGAAAGGGGGGAGGTGGCTAGGACTCGCCCCTGTTTGAGGCAATACTATCGGACTTTAATGGTACCGTATACATGGAGTACAACAACAATTTTTTTATAAAAATATAAATTCATCTTTATTATAGAATAATAAAAAGGAAAAAAGAGGACAGTACACATGTACATAATTTAAAATTTAGCACAGACCAGAAGTTAGACATTTTTTCATGGTGATGGTTAAGAATACTTATACATATTTCTGTGGACTCGTCATGTTTCGCGGATTTACGAAGTGTCACCGCTTCCATAGGAGCCTTTTTTTTACAGAAGGATGTATATATTTGCATTTGCTGTCTGTGTAATTTATACTATAATAATAAACAGCAGAAAAACAACAGTTGATTAGATAGTGCATACCATAATACAACAGACATATAAACAGTTATTTAGCCTACATGAATATGTAATTTTTTGTCATCACACATCGGCTGGAACCCCCCAGGGACTTCCCTCTCTGTAGGTCGCTGCGCCCACAGCGTGGGGTGCTGTAGTCTAACCCGGCGGGCACGGAGTCTAAGAGTTCGTCCAAAAATAGGGGTCACTCAGATAAACAAAATATAGACATTTTCAATAGTATAAATATTAAAGAATATATATGTGTTGCTACATATTTAGCCCAAAATAAATTTTCAATAGCTTTCAAAAAGGGCAAGATATAGGGATAGAATGGTATTATCAAACATGGCTATGTTGTGTTACATAGTCTGTCTATATATGATTACCTGGTCAGCAGAGAATATAAGAATACAAGCCACTGTGATCACAAGAAGAGCTGTTTCTTGAGATTGAAGGGAATCTGTGACAGTAGTAGGTGAAGGTTAGCCATGAACATTGCAAGGTAACATGATATATAGAGTACGTTCATCTGAAGAACTGCTCCAAAGGGTCATTAGGAAACTCACCTGGGTGATTAATCTCTATGCCTACTACGGCCCCTTATTATCTAAATAACTCCTAAACAGTAGAGCGGAGTGTGTAAAGATCCAAAAAGTCCCCAAACTCAGATAAGTATCTTGGGACCGTGAAGAATCTAAAGGTAACAAAATATAAAACTATTTGGACCAGCATAAGGTACAAAGGGTGCAGTAAACCGATTAAGGCTAATTGTTAAACATACCATGGCGTTTCCCTCACCTGGGATCCAGCGGCTGTGTCGGCAGACAAGAGTCTGCGTCCGTCTATTTATCCCCCTAGAGACACAATCAGAGCCTCTGCCCCGCGACGCCCATCGCGTCCAACATGTGACATCGTCGGGCCCGGCCCTGTGCAGCGCACATGCGCAATGCCTCTAAACGAACACCAACGTCTCAAAAAGACTTGGGTCCATAGGCACCTCACGGGGGGGGGACAAGCCTTCCACCTTTCCCCACAGAGCCGCGCGCCCGCCGGAAAGACCCCGCCCCACGCCCGAGGCCCAGAGACCACACAGAGGAGGGATCTCCCTCTGACTCGGATGTATTTACGAGACAGTGCTCTCTGGTGGCTGAATAGAGACAGTGCATATCATTTAGCCAGCCTGTCAGAGATGGAAAATAGAGAGCATACATGTGTAAGCGGGGGATACCATGGGAGGCAGCCAGTGCGTAGCGACATTTCTAGAAAAAACAATAATCAAATACAGTAAGCAGTACTGTGTTACAATAATGAACAATCCAAATTTAGAAATTAAGTACTGAATACATAAAAACGTTGCCTCCCACATACAAAACTGCTCGATTAATCCCCAACAAAAGGACAAACCACAACAGGAAAACAGAACATGGATATAACATGACATGACTGTTGGGGTGTCAGCGAGGCCTGTTGTCCTGACTGGCTTAGACCAACGCAGGATATCTTTTAAGGATCCAGTGAGAATAATCTTAGCATAAGAAATCAGACACATGCAGACACATTGTGCGCCAAGATTATTCTGAGTAGTATTTCTTTAAGTCTAGCATTTTATACAAAACAGTGAAGGGCGTTACAAAGTTAATGATATTCTAAAATACATGAGACTATAGGTTCGCAATTATACAAAGTTAATGATATTCTAAATTACATGAGACTATAGGTTAGCAATTATAATAATTGGCAAAACTCCTCCTCAGGACAAGGAGGAAATCTGCATTCCAACACTCCTAGAACTATGGGGTTGAGATTAAGGAGAAACAAAAGTGAATGCCCTAATAGCCAGTACGTGAAATACAGTAATTTAAACTAGAGATTAGATCTTCTCTGTACGTGCAAACTGTGGAATATGAAATGGAGGGGGGACACAAAGAGAGAGAGAGTGAAGAAGGGGGCATCTTAAAATGGAGTCCAGAACAAAATGGCGTTTCAGTGTTTTCTCTGCCTCCCCATAGACCCCTTTTAAATCATGAACATGATTTTCCCTAAAACCCTGTCGGGCCTTACATTGTCACTGACGTCATCAGAGGCATATAGCTCCCCGGTAAAGTCAGTGGGCATAGCGACTATCCTGTCCTTGATATCCTTGTTGCAAAAGAAGGACTATACCCACCCGTCTAGAGATGTTTTGGGCAATACCATTCTGCTTATGGTTACGGTGTCTTCTTAGGTACTGAAGGTAAGAGCTGGGATAGAAGGGCTCTGTCTGTTCTGACTCTATATATCCCAGTATAGAGGGATTATCTACTCCCTTGCACATCTTTCTAAAACATAGAATAATACAGCACACTATCATACCTATTATGCTAATATAACAGTAATGATTATAAAAGGTTGAACTAGGGCTTGTTTCCACCCGGTGAACCACCCAAAATACTGATCCCATGGGTTGTCTATACCTGAGTTAGTTACCAAAACATTGTTGATTATAATAAATGTAATTTATCCATTCTACATTCTAATTAACAGTTATTATGGGGATAAGTGATTCAAATCCAGCTGTCACTTGATCTCTGGCTTTGAATTAACCTAGGACCCCTCTTTGAACATCTATATATATATATATATATACCCCTATAAATATAAAAATTACATACCCCCCTTGTCTTGACTTTCCTTTTCGAGGTCACGGCTTTCTGCCCCCATTAGTACCTCCTTTCTTGCTTCTGGGACCTCTGGGTCAGGTCTCTTCTTTACCAACTTTACTCTGGTGGCATGAATCCAGGCAGGGTTGTGTTCTGTCAGGACTACAGTTCTGGTGATGGCTATCACTGTGGTCTTGGGGCTATAAATGAAGTCCGAAACACAGTACAACAGGTCTACCTATGTGTAATCCTACTGAAAGTGAGAGCCTAAATTTTTTATAATAATAAATATGCATAAAACTTAGATGTGTTCTGAGTTGTAACCTAGGGATGATCATATAATCATCCTAATCAGTGTCTATATCTTCTATTAACAATCAAGCAGTTAAATGGGTGGTTTTCCCACATGACCAATAGAAAGTGAAACAAAATTTAAACAGTGCTATAAGAAATCCATCTTGGAGCCGGGAAAATAAATAATTCAGATCATCACATATCCAAGAGTTTCGTTTTCTCAAAAGCAGCAAAATCTCCTCCTGTCATTGGATGTTCTCTCGTCTCAAATAAACACATTCATTAGTACATTATGAATCAACATTTTATAGGTTCACATAAAGCATTACTCTAGCTACATTTTAATAAAAGACTCCTAACTTAGCCCATTCTTCCAACATCTCCTCCTCCTGTTGAACCTACAAAATGTAGATTCTTATTTAAGCTCCCAACCCAGGAGCCTGTCTTGGTGGGGATTTTCATAAAAACAGCATCACTTTCTCATACAAGCAGTGTGGCTAATCCTGGTTTATCATATAAGTCAGGGTCTTGTGTGGACAGCGCTGCATACATTACATCACCCGCAGCTCTATCTACTACCCTCAAGATGAGTCCCTTCATCCATGGTACCAGACAGCAACCTATGCATAATAATACTGACAGGTTGCGGTGGCCACGGTGGTCAAAAACTTGCCCCACTTGCCAAACCAGCGCTCCATCCATCCGGTGAAGGGTTCCTCAATCCCGCTATTTTCTGCCAGCTCCTGAGACAGCATCTCCAAGCCCTTCAATGCTCGGGTGACACTGTCATCTAGGGCAGTATTATTAGGGATAAATGTGCAACACGTGGTGCCAAACATTACACAGACCCCTTCCCTCTCGGCCAGGAGCATGTCCAAGGAGATTCTGTTCTGCCAGGCTGTCAGTGAGGTGGCATCAAGCTGCTCGGCAAGGCCCTTGACTGCATCTCGTGTGAAGTTAAAGCGCTGCTGATTGTAATATATATATAGTTTATCCAATCAGTATTTTTATTTACAGATGTAAACAGAAAAATTGATTCGAAACCTGCTACTTGGTTTCTCGCTTTAAATTCGTCAGGGACGCCTCTCGGTATGCCTATAGCATCTATATACACAGATCTATCAAAACTTCCCCTTGGAATATGCTGGTGGCCTTGTTCCATATAGGAACACCTTCTAGTTGGGCAGGGAAGATTAGAAAGGGTTGAACTACTTTCATCAGCGTACATATTCCAGCCCAATTTGAGCCCAATAAAGGTCTTAGTTTATTGTCTCCGCACAACCACCAAGTGTCTGCTAGAGCTTGTGTTTGATTGGTAAACAGTGAGACTGGGAAGCTTCCATCACTTCTGACCTGATATGTAGTTGTGCAATATCTAAATTCATGTGAAGTCGGTTTAAGAGTATTATTAAAACAAGTGTAATTCCCCTTATAGACTGTCACACCTACTGGCTTGGTTTTCATTCTAGTCACAGGAAACTTATCAATTTCTGTTTGGCAACCCTCGTTATCTGTTTTACCTTACATCATCAATAAGATACATGTCATATTGAAAACTGGGAGGACTGGATAGGGCTTGGTCTTCCACTGGCGCACACTACACAGTCAGAGGCATTAGCAGAATGGGCTGTAAACTTCATCCATTCCAACCATTCATTCTTGTCAGAATAACCAGTCTCTATACTCAGTCTATCTTCTGGCTGTATTACTACCCCAATTACCTCGTTGTCTTGACGTACTCAAACCTCAGGGGGTAAGTTGCCCATGGCACCGGCAGGGGCACTGTGGGGAGGGTTTATCTGGAGTTTGACTTCAGCCCAAGGATCTGTCCCTGACATAGTTATTCCTAGCCTATATACTCCACTGTCTTTAACCTCTGGGTTCTGTAATGTGAGGATAATGTTCCCTTGGCTTCCCTTCGCTAAGGAGATCCTCTGATAGGTGCTTATGTCATCTGGAGGAATCCTAGCCGAACTAGTCTCCCACTTGTGGGGGTCTGTTGTCCACTATACATTCTCCCAATCACCACATGCCTTGTTCTTCCCACACATATATATATTATAGGCCCCAAGGTCATAAGTAACTTTTGTTCGATCAAATACCTGGCTCTTTGTTAAGGTAAACACTATGGTCTGGTTTGAAGCTTCCGTATTCAACACTGGTGTTTCTTGTACACCCCACCCCTTAACCTCTCCCGTATTCAGCCTTCTCATCCTCCTCTTAGAGAGATCCGACATTCTTTCTCTCAACTTCAAAGTCTCCCAGAGCCAATAGGTGCCAAGACCCACGGCGAATAAGGTACAAGCAATAATCAGGAACCTTCCTTGAGGGGTTTTGTGGTAACCCGAGGACAGCAGAAAAATCATGGTCACCTCCTATCTACCTATCCCTATGTGTTGAGTGTTACTTTCACCTCTTATAGGGGGGAGGTGGTCTCTCCTTCCAGGATGTGAATCCCTTTATTTAAAAGAAAAGATGTTCCTCCATTCACAACACTCACTCACATAGATTTGTTTTCTAGTCTAATGATTTTGGGGACACTCTGTTGCCCTCGGGGATATCAGGGTCTGGATGTTTGCTTACTGACTTTGACAGCGGTAGGTGCAGTTAAGAGTGCCTGGTAGGGTCCTTTAGTTTTTCCTTTTGTGCACCTTTATCCAGATCCAATCTCCTGATTCCATAAGGAAGGGTCTTTCACTTTCTGATGCAATACCTGGGGGTGAAACAAAACTGCTAGACAGGATTGGATTAGAATCTGGGCCTAACCACAGGTTACTGTCCCTTTTACTACCTTGTGCTTCCACTTTTGTTCCTTTGTTTCAGGGGAAATTGCCTTTTGTGTGGGTGGAAGGAACCTCTGGAGTTATGATTACTGCATCCGCAGTTTTCATCAACCCAATATCACTTTTGCTGGATAATCAGAGCGTCAGGGGCAGAGTGGCCAGTTCTCCTCCTTCTTCCTCTGTCGGCAATATATCCAATCATTTATCCTCCTTCCACACAAAACGTTCAGATATGTCCAACACCTCTTGCTATACATCTATAACCTGTATTCCCAACCTCTGCAATTCTCCAGGCATCATTCCCATCACACCATGTCCAAGACTTCCCTGAGTGAGATGTGGGGACAACAAAACCTGCTGCCTGTAAAATTTCTTAAGGGTGGGACCACATATCACAATCATATCGATGTTACTATTTCAATGACTGGTTCAATTCTATACAGATCTAGTTTTTTCTATATTAACAAACAACTCATAAAACAATCATTAATAATGTATTTTAAAATATCACACTTCATTACATTTATTACTTAAATCAATGTATAACATATATAGACATCCATCTCCTGTGATCATTCAATATTGTCCCATCACATACTGTTAAACAAAGGTGTTCTAAGCCTGGTTTTGTTCAAATGACTTTTATTAAAGGGTACAAATGGTTTTTTTTATCAGTGGGTGGAGCCTTTTCCCTTTCCACGCCCTATAGGCTGGACTGGAGAACTAAACATTTAAATAATTATATAAATCATGACTACCATTCAGAAATTTACAGGGCGCTGGCTTTTATCGGCCATTTTTACTTTGTTCCAAATAATGCTAGAATTATATAGCAAAACTGATTATTTCAACTAAAATTTTACTTCTACATAAAAATTAAAAGTGTTTCTATGTTTCACAGAAGCAAACATCATGCAAAATATCTTACAGATTGAGGGAAGAAGGGAAAACTGTAAGCGTGTACATTGTCATGCTACAGTTAACACATTCCATAGGAGGGGGTCACAGCTTCACAGATCACGCAGGATAGAGGATCTACAGAATCCAGCATCTTTTGTACACATTATTTCTCTAAATCACTTACATTTTCCCATTTGTATACAACACATTCTATCACTTTCTTTTAGTGTCTTCTTTACATTTCCCTGCTCCTCTCTTACAATTAAACTTTACCAAAAACTTTCTGACAAAAAAAAACTACTCTTTCACAACTTCACAAAACTTTCTTTTCACTTCATCACTTAATCTTGCCAACGTTTAACTTACATAAACCTTCAAATATATAAACCAGCTACACTTATCATTACCCGTTTATCATCTCACTTTCACTACAAAATGGAATGCATTTAACCTCTTCATAGATAACAACAGTCTATGTAACAACACAGAAAACTCATCATACTGCCAGATTGTCCTCCCATGGGTTAACTAGACAGTAATTAATTTCACATACACAGACTAAGACATCTTGCATATCTCGCCTATTCCGGGAAGGAGCATAGTTTTACTTTATAGAACTACTTTAGCTCATTACATTTTCTTGGGGGGTTTCTCTAGTAGTTGACCAGGCATGAAGATTGTAATCTGGTTGAACAATTATATTTACTTCACATCACAAAACATTTAAAACATTAGACACTGAAAAATCTTTCTATGCATTTTATCTCAAATCCTGTGTTCAAAGCAGTACAATTCTCCTATACTCGGGAAGTCTTTATCTTATTGAACACCGAGGAATGTCATGGGTATCACACAAAGAAGTACACAGGAGATAAATGACAGTGATACTGGTCCGTATTTACCAACCTGGACCCTTATACCACACAAACAAATTATCTTATCACTCTAGCGATAGTAAGAGAAGCACAAATAAAAAGAGGTTCAGACATAGTGGGGCGTCCAATCAACCTTCTTTCCCGGAAAGAAAATCAGGACCAAACATATACTTCCCAGAAGTACATGGTGTCTCCCAGAGACACAAAACAATAAGGGGATTATGACTATGTTATCCAGAACCATAGGGTGTCTCCCGGAGACACAAAATAATCCCCCCTAGCCAGCTAGAATTTACGTGCAGCGCCTCTCCCCCTTTAATGTACCGTACTATCCACTTCCGAAGTGGGTCATGGTACGTACATACCAAAAAGCACTTTTATTCGGATTTTGGTCAGCACTTCAGTCCCAGTAGATAAAAAAATCTTACCTGGGAATTTTGAAGATGACCTTCCAAATCTCGGTGGGACCTCCAAAGTTTGTTGGGGTGTCAGCGAGGCCTGCTGTCCTGACTGGCTTGGACCGACCCAGAATATCTTTTAAGGATCCAGTGAGAATAATCTTAGCATAAGAAATCAGACACATGCAGACACATTGTGCGCCAAGATTATTCTGAGTTGTATTTCTTTAAGTCTAGCATTTTATACAAAACAGTGAAGGGCGTTACAAAGTTAATGATATTTTAAAATACATGAGACTATAGGTTAGCAATTATACAAAGTTAATGATATTCTAAATTACATGAGACTATAGGTTAGCAATTATAATAATTGGCAAAGCTCCTCCTCAGGACAAGGAGGAAATCTGCATTCCAACACGCCTAGAACTATGGGGTTGAGATTAAGGAGAAACGAAAGTGAATGCCATAATAGCCAGTACGTGAAATACAGTAATTTAAACTAGAGATTAGATCTTCTCTGTACGTGCAGACTGTGGAATATGAAATGGAGGGGGGACACAAAGAGAGAGAGTGAAGAAGGGGGCATCTTAAAATGGAGTCCAGAACAAAATGGCGTTTCAGTGTTTTCTCTGCCCCCCCCAATGACAATGTGGCACAACAACATTTGTGCCCATTATCCATATTGATGTATGTATGCATGATCTCCCCCAGGGAAGAGGGAAGGGGGAAAAGAGGGGAGGGGATAGAAGTGAAGGTGGGGGAAGAAGGAAAAAGGGGGGGTGGAAAAGCAGAGGACAATGGGGGAGAAAGAAAGGGGGCCCCCAACATGACCCAATGACTACATCTATTTATAAAAATGGTCTATAGGAATTCACCTCATTTATCCCAGGGGGAGTCATTGCATTGAGGCGCTCTATCCATAGAGCTTCACGCTGGATGATGCGTTGATCCCAATTACCACCTCTAGGATCCTGTATAATTGTTTCAAGGACAAAGAATGAGACCATCACTACATAGTATCTATGGTGTAGCCCGATATGTCAGGTGACTATTGTAATAATTTTTCCACCGTCTGCCAAGTATGTACAGTCTCCAATTCTTTGGCTGAACTGTCTTTTTGTCTTTCCTATATAGAAAGCTCTGCAATGACAGGTCATCAAATAGATGACCCCTCGTGTGGAGCAATCCAAAAAGGTTTGTGTTTTATGCCATTGATCGTTTGGCAGGCGTACACCATTTCCTTCTTGTACCCAAGGGCATTGAGGGCATTGGCCACACCGATAGGTGCCCCTCAGCATGGGGTTCCCATTTATGTGTGGAATGTAATGACTGGATGTGAGCTGCTCTCTTAAAGTACTGGCCCTCCTGAAAATGATTTCGGGAGTATTTTTTACATATTTTGAAATGGTATATAATCTTCCGTTAAGAAGTGCCAGTTTTTGGTGATTAAGGATCACAATTGGGGTTCATTTGCGGAAAATTTAATGACTAGTCCTACAGTTTCCCTGTTTTTTTTTAGGTTTGAAGTTAAAGGAGCGTACCTCTTGTTTTAGCTTTGGCCGTGTTAAATGCGTGTCTTAGGAGTGTTTTAGAGTATCCCCTAGCCAAAAGTCTACTGTGTAAGGAATCTGCCTGCTTCTTAAAATCTATATCCGATGTGCAATTTCTTCGTAAACAAAGGTATTGCGCATATGGTATACTCCTCACGAGTGATTCTGGGTGTAAACTACTGGTGTGGAGCAATGTATTCCCCACGCTAGGTTTGCTAAAGAGGTCTGATGCAATATAACCCTCAGAATCTATTAGTATGTTTAAATCGAGGAAATAAATCTGCGTCTGGCTAACCGTGTGTGTAAAATTCAGATTATATCTGTTTACGTTTAGTTTTTTGAGAAAGGCAGTCAACTCTCTCTCCAAATGACCAACAGGTCGTCTATATAACGATACCAGCATAGGATAAAGGGTAGCCAGGGTGCAAATTCCGCACTCGAGAAGATCTCTCTCTCCCATCCTCCTAAATAGAGGTTCGCATACGAGGGGGCACAGCAGGTGCCCAATGCTACCCCCTGTATTTGCAAAAAATGTTGCTCCATGAATATAAAGTAATTTCTAGTTAGAATAAATTTTAGCAGATCTAGGATGAATAGATTAAATGGCCAGGAGGTTCTGTCTTCCTCCATGAGAAAGGATTTGGTCACCTGGAAGCCCTACTCGTGCGGAATACTAGACTATAGCGCCTCTATATCTATAGCAACGAGTAGGGCACCCAGGGGGAACATGAATCCCCTCTACATGTCGCAGAAGATCTGGTGTATCTTTAATGAAAGATGGGAGGCCTGTGAAATGAGGTAGTAGTATTGAGTCGACAAATCGACTACCTCCTTCCGTGAGAGGACCTATCCCGGAGACAATAGGTCTCCCTTTTGGACAGGTCTGACTTTTGTGAACTTTTGGCAACGCATAAAACATCGGAGTCCTCAGGTGGGGGTTGAACAGGTACTCCAGCATATCTTTGTCAATAAGTCCTTTCTGATGTGCCTATATACAGAGTGTTTGAAATTATTTTTCAAATGATATAACTTCTGAATCAATGAGTTTATACCATTGTTTATTATTAAGTATTTTCAAACACATCTGTTGATACTGAGGGTGGGACATCAGGACGATGTTCCCACCCTTGTCTGAAGGTTTGATGACCATTTGGGTTTGTGTTCTTAATTGCTTAAGGGCTACCAGCTGTTCATCAGTAAGGTTGGGAGAGAGAGAAAGGGATGGTGTCCATATGGCTTTCTTCAAGACCCGGACAGTTTTTTGTAACAACATCCACCCATTAGGACAAAGGGATAACTCAGAAAAGTGTTGTGATTTAAGTTTGAATTTTTTCAAAGATTGTGTTTCTAAAGAGACATCGCTCTGTGTCGTCTACACAGGGGGATCAAGGTCTATTGCTCCTTCATAATAGAGGATCATCAGATCCCTCAGAGCTCAGAAATACTTCATGGTGAAGGCCTTCAACTGTTCAGAGATTTCTTTCTCCATTTTTTTTCTTTCTCTGAACAGTTGAAGGCTCTCAGTGTGGCTGCATAGGATTATATTCCGTCATCAGGTTTCTGAGCTATCATGTCAAATGCATGTCTTTTTCTATTATCCCATTACGTTGTGGTAAGCATATTTCATCAAATTTCTTGATTATGACATCAGGGTCCTCTGTGTCCTCATCTTGAAAATGACTCATACACAGTATTTCACAAAATTGAGTACACCCCTCACATGTTTGTAAATATTTTATTGCCCTGTTTCCTCCCCTGGGTCGGATCCTTGCTTTACCCATTGCACTGTGCGGCTTCCCCCGCCAGCTAGCATTATGGGAATTGCAGTTTCCGTCCGGGTGGAGAGGCTGGTCAGGTGTGGTGACGCCGACCTATCCGAGTGCGCACACGTGACGTCACACGCGGCACGCACTTACTACCTATATTAGGCCATCCCTAAGTCTATACGGTCCCAGTCCATGGACCGTTCATAAGACAATAACGTGCAGTGCAGGTATGTCCTTTATGGCGCCCACCGCTCGCATATTTGCGAGCGTTAATGGGCTCGCATGCTTAAGAGTAGGTGGCCTTTTTCCATTGGGCTTTCTATTTAACTGTCCCCTTGTGCTCTACTATTGGGTGGAACTTCTTTAACTTTATGGATATGTGTAATGGTAGTTACATTACCTACCTTATGTGTGCATTGGCTGGCCTGGTCCTGGCCACTTATATTAGCGTGTAGTCTGGCTTGCTGTGCTTTGGAATACTGCCCTACTGCTCAGTCTCTGAAGGGAGGGGATCATGCTCTGCCTCAGTATGTCACAGTACATGTTGGCATTCATGGTTCTCTCAATGAACTGTAGCTCCCCAGTGCCAGCAGCACTCATGCAGCCCCAGACCATGACACTCCCACCACCATGCTTGACTTCAGGCAAGACACACTTGTCTTTGTACTCCTCACCTGGTTGCCACCACACACGCTTGACACAATCTGAACCAAATAAGGTTATCTTGGTCTCATCAGACCACAGGCCATGGTCCCAGTAATCCATGTCCTTAGTCTGCTTGTCTTCAGCAAACTGTGGGCTTTCTTGTGCATCATCTTTAGAAGAGGCTTCCTTCTGGGATGACAGCCATGCAGACCAATTTGATGCAGTGTGCGGCGTATGGTCTGATCACTGACAGGCTGACCCCCCACCCCTTCAACCTCTGCAGCAATGCTGGCAGCACTCATACATCTATTTCTCAAAGACAACCTCTGGATATGATGCTGAGCATGTGCACTTAACTTCTTTGGTCGATAATGGTGAGGCCTGTTCTTAGTGGAACTTGTCCTGTTAAACTGCTGTATGGTCTTGGCCACCGTGCTGCAGATCACTTTCAAGGTCTTGGCAATCTTCTTATAGCCTAGGCCATCTTTATGTAGAGAAACATTTTTTTTCAGATCCTCAGAGAGTTCTTTGCCATGATGTGCCATGTTGAACTTCCAGTGACCAGTATGAGAGAGTGAGAATGATAACATCAAATTTAACTCACCTGTTCCCCATTCACACCTGAGACCTTGCAACACTAACAAGTCACATGACACCTGGGAGGGAAATGGCTAATTGGGCCCAATTTGGACATTTTCACTTAGGGGTGTACTCACTTTTGTTACCAGCGGTTTAGACATTAATGGCTGTGTATTGAGTTATTTTGAGGGGCCAGCAAATTTACACTTTTATACAAGCTGAACACTCACTACTTTACATTGTAGCAAAGTGTCATTTCTTCAGCGTTGTCACATGAAAAGATAGAATAAAATATTTACAAATGTGAGGGGTGTACTCACTTTTGTGAGATACTGTATATCTAGTGCATCCGAACCAGCAAAATTGAGAAGAGTGTAAGCTTGTACTTTTTTGACTTGTCTGAGAGTCCTGCTTTGCTGTACATGTACCATTCTCATTTGAATTTCAGCCAGTTGTCAGCAATGTCATTATCAAAGATTAGGGGTTGTATGCCACATAGATTCTGAGCCATGATGTTTCAGCGATTCTACTTCTGTCACCATGTAAATTTTGTAGAAGCAAAGATGAATAGTCAGATAAATCTTGTGAAGAGCTTGTTTATTTAGCTAGCAAAGAGCCACATGTAAAACTAATTTCTTCTAGTTTAACTTAATAACTTCCTACTTCCTGTACCCACCTCCAGGATCTAACACAGCTATGCAAAAACAACACATATTCTACATCAGCTGAAAAGAATTATGACATTGGGAATAAGGAGTTGCTGGCAATTAAGGAAGCCTTTTCTGAATGGAGGCATTTGCTGAAAGGGATTACGCATCCAGTAACTGCTGTCACTAATCATAAATATATAGAATTCATTTATGCCAAGAGGAAGTCTTCTAGACAAGCGCATTGGTTGCTGTTCTTTTCCAGGTTTAATTTATTATCTCGTATAGACCTGGGTCAAGGGTTGGTAAGGCTGATGCCTTATCGAGGTTGTTGACTGAACCTCTCCAGGAAGGCAACTCTGAATGAATGTACAATCCTGCCTCAAAAGAGCTTCCTAGGGGCCACGAGTTTTAAGACACTCATGAGTCTCCTCAAGGAGGTGTATGAGGATGACCCACTTCTCAATCATCCTTCTATGGATATTAACCTTGAGTACTAGAATGGCTTTTGGACTCATGAATATTGTCATTATGTACCTGAATCTGTTTAGGTTGAAGCCCTCTGGTTGGTTCATGACTCAAAACTTGTGGGGCATTTTGGGGTTTCTAAGACTGAAGGACTTTTGTCACATTCCTTTTGGTGGCCTGGCTATAAGAAAGATGTCAACATGTGGCATTGTGCCTGACCTGTGCACACAATAAGACTCCCTGAGCTTCTCCTTTGGGGCTGCTCCAGCCACTCCCTGTTCTATCAAGACCATAGGGGTCAATTTCTATAATCACCATCTTGGTTATCGTTGACCGACTCACTAAGATGGCTCATTTAATACTTTAGAAGAAGTATGACCCAGCACACAAAGATTGAAAGCCTCCATCCCTGGGTATTGGTTAAATAGCAAAAAAAGGTTGTTTTGTAGGACTTTAAATGAGGCAAAAATAATTTAACATCTGAACATTAACAGCTAATGTAAAAAGTTTTTGCTCAGCTAGGTGTAACAATGAATCTCTCCTCCGCTTTTCATCTTCAGTCTAATGGTCAGACTGAGAGGACCAATCAAACCTTGTTGCAGTACCTTTGATGTTTTGTCAGTTATCTTCAAGATGACTGGATGGATTATCTTCCTACAGAAGAGTTTGCGTATAACAATTCTAAACATAGCTTCACTTCTCAAAGATATTAACCAACAGATTAACTACATTGCAGGATATTCAGGAGAAATTGATCAAGACATTGAGTGAGGTTCAGGAATGTCAGGAATGTTATAAGAAGGCTGCTGATACACATCAGAGATCACTTCCTACCTTTCATGTGGGCAAATTAGTTTGGTTATCAACCAAAAATTTGAAGGTCCATTTCCATTTGCAAAGTTGGGCCAAAAGTTTGTGAGACCTTTCCAGATTTCTGCTCAAATCAACCCGGTTACCTTTTGCTTAAAATTTCCCAAGAGTATGAAGATTCACCCTGTTTTTCACATATCACTACTCGTTTCATGAAAATCCTTTTTCTGGAAGAATTCTTCCACCTATTGAGGTACAGAGTGAAGAATTTGTGGTGGAGAAAATTCTTGATTCCAGGATCTTTAGGAACAAATTGCAATATCTGGTTCAATGGGAAGGATATGGTCCAGAAGAAAATACTTGGGAGCCTGAGGAGAACGTTCATACCCCTAGAATAACAAAAGAATTTCACCAGAGGCTTCCTCACAAAATTGGCGTCAAGATATCCAGGGGGGGCAGCCTGTGAGGAGGGGAGCACTGTCAGGGCCTGGACCTGGGACCTCTGTGTCTGGCAATAACTCTTCTTGCTTAGCTACCTGAGATGTTGGGCAGAACCTTGTTTGATTCATTGGACAACCCTGCCTCGTGCCTTGACTTCTGCTGAACCTTAAACTCTTTGCTCCTCCCATGTACTTCCTGATTTAAGCCATGTCTCTGCACTTCCTGCTTGCCAGATTATTGTGCTCTCTTCAGCCAGTATCTTGCTTGTCTTCTCTGCTGATGTCCATATTTTGCTACCACTTGTTATCGACTATGTATCTGCCTGATCCCAACCTGCAACTACTCGTTACTGACCTTTGGTTTGTTTACTGACTACCTTTCTATTTGATCCCTACCTGCTTATCCGCTACTGGACCTTGGCTTGCTAACCTCCTGGTGGGGTGATCCTGAGGACCACGACCTGGTACTAACACACAGCAAAATTCATCTCCACTATCAGGAGCTCTGGTGAACACTGGTTAGTACTTAGACTTTGCACCTCATATGAGTCCGCGTCATCCGCCAGGGTGACTGCCTGTATACCTCTCCTGCTGGTCAGTGGTAGTCCCGCTACTGCTATAGCAACTGGTCTTCGAGTTTGACCCCTGATTGTGACATTGAGTCTGTCTGGGATTACATGAACAGACACGAGGATCTGAGGCAGAGTACTTCCACAGAAGATCTGTAGTTAGTTCTCCAAGATGTTTGGAACAGCCTACCTGCCGAGTTCCTTCAAAAATTGTTTGCAAGTGTACCTAGAAGAATTGATGCTGGTTTGAAGGCAAAGGATGGTCCCACCAAATATTGATTTGATTTGAATTTCTCTTCTGCTCATTTACTTTTTATTTTGTTCATTGATAAAAATAAACTGGAAGCATTCTTAATTTACAACCTTTACAACCATTTGCCACAACTGTCCACAACAAGACTTTTGCATATATATATATATATATATATATATATACATATATATATATATATATATATATATATACATTGATTGGATGGAATAGCCTAGTTGCACTGCATCAATACATGTACACACACACCTTTACCTATCTCAATACCGGACCAATTCTGATGCTTTTCATGTACATGTAAAACAGTACTTTTCTTTTACTAGAAAATTACTTAAAACCCCCAAACATTATGTATATATTTTTAAGCAGAGACCCTAGAGAATAAAATGGCGGCCATTGAAAGATTTTATATCACACGGTATTTGCGCAGCGGTCTTTCAAATACAATTTTTTTGCAAAGAATACACTTTAATGAATTAAAAAAAGTAGTCCAATATTTTTGTATAATGTGAAAGATGATGTTATGCCGAGTAAATAGATACCTAACATGTCATGCTTTAAAATTGCGCGCGTTGGTCCGACGTGTGTGTTTGCCATTGCGTGTGAGCACGGTGTGACCGGAGCAATTTGAATTTTTTTTTTGTATTATTTTTTATATTATTTTATTTATTTTTTATTTTGTTAAAAAAAAATGTGATAATTTTTTTTGCTGTCAAAAGGAATGTAAATATCCCTTTTGATGGCAATAGCAATGACAGGTACTCTTTATGGAAAGATGGGGGTCCCCCCCATCTCCCCTTTGGGCTCCAATGCAGCCGATCAGACACAGATTGCTCTGATCGGCTGCCCCACTGGCCGCTATGTGGCCAGTAAATAAAGAACCAGAACCAAAAGTGATGAAATAGGCTAAGCTTGCTGGTCGTTCTGACGTCACACAGTGGGAGGGACAGCTTAAGTTCCTCTTACTGTGAGGCTGGACATGGAAACTGCTGGTCACATCTCTCCTGGGTTTCCTGATCGCTCCAGAGAGCCTGGTAATGGCGGTGGTGGTGTGGAGAGGGGGGAGTTACCCCCTTCTGCCACCTTTAAAAGTATTCCAGCAGTTGCCCACCTGCTCGGGAATACCGACTGTAATCACCGACTGTAAAAAGTGATACCGAAATTATGGTTGTGGCCTCAACCACTGTCCCGGTACCACCACCTGCCTACCAGGACGTATACTGTATATACAGTGGCCGGTAGGGAGGTGGTTGATCTTAGCTTTTGCAATAACCAAAATCATTTTTCCACCTGTACTCTGGTATCTTATAACAAAGTGGTTTTCAAATCTCATGTTCTTTATTTGTGTAAAGATCACCAGAGTCAATATGCTTTCATGGCTATTTGCATCATAGGGTGAAAGAAGTAATTTTCCATCATTATATAAAGAGCGGCGCTATCCTTTCTATACAGACAGCTCTCGTTTATGACTGCAAAGATGGCAAATTCTACAAAGGTAGATGATTCTGAAAATATTTGAATTCAATAGTTGCCTCTATTTGTCTGTCTTGGAATGAATATTGGTATTGCCAAATATGATAATACAATTATTTATTGTGGCTGTTAATGTCATTGACTGGCTGAAACACAGATCAATAATGGATGTCGACAACATTATTACCCCTCTTGAGCTAACAAAGGTACTCTTTCACACTGTCAGTCTTTTGTATTTGTTTTCAGTGTTTTATTTTCAGGAAACCTTTTCGTCTTTTCCTATATTGCTTGAATTCACATCAAATTCCTTGGGCTGTTTTGGCATCTGCTTGTCAACCATGCACTCCATTTGCATTTACTTTAAGATCTCCACCTTTCACAACGTCTTTTTCCTACGTCTGAAGTCCATCATTTCAAGGAGAGTCATCTATCTGATTATTGTCTGTGTGCTGTTGTCCGTAGGATTTTCATTGATGCATTTGTTGGACTATCCTAGTACATTTTTTAGGAATTCAACAGAAAATGAAATTTTATGCTATAGACAAAAGCATACAATGCCTTATCTTTATTTATTTTGGAACATGTGCCCTCTTCTAATGGGCTTCCTAGCTTCATTCCTGCTCATTATTTTGCTTTGCTTACACATGAATAGAATGAACAACCGTGGAAATGTAACAAGCAGTACTGACACCTACCAGAGGACAATAAGGTTTTTATTTATCCGTATCCTGATTTGGGCGTTGTATATTGTAACATATATAATTGGAGGATATATGCAATTGTTGGGCCCTTGGTATATTTTGATAATGAACATTTTTCCAAGTCTACATTCTATTTTTTTAATTTATGCAACAATGAAACTGAGAAATCAGTTCTTCAGGATTGTCCATTGTGGAACTGACTGCTGGGTCAACAGAAAAGCTCCTGGGCCTTGTTCTAGATAGCTGGTGGAGGAGACCCTTTGATGAGCAATCTATTTATTTTAAGTAGACGTTAGAGATATTTTATTGTTTATCGTGTGTGCCATTGTTAGTTAAAGCTGAACCTAAAGTAAACAGAAAAATACACAAATGAAATACATATAAGGCAGCTGATTTACACAGCTCTGCCACAGAGCACAGCTTTGTTTGATAGGGAATGACATCTCATTTTTCTCTACAGCAGTGAACCAACACTGAGGGCCCACCCCCACTTGTATATTGACAAAACGCATGATATAATGTACACCGTAACATGCATTACCCCAACACATGTAAAGACACCTACAATATGTGCATTGCATTGCAATGCTATTCATTCTGAATGGAACTCTGTGATGATAGCAAGGGCTGATGTACCCCAAATTTCCTAGAGCCAATGGGGAAGTTGCATTGGACATGGTGCCACACTCAATCTCCCCAAAAGTCACAAGTCAGTAGCAAATTTTTATTTAAATATGTTTTTTTGTTTTTTTTAAACTTACAATTTTTATTAGTTTTTCAACAATAAACAATAAGGGTACAAGACAATCAGATTGTCAAAGGACAATATGCGCCAGCATAAAGGTCATCAAGTAGGGAAGCAAGGATAGGATAAATGGAACCTAAGGCGGTATACAATATACATTATCATTGAGCCTAATAATGGTAAATCAAAATTAACAGTGATTCAGCTAAATCCAATTATGCACAAGCAGATGTCAAGAGGCATTGTCTGAAACACAAAAGTAAAACATGGAAAGTTAAAAGAAAGAAAGAAAAAAGGGGGGAAGAAAAAGGAGTGATATAGAGAAGTGGTTTTAGGACCTGGAATTAAACCTAAGACCTCTGCTGTGTCAGGAAATGGCTCTACTTGCCAAACCACCTGGAATGCTGGACAGTTCCTTAGACCAGTGCTTCTCAACTGCAGTCCTCAAGGTGCACAAATAGGTGATGTTTTCAGGATTTCATTATTTTGCACAGGTGATTTGATCAGTTTCACTGCCTTAGTAATTACCACAGCCATTTCATCTGAGGGAAATCCTGAAAACATGACCTGTTGGTCCGCCTTGAGGACTGGAGTTGATAAACACTGCCTTAGACAATTCCTTGAATGATCCTTGAATGATCTTGAATCTTATTTGCCTTGAACCTTGAACTCTTAGCTCCTCCCATGAGCTTTGTGATTTAAGCCATGTCTCTGCACTTCCTGGTTGCCAGAATATTGTGCCTTCACCACCCAATATCTCGCTCTTGTCTCTCCTGCTGCCGACCGTATCTTCACTAACACCCTTTACTGACATTTGGCTTGTTCCTCGACTATGCTTTTGCTTAATCCCAACTTGCAACTATTCGTTACCGATATTTGGCTTGTTTCTCGACTATGCTTCTGCTTAATCTCTACCTGCTATATCTGCTACTGGGCCCTGGCTTTCTCACCTCCTGGTGGTGCTATCCTGAGGACCACGACCTGGTACTAACACGCAGCAAAGCCCATCTCCACCATCAGGAGCTCTGGTGAAGACCGGTAAGTACTTAGACCCTGCACCTCATGTGAATCCGTGTCATCAGCCAGGGTGACCTGTGTGAATATTTGTTCCACTTGTCAGTAGGTGCTGCTCCACTGCTATAGCTACTGGCCTCCAAGCCTGATTCCAGGCTATGACAGAATATTCTGGCCCAAAACATGGAGGCCGTTGTAGCAGCTGCTTAGGCTCCTCTCAGGGTGCAAATCTCTGAGTTGCAGACATTTGGTGTTAACTACCAGGAAATGCTTCCTGAGTTATAAATTGAAGTGAAAGGACTTCAAGAGGACATCCTTGATCTGCATAGACAATTGTGGGTCTTTTGTTCCCGAGATACTGCTGCCATAGATACTAACGCACAAATGCCCCTACCACTCAAGTTAAATGGAGACTGTCGCCATTACTGAGGTTTCCTTAATGCATTTACTTCTGACAGGAAAAAGGTGCTATTATCAACCTCCTGACTGAGGAAGCCTTAGCCTGGGCCTCCCCTTATGTGGAGAATGATGGTGTCATGCTGGATAATTTCAATTCTTTTGTGGCTGCTATGAATCAAGTTTTCAATGATCCTAACCGCTGTGCTACTGCTGAGGCAAAATTGCACAATTTACGGCAGGGTAGACGCTCTGTTGCAGAGTACACAACTGAATTCTGACATTGGATCTCAGATTCCAATTGGAATCCAGCAGCGCAAAAGAGTCAGTTCCGTCAAGGATTCTCTGAGAAAGTAAAAGATGAGCTTGCCAGAGTAAGAAATTCCTGGCGACCTTGACGCTTTTATTAAACTATGTATTCGAATTGATCAGTGACTTACTGAAAGGAGAAAGAGACTGGGAGTCCTAGGCAGTAATGGTGGCACTGGCATACGTTTTTCTACTAGTCAGTTTACTCCTAAGGTTCCAAGAGTTCTTCTGGATTCTGATTCTCCTGAACCTATGTAGGTGGATGCTATTAAAAGATCTATTACTATTCAGGAGAAAGAAAGACGACGTTCAGAGAACTTATGTCTTTATTGCAAAGACTCTGGACATTACGCAGTTAATTGTCCCAATAAATTTAATTAACAATTGCAGCAACTGATTACAGTATCTGAACAAAAAAACTAAATGTCTCCATCTGTCTCCTTTGATTCAGGAAGCAAATAAAGTTGATTCTTTATCATCTCATTTTGTCATCCCTATAAAGCTTATCGTTGAAAGCAATGAAATACCTTGCTATGCTGGGGGAAACTTCATGGATATTGAATTTCTCCAAAATAATAACATTCAAATAAGAAATAAACTCACCCCTATTGATAAGGAAACTGAATTGCTCAGGACCTGTTACGAGACCTTCCCACTTAAACTCCTAATTGAGGCTGACCATCAGGAGACTATCTGCTTTCAACTGATTACATCGCCCAAGTTCCCTATCATCCTGGGCATTCCTCGGTTCTCTATCCATAATCCCTTCATCAACTGGGAGACATGTTCTTTAAATTTTACATCTGACCATTGCAAAAAACATTGCAAAAAATCTTACCAAATAAACCCTCCACCAACCCAGGATTCACAGCGGTTATGGTAACTACTCAGTCATATGACAAGCTATCTTCACAATATCTCATCGCTCATATGATTGTCCCATTGAATTGTTTCCAGGGGCAGAAATACTCTTTGGTTGCCTTTATTCTTTATCAGAACCTGAACTAAAGGTGCTCAGGGAGTGGCTTAATGAGAATCTGGAGAAGAGTTTTATCAAACATATCTGCTGCTGGGGCAGCCTTACTCTTCGTGGAGAAAAAGGATCTACACCCTGTGTCCGTGTATCGACTACAGAGATTTAAACAGGATTATAATTAAAAGTCGCTATCCATTCCCACTGATTCCAGAAATGCTCAAGAGACTCCTCTCCGCCAAGCTCTTTACCAAATTAGATTTACAACTTTGTCTGCATTCGTCCCAGAGATGAATGGAAAACTGCTTTCAGGACCAGATATGGACATTTTGAATCTTTGGTCATGCCCTTTGGACTTTGCAATGCTCCTGCAACTTTTCAACATTTCATTAATTATGTTTTTCGGGATTTGCTGGATCAGTTTATAATAACATGTTTGAATGATATTCTCATTTTTTCAGAGAGACTAAGGCGGAATCAACTTTACATCAAACTAGAGCAATGCAAGTTTGAAACTCAGATGCAGCTCTTGGGATACATAACTTCTTCTGAAGGGGTAAGCATGGATCCCGATAAGATCAAAGCAGTGGTGGATTGGCTTGACCCTAGGAATGTTAAGGAGATACAATGATTTGTTGGATTTGCCAACTTTTACAGAAGATTTATAAGGAATTTCTCCAAGGTAATTGCTCCAAGCACACATCTGACAAAGAAAGGGATGCCATTTTGTGGTCACCTGAGGCACAGGCTGCTTTTAGTAAACTAAAAACTCTCTTTACTTCTGCACCAATACTGGTACATCCAGATCCTTAACTACCTTTCATCATAGAAGTTGATGCTTCCGATTCTGCTGTGGGAGCTATCCATTCTCAGAGAATTGGAGAAACAATGCAGCTTCATCCTTGTGCTTATTTCTCTTGTCTGATGTCCTCACCCGAGAAGAAATATGACATTGGAAACAAGTAGTTGCTGGCAATTAACAAAGCATTTTCTCAGTGAAGGCATCTACTGGGTGGGCCTGAGCACCCTGTAAATAGTGTTGAGAGAACCCGGACTGGAACACGGACATTTCAAAAAACGTTTGGGTTCGGGTTCTGGGTTCTGGTAGTTGATCACGCATGTTGAATAGCTGAAGGGCAGCCAATCAACAAGCGTTTCACTGGTTTGCGGTCATCTACGGAAGTGACTCTTTTACGAAACAATTAACGGTCGTTGATGAACAAAGGTTACAGTATAAAGAAGAGCCCACTCCTGTAGTCTGTTCTCTTTATTCGTGTTCCTACTTCGACGTAACAAAGAGGTTAAGAGACTCTTACCTATCGAGGGTGTCGTCTTAGCCTTCGTAGTTGAAGATACTACTTTCCATCAATTCCTAGACCTACATGGTCATAACCACGTCTTCATTTCTCTCAAAAATCAAATGATTTTCGTCGGACACGGAGTCCACTGGTGTTTTACCGTAGGGAAAGAAACAGTCTACACACGAACCTCGTTAATGGAACCTCTTTAAGGA